>CM060962.1:55391874-55836874 GCA_030765045.1 Tenodera sinensis | reverse complement strand
TTCAGTTCCCCGTGTTTCACACTAGTTTGAGATCAGGCTTCAAAATGTAGAAACATTGTCAACTACATTTCAGGTCTTTGCGACCCTGTATTCATTGGATGTTAACAATGTTTCTAGCAGGTAGCAAATTGAATTGATAAATTTACAGTGGGACGATTTGCTGAAGGACAAATATAAACACAGAAGACTTGGCTGATTGTTATAAGAATGTTCCTCAAACCATATTACTGAGGTTATATGCCCTTGTTGCACGGGTATTATGTATGTTTGGTTCTACGTATGTGTGCGAACAATTCTTTTCGGTTATGAACCTTTCTAAGTCAAAATCCCAAAGCATATTGTCAGATCACAATCTAACATGCAGTCTTCAGTTACAAATGTGCCGTACATTACGCCCTAACATTGACAAACTAGTTAAAGAAAAGCAAAATGACAAATGTCGGAAAATGTCACCTAATTGTTCTGCATAGCTCTCCTCTAGCTCAGGCAAAATAGTTATAATTTCTGTTCTATTGGCGTTATAACATGACCGTTCACATAAACTAGAATTTATATATATGGCATAAAGCCGAAATGTAATTATTTATAATCTGTGACTATTCAGTAATTGAAACAGTCAGCATTAAAATTATGATGTCCCATATGCCATTTCCTCTTGCCCGCTGTGACGTCACACATTCAACCTGCTTTCGCTGGGAGCATGTGAACTGAGTGAGATGACGTCACAGCAGCGTTACCTGTCTTCCTCTGCTGTAGCGCATGGAGATGTGAGATGGGTGTATGTTCACATTTTGTCAATAAACCCAACATCAAGTTGTCTACATTACAAATGGGCTTCAAACTGTGTGCTCCTACAATGTTGTGGTTGGGGAGGATACAGGATGTGAGGCAGTGGCGGTTCGTGACTTGTTGCAGCGGGTGTGCAGTATATTACATCCTCTCCACCTTTACTCCCTTTCTCTGACACACACCACACAATTCTAATTCGCAATTCATATGGGCAATTGAGCTCTCATGTTTTGCTATTTTTTGTTTTAAATGACCAATATCACACAAACTATTATTTGTCCAGATGCCATTTCTCTTACTTGCAAACAATAAGCATGGAAAACAGCTTCTCTTCTGAGAATAAACCCGAAAGATTTATCTCCTTCAGTTTCACCATGTTATTCATTTCCACACTGTCATAGATTCAAATTTCCCACTATGAGCAGATTCAACTGCATGCAACTTGCTGCCAGAAACACCAACATAACAGTAATAAACACTGTAACAAAACAACTATTCCAAACTGAAGTATTGGCCATAGTAAATTAAGACATGAAGAGTAATTATATGCATTTATAATCACTTAATAAAACTAGATGTAATTGTGTTTATAACATTAATATAGAAAATGGCTACATTATATTTAGAACCATCACGTTGGCTGCCTAGTAGGTTCTGCTAAATGACGGGAGGGAAATGCTCGTACCAAGGAAAACGGAGGGACATGTAGAGTACGTAGTGCGCTTGCGCGGTAAGAATCGCGTGTGTTGGCCTTGTCGATTATGCTGCCTTAACTTGCTGTACTCTTAAATGCAAGCTTTGCACCAATCCCTGCATACCCCTCGCCTAAAAGCTACCTTCGCCAGTCACAAAATCGGGTTTATGTGTCTCAGATTGTTGACTGAATGCACTGACATTTGGTAAAGAGGGCGCAGGAAAATTAAACGAGCAAGTTCATATAGAAGAAAGACATTCGACTTTCTCATATGCAAGCCTATAAAGGTAAATACACATTCACAAGAGGAAAAAAATAGTGGGTGTGCAGTTGCGAGTATGCGATCACCCAGGAACTGTCACTGGTGTGAGGTCCAAAACACTTTCAGCAGCATGAGTTAAAATTCTTAGGGTGATTGTACACCATATAGACAAGTCAGAAACAAAGTAAACCACATAGTAAATGGATACATTTTATGACAACATATTCCTGTCTATTTGGTGGAAAATTATCCCTCCTGGGAAAGGTTCATATGCTTATGAAATGTTATAACAATTGAGTTGAGGTATAGTGAGGAGTACTGGTTGTTTGGAATGACATGACACACAGGTTGTGCAGAACCAACATGTAAGGGGTGGGCTGTAGCTGCCTGCCAGACTTGCAGAGGTCCTAGCGGACGACAAAACAGTGGTTGATAGGGTTTTTAAGTTTTTAGCGGATTGTAATATCAATTTGAGGATTTAAAATTTTAGATATTTGTTTATGCCTTTTGACCTATTTATTACATTGTTTTATATCCGGCTTTTACCGCTGTTTTTACGTTTATGTGTATTTTTTCTTTGATACTAGTATTTTATTTTTGATTCAAGTTTATATCTGGCTATTGCCATGAGTTTTAGAAGGGCGCTAATGACCTAGAAGTTGAGCACCCTTAAACCCATAAATAATAAATAATAATAATAATGTAACAGGTGGCAGTAAGGCAGGGTAAGGTCTAAGAGAGAGAGAGAGATCCACTTGCCCAGCCAGACAGTAAACAGCTGTAAAGATACTGGAGCAATAGTGGCAAAAATCTGCAAGAATGGCATAACTATCTTCCTTTTGCAGAACAAATCAAATCTGAGTAAAACAGGGCATAACACTGAAGATTAAACCAAAGATAACACTTAATTTTAAGATAAAACTTATAACTCTGTAGGATAAATAAATCTAATACTAGCTTTTATTTTATTTATTTCTCACTTTAAGGCAGGGATTCAATAACACTCAAGTCAGCATCAACATCAGCATCACCACTGCTGTCATCGTCATCTGTGAAGCTCTTTGCGTCCCCTTCTCCCAGATTAATGATGATACATTTTTAAGAATCATATATCACTCTTTCAAGCTTCAAACAGTTCTGCTCACTTTCCATAACATGTCTACATGTTGAAGCCCATTCTTCTTTCATTATACTGCTTAAATTTTCATTTACAAGGCATATGTCATCTAGATTGAAAGTTACATTTTTCTTGACTACATAGTTTTTCACCAAGGCCCAGATAAGCTCAATAGGGTTTAAGTCTGGATGGTATGGGCATAAGTGGAGGGCTGAATAGCCATGTACTGCCAGTATTCTGTCTATTTTATAAGAAACAACACTAGATTTGTGTGACTCTATGAGAGTGTGAAGTTCTGGTTTGCACATTGTGTTGCAGAATGGGATATTTCATGCTGTCAACCAATGAATCATTTCTGCTCTTGTCAAACTTAAGATGGGAGCTTTACTTACCTGCACATTGTGGTATGCAGCATTGTCAATTATCACCATTGACTTAGGTGATAGGTTAGGAATTAGCTGAATCTGGAGCCACTTTTCGTAATTTTCAATTCATATCATAGTAGTAGTGTCCAGTTTTCTGTCCAGATTTGAAAACAAGTTCAGTATCAGGCACAAATCTGTTTTCATTTCCTGCATGGATGATTATGCCTCTTCTTCTGATGGAAATAGGAGTCTGAAGACCAGGTTCCATATTGCCGGACCAACCTTGTTGCTTAGTATGAAATGCATGTATATAGCTCTTATCCATATAAACTAATGGTCTTCCTTCCTCATGATACTGTTGCACTTTTCGTAGGTGATGCAACCACTTTTCTCTTATATCCGACTTTTCAATAAGCACTTTTCTTTTATTCTGTGTTTTCTTCCAATGGAACTCCAGATGTCTTATTGTTTTCCAAAGCACCTATCTCCCCCTTTGAAGTTTATCTTTTCTTTAAGAACCTGCAGAAGCAAGCGCAATGTTGGACTTTCAAAGAACAGAAGGAAACTCATTGATAGTTCTTCTCACTACACATTCATTGAAGTTATCAATGTTATTTTTAGTGTTTGACTTTGGGAGCTCTTTGTCTGGAGTAGAAAATGACTACTCATTCTTACCTTTGTGTATAATGTGGCTTAAGCTTGAGCACGACATACCTGTAGCTGCAGAAATTCTTTCCTGGAGCTTGTTGAGGTCTACTGCATTGCATTTGCTGGACATTGCTCCTTCTTGCATGAAATGCAAACCTTATAGCTTCACAACCACTCCCCACCATTTTTAGAGGAAAATTGAGTATTGTTCTTCCCCACCCTTCCTACCTCTAGAGGTTGGACACTTCCTTTCCATTTTCTCTACTGCGCATCATAAGCATGTGCCATGTCATTCCAAATGAGCAGTAGTGATGTGAAAGTTTTTCCATAGTTTTTCTAAAACATTGATAATAATAATCAAAGGTGGAACAGCACTTGCCGGGCCAAGGCCTACTGCCCAGCCACTGTGTCCCCCACCTCTGCCCACCACAGGCATCATGAACTGTTCAATCAAGTAGCTCCTCAATTGGCCTCCCAGGGACCTAATAAGGCTGAGTGCACCCAGGACAAGGTTTCTCAGTGAGAGAAAATCTCCACACCGTTACCGGGAATCAAACCCAGGTCTCCTGGTTGGTAAACAGCAGTACTACCACTGCACTAAGGAGATGACTAAAACATTGATAGTATTTTAAATATTAAACGGCTTGGTGTATTTAGTGTTGGTTTTGTACACTATAAATTTTACCATAAAATGCTGCAAGGCCTTTTTACCAAGCAGCCATGTTTGAAAGAAGCCACAGTTACAGCCTTGTATAGTAATACTACCAGTTTCACCATCCTGAAGGAAACATGCTTAGCCAAGGAAAGTTCCCCACCCAAAGAAGAAGCTCGCTCATATTAGATTAGATTAGATTAGATTAAATTCACCAAGTTCACTAATAGCCATAAAGGCCCATGAGCATTGAGGATGTCAAGGAAATGTACAGCATAGTACATATGTACATGAAGCTTTTATTTAAATAATGAACATAAAAAGACATTATATACAGGCAATATGATAAAACAAAAACAAAGCAAGGATAATTCAGAAACAAAATCAAATCTTTCCTCCAGTTATAAGACTAACATAATGTGTATATACAAGTACAAATTCAGCTTTGTTTTAAACTTTCACTAGGCTTCTACTGCCATGTCTCATCATTTTGTTATTTGATTAGCAATGCATAGTATCTATTGTCAGCTCTTCAATACAAAAATACTCGTATTTAAATAGCTTTTGAGCAGGCATCAAATGCAATTAACACTAATTTGTCACTAAAGCAGCTAGAAACTACTTACAGAGCTACATAAGCATGATCAGGATAATTCAGATAATCTTGTACAGAATAAAATGATTTTGAGCATAGGTATTCTTTAACAGCTATTTTAAAAGCACTAAAACGTCAACTTTTCCCTTTAGGTTATCAGGCAAAGCATTAAATAGTTTTATGGTTTCATAATATACACCTTTCTGGAAACAAGAAAGTTTTACACTGGGATGATGGGTGTTACTCTTTAGTCTAGTGTTTATCTCATAAATTTCATTGTTTGTTATAAATGTGACTCAATTGTATACAAAGAACTTTAGGTTCGGGAATATATTACATGCAGGGTAAGTTTAGTCTCTTCAGTCTTCTAAAAAGATCTTTGCAAGAGTATTTCTTATGTTATTGGAAATAATTCTTATAACCTTCTCTTGCATAAGGAATATTCATTTACTCTCTACTGAATTGTCCCAAAATAATGTTCCATATTCCATGATACAATTAAATTATGCATAGCATACTAATTAAGTGTGTCTATGAAACTCACATTTACCAGTGCTCGGATAGTATAACAGGCAGAGCTAAGTTTGGGTAAGATGTACAACTTATGTAAAATGTGACACTCCATATGCGCAAGTGAGGAGAAATGCAGAGAAGGATGAGAGTGGTGGGGAAGCAAGTGACTAGAAGGTTATCAGAACTTGGAGGCAGTCACATATACAATGCATGAACTTATTACTCTCACAGCAGCTGGGAGACTGACCCCCACTTCTCTCTTATGTAAGTGAACTGCTCAGTGCTATTACACATCTTTGCTTTGGGAATGGTCAAATGTCAGGATGTTTTATACAAGCTGTACTTAATGTGAGCCTTCCAGTTCAAATACCTGTCTACTTGAAAGCTCAGAAATTTGATGTTGTCTATTTGTTCTAGTAATATGTCATTAATCACAATTTCTATTGGAGTGTATGATGTTTGACGATTTATAAATCTAATAGCTTATGCTTCGTCTAGGTTTACAGATAATTTGCTAGCTTTAAACCAGTAAGACATACAGTTCAAAACATAATTCAATTTAATGACACATTCGTTTAAATTCTTACTAGTTAACAGCATGCTAGTGTCATCAGCAAACAGAACACATACATTTTAAAAACTTGATTTAACCCATTAATGCCTGGAATTGCCATATGGTAATGGTGCACATGACTAGTAAATATTTTTCTATGTATTCTAATTTCAAGCTAGAGTGGTAGGTACTTTTCAGTCACTAAATAAAATAACATCCCTTAACATCCCTTCCCCTATTTTTATGGAAGCAATGCATTTACAGAATATTAAGAAACCAATTCATATAGTAATACATAGTGAAAGTTCAAAATAAATATTAGAAAATAAACTGCCATTGTCATCATTAATCTTTGGACTAATTTTTAGCTGAGGAAGAGGTTCTCTATACTATGAAATATGAACCCCTTGAAAAGAGAGTGATATTGAAAAACAAACACACTCAATGACTGGGAACATAATTGAAGTTGTCGGTCAACTTACATAAACAAGCCAATGGTAATCTATTTTTATCATGTATTGGTGAGATTTTAGGACAGCATTGAAACCAAATTTATAATGTGAATATAAGTAATTAATAATAGAAAGAAGTAAAAGGAGATTCTAATCGATAGTTAAGGGGAGAACGTTGTAATAAAGCTGAATATATTAAAGTCTCAAGAATGGAAGCCTAGGCAGATTAGATGAGTGATAAGATTACAATTGTTGTGCGAGCAAAGCCCACAGAGTTCCGTGGACTGATTCTTATCTTGCCATGACATGCTCAAAAGTTGACCAATGGAAATCGCTTCCTTCATGTCGCCTACGCAAACACATGCAACGCAACTCACATTCGTCTTGAATCGAGCAGCCAGCATGCATGCAACTTTGTGTGATTACAGTAAGCTGGCGCGTATACATAATTCGGCGGTCACTAAAGGGTGACAAAGTTCAAGTATTATAGCGTTGCAGTTGAAGTTAGAAAGTTATATTCTATTTAGATATCATTGGCAGTTCTCTACAAATCTGGAGATATGCAAATAAAGTCAAATGTTTGTTCATTCTTCGTTTGGTTCCATTCCTACCACAACTCACGCATACCTTGCAGATTAGGACCTCTTGCTAGAGCTAGTTAGATACCGGGACACCCAAACACAGGATAGGAGATATACTGGCGATGAGATCTTTTAGGTCTTAAAGGCGACGACTTCAACCCAAGGGAGAGGAGTGTGCATCAGCATAATTCTTTTGAATTGGAAAATAACGGTGCCAAATTAATTATGATTATTTTCTATATGGATGGCAATAATATTAGAGAAATGTTTTTGTGCTTAGTTGACAATAATTGCAGAGACTGCTATGCAAGAATTCTCAGAAGAATAAATTGATTTATATACCTATAAACTGATTGTTTGTGCATTTGATGGGATGGCAAGTTTTTCAGGCAATGTTTCTGGTGCTTATCAAATTATCAAAAAGTTTTCAAAGAAAAGTATCATGAGGGCACTGCAAAGCCTATGTTTTGTCTCTAGTTTTGAATAGCACATGTACTAAATACCCTCCTGTTAAATATGTTCTTCATATAATAAAAGATATGAAGGTTAGGTTTGATGATAAATCTGTTTCCCTAGTAAATCTAGCGCCAAACCTTACACAATTAGAAGTATTCAGCAAATTAACTCAGGATGATGATATGAACTTGACTACTTATTTAATATCAGTGATAAAGATGTAGTGTTGGTTTTAATATTTTTTCCTTTAACCCTCCATTGGTTGCGGTACATCCAGAAAGCGCCAGCCCTTTGTTTTTCCTACATTGCTTTTGGCTTTAAAAGGCCACTGCTCTCATTAACTTCTTGGCTGACAATGTATTGCTGGTTCTTTGATAAGCCACCACTATTGAGGTAACATGTGCTGCGAATTTCAGCATTTGCATACAATGGAGGCCACGCGACCGAACTTGTCCATTCTTTCTAAAATGTCTGGAACACACAAGGCATATGATCTAAGCAACTCAAAAAAGTTAGAATTAGCTCTCCATTTACCACAGAGCAATGACGTCAATGAAGGGTAACTAGATGAACAATGTGAAGGAGATGATGATACTGATCAGGATGATTTACCAGCCGAGAGAAGAGAAGAAAATTCTAACACATAGGAGAGTGGCACAGAAGGTGAATATATTATTAGAGATACTAAATATAGCTGGCATAAATGCTTAAATAGCTAGTAGAATTTACCATATGGAAAAAGCTCCTAATATGGAAGAACAGAGATCACCTAATGAATTTTATTTTCTCTAAAGATAAAGATTTCATCTCCAAATTCATCAAACTAATGGCAGCATCCACACCAAAGCTGGGAAACAACTAGTAGCTCATAGCTGTAAAATATTATGGGGACAATACTCTTAAACAATTCATTTGAGGGAACCCTATCTGATTGGGTTACAATCTATGGGCTCCTTATGGCTAAACGTTCTTCACAGAGACATTGTCAGATGTAAAGGCAGAACACTAAGTGTGATGTAACATTCTGCCATGTCTTGAACCTTACCACAGGTTATAAATAAACATCTTTAGTGTCTCCAATTATTTATTTTCTTCCTGGTGTTTAGAAGCAAAGAGTAGGGTATCAAGATGAAACCAACCATAAAAACTCCTTATTCTATCCACCCATTGTCCAATGAATTCATTTGGGTTCTGGAAATCCAATCAATCTATTACATATGAAGTTAAGAGTTTTCCTAATTCATCACTACAAAGCATGAGTATACAATAGTGATATCAACCCAAGTACAATTTCATGAACTTGGTAGTACTTGTGGGCATGAAGCGCTCCAAGAAACACTGTGGTATACACACAGGTAGCGGTTACGTTAAGCAAAACATTGCAAAGCTAGGGTGTACAAAGTTTGAAGGGAAAATGAAGTCAGCTCTTTATTATTGGTTTCCTTTTATTTGGTTTAAAAGTACTTGTTTACATTGATTCTGTTACCATAAGGTTGCGGTTTTAATATGAATTAAAATAATAACTAATTATTCAAAAACAAATCAATATTCCAAAAACAAAACATTAAAATCACAAAGATGTTTATGTTTATATAACTTTTAACGCCACAATTCAAAAGGAAACAAACTGTTCCGCTAACATAAAATAGGTTACAGGAGCCAGATTTGGGATTGTCAAATATACCATGTCTTGAAATCAATTCTAAAACTGAAGAACCTTATTTATGCCATCAACAACAGTATTGCTAATAATTAGTAGCAAGATATAAGATTCAAAGTTTGGCCACTTATACCTATGTTAACTGTTCCTTCCAGCAATTTAGTAAATTTTCAGAACACCTTGCCATAGATGAAATGATTGTATATGAAAATTGGGATACACATATCACTAAGATAGACAGAGAGAGGGGGGGGGGGGACAGACAGAGAGAGAGAGAGAAAGAAAGAATGATTTACAAATGAATTTTCTTTGACCTGAGTAAAGCCAATGAGTATAGTACATTTCCAATTTTTTTCTTTAATTCATTGATAATTCTTTGCCTTGGAATACTGTATCATGCAGTTTCCCTCTGGTCAAGTATCCTAGAAGTTTTATCAACTAGCATCTTCTGAGCAACCTTGAAGAGAAGAGGCTTCTGTTGCATATTGTTAGGTTGTTGGCTTAATAGTTCTGTTCTGTTCCATTATCTATAGAAGAAGAAAGGAAAATTATTTAACCTAATGATTCAGCCTGATTATTGATATAAAAAACTTTCCATGAAGCATGTATAGAAGGCCTACATTAAGACTATTATGCAATTTTTAGTATATGTAGTACATTAGAACAGAACGAATCGCAGGTCATGAATTTTCATATACATAGAATTAGGAACAGACAATATTTGAGCCCAAATATAGAAGAACCAATAATTCTGATTATGAAAACATGCATATGTCTATCATGTAAACTAGGTACAAGGATTTTACCATGTATTATTTTTTTACAGTTTTAAGTTTTGATTGTAACTGTTCCATTTTAAATGTTCTCCTGTGCCCAATTCCAGGCTAAGTCCCCCTCCCATTGTTTTAACTATATGTAACAGTTTCTTTTTCATAGCTTAATCATTTTTATACACAATGAGCAACTCATTTGACCATTTACATTTCATTACCAACATAAATAGCCCTGTTTCTATATGGGCCCCTTTTTCTGCATTCCAGTGTACATTATCCTTGTACACATAACAAATTGACAGGCTGTTGATGGACTAGTGGAAACCATGTGGGCATTGAGGATGACATGCTTACCTTGTAATCTGCAAGTCAAAAATTGCTTCCATAATAGAAAGAAGTTGGCCCAGTGGAATTTTTTCTCTCAGTCTTCCTCAAAAAGATTAATGTTTGCTTTTAGTGACAATATCTGCAGGCTTATCTGTATCAGCAGCATGTACTCATTCACACATTCATTCATTCATTCATTATTTGCAGCATATAATCTACAAAAATGATGTAAATGTATCTATACATTAACTTCCTTTTAAACTGATGAAACTAGAAATCACTTTGAACTAACATCATCGTCTGAATTTAATTTTTAATCAACAGCATAGAATGTATTCAGTTGAAATAGTAGGCTACTATCAGCCATCCCAAAATTGGCAGCAGTTTTAATTTTGTTTTGTGCTGACTTCAGGGAACACATTTAACAGTAATCAGATTACAAAGGAAATGTTACTTATATACATTTATGTCAATTGCATCCTTATTATCAACGCCCTGTAGTACAGTGATAGCATACCTGCCTCTGGCACAGGGGACACAGGTTCAATCCTTGGTGCCGGCATGGGATTTTTACCTACTGGGAGGTCTGGTCCAGGCCACTCAGCCTTGTTAGGTCCCTGAGGGGCCAATAGAAAAGTAACTGAAAAGTAGCGGCCCCTGGTTGAGAAGACTGCATAACTGGCTGGGGGGAACCTGGGTGCTGACTACATCCCACCTTCAGTACTACGCCCCACTCATGATGCCTGTAGTGGGCACAGGTGGGAGACACAGCGGTTGGGTGTTAGGCCTTGGCCTGGATGGGCTGTTGTGCCATGGGGTTATGGGTCATTCTGGTTACATATGTACTTATCATCAATGAAAAACAGGAAAGTTATTTCCACTTCAGCCTATTTATCAACAAGTGATTGATTATGGTTATTTTAACTGTATTTATTAATTTTATGTATTCATAAATACATTTATTTAGTAGTATGACAATTCTGATAAGGTGTTCAATATGTTTTATGTGTGTAAATAATGTGTATCTAACATATTTTAAATGCACAGACACTTATGTGAATTCTGAATTCTTCAGTTGAGTGGGCTAATAAGAAGCATTACAATAATTCTAACCTAGTCTTTGTTCACTTGAATGGATCTTGTGTGTGTGTGTGTCTGTGTGTCTGTGTGTCTGTGTGTGTGTCTGTGTGTGTGTGTGTGTGTGTGTGTGTGTGTGTGTGTGTGTGTGTGTGTGTGTGTGTGTGTGTGTGTGTGTGTGTGTGTGTGTGTGTGTGTGCGCGTGTGCGTGCGTGGGTGCGTGGGTGCGTGCGTGTGTGTGTTAGATGTTTCATATTCAATTCTTCTTCCTTGTTACATAACAGACAGTTTGGAGATGATATCAATCCAATTTTGTGCAGGTGTTTGCTGAGACAGTCATGTCCAGTTTTTTTGTAGTGTTTAATGCCAGCTTTTACTACTATGACACTGCAGGTGGTGACACTGATGATACATGGAATGCAGATGGAGCACTGGTGGAATGAGATGGTGGGGGAAACTGGACAACCAGGAGGAAACGCACCCCAGTGCTGTTTAGTCCACCACCAGTGGTAAGTCTGAACATGGTGACGGCTGTTTTTCGAGGTAGTTCAGGAGTTAGTTTCAAGCTTTTTAAGAATATATCTCCTCTGGAATTTAATATATTTCTGGTTAATTTAGTTTTATAATCATTATTCATTTTGTTCTTAATGATATGTCTGATTCCAATGGTACTCTTGGTATTAGCTTATTTTGAATTTTGGTTCACTTTTTTGCTAGGATGTCTGCCTTTTCATTGTTACTCAATCCACAGTGTACAGAATCCACTGGAAGACTATGTTATTACCTACTTAAATTTTGTATCTGTTTAACCAAACAGTGAATTTCTCTTATTTTTTTCTGATTTTGGATCCTGAGTTAATGCTATTACTTGGATCACCGGATCGGATAAAATAATATCTTTACATTTTTGTAGCAAACAAACAGATATTTTAGAGCAGTGTAGATTGTATCAATTTCTCCATCAACATTTATAGTATTTTTTCCTACCTTTTTGTAAAAGGAGAAAACTGACATGTACCACCTTCTCCATCATCACTTACAACTGAGCCGTCTGTGTGTATATATGTGTGTGTGTCCATTCTTCTTCAGGTTACTTGATTTGCAGTGTTTCTAATGCTTTCATTTTTGCAATATCTGGACTTGTTTGTTTCTTGATGAGTTTTCAGAGCTATAAAGTATATTCTATTTCTAAGCTTTCTATTAGATTAATGGGATGTAATAGATTTTCTTTTGTAATAGGTATGTGTAGTTTTTCTTTCAGCTTTTTTACTTCTTGCACAAATCCTTTTTGGGTTTTTAGTGTATATTTAAAATCCTGATGTTTGTCTAGTTTATTAAAATTTGGAATTCTTATAAGTTTTGCACGAGATATTAGAAGTTGTTCTTCATGTAGGTTTAGTGTCTCATTAGATGTTGCAAAGAGAAGTGTTTCTATTGGGGTGGTTTTAACTGCACCTGTTATTACATGTAATGTGTGGTTTTGAACTTTCTCTAATTCCTCTTTACAAGACTCAGATGCTGTTGTCACCATATGTCGCCACAGTATTTTAAGATAGGTTTAATATGTGTTGTTGTCATGTTTAGCATGTTTCTAGAGCTGCCCCATTTAGTTTCTACTAGTCCTTTTAGTATTTTGAACCTATTATTTGCTTCCCTTGTAACAGATTCTACTTGATGGAGCCATGTGAGTCTTTTATCAAAATATACTCTCAAATACTTAAAAAATTCTGTTTTTTGGAGTTCATTGCCATTATAATACAGTTCAATTTCTAAATTTCTAAAGAAATTTTCCTTGGGAAAAAAGGCAAAATAAATTCAATTTCAAAATTCAATTTGTTCACTGTTTGAATGGAATTTTCTGAATCATGCTTGTGATTTGGATAATAGGTTGTGTTTTTATTTCTGACTTTCATAACTAATTGATTTTTAAACTCAGGACGTATATTATCTGGGCCAGGAGATTTATTGTATTTAATTTTGTCAATAGCTATTCTGCGACACTGAAGTTCCAACAAAAAATGTTATTAACGGATGTCAAGTGGCCATTTCTAACCTGTTTATTGGTTTTTATCTCTTTTTGCATTATTTTTATTGGTTTCTATTTTGTTTTGGGATTTTACATACAGTAAAGTTAGTATTAAAAATTATGCTATTTTTAAATCATCAGAAATATTGTTATTTTTATACATAATAGGTTCTTTGGATATACTTTTCTTTTGTGTTGCAGATATATATATTTATAAACCTAATGAGCATCTTTTCTGTAATCCAAATTTTCTACAAATGTGTTGAATGAATTTGTTTTTGCATTTATTGTTTCTTTCGAAAATGGCTGTCTTATTTTTCCACTCTAATAAATCTTTTCTATCTTTTTTGTATTCAGCATTTTTCCTGGCTTCCTCTCATTGCCATAAAATATTGCGTGTACCTATACTACCAGATTGTATAGAACTAGGAACTTACTGGATGCAAATAATCAACTGTTAAGGTAAATTTGTGAACTGCTGCATATAGAGTATGTATTTCAGGAAACAGTTTATGCCAAGAAATTTTAATTTTGACTGTTTCTACATATTCTTGTAAATGCAAATTTTTAGCTTAAGATGCTATTTGTAGGTTAGGTTTCTTTGCACTCAGTAAAATCATACAGCTATAAAAACATGTATCTACTCCTGTATAAAAAGAACTTATCAACTTTTCTTTGGCTAAATACATAAAAAAAATAATAGCTTAAGGGTGAATATTCTGAAAATGTGTGTCCCAACCAATTTAATGTTATTTTCAAAGTTATCACTTTATCTTTAATGAATTCTGACCCATATAGGTGTTATTTAAAAATGCATTATAAGCAATTCAATGTTAAAATCTATGCCCAAGAAAATGAATTAAAATGCCATAGGGAACTATGGCTACATTGTCCTGAACTACAGTTTTCTGTACATAACCATTGTTTTCTGACAGTATATTGAACAGATTTTAAATTTCCAATCTAAATTTGTACTTAAAGAATCTTGATTATGACATGAATGTTTGCTCCTGTTATTTAAAACTAAAACTAATCTAACTTTGAGGTCTACTCCTTAAAATTCCATATCACCAGTCCTGGAAAACAAAGAGGGAGCTTAAAAACTTTCCAAGGTGAAAACACTGTACAAAATTGTTAAATGTTTTTGTTTTTCATTTGTAATTTATTTGACTAGGGGACAAAAATAAATATGAGAATTTGTTTTATATTAGACCAATCCCAGGTAACATTAATTCTAATTTTTTTGATATAATATTTGTAAGCTATGCAAAACATAACAATTTTTGCATACTAAAAGATTAATCTGCAAAATATTTGTTTATTTGTTTGGGCTATATGTTTGGGAAAAATGTAATAATTTGTAATGAGCATCTATGTAACTCTAGTAACTTAATTTCAAGAATGCATGAATATATGAAATAAATTTAAATAATCTTTCCTAAAAAGAAAGTCTTATGATGAAGAGTTGAAGTATGACAGGGGAGAAAAGGTAAACACAGACAAGGGTCAACTATGACCCACAAGAAACTGCAAAAAAATAGAGTCAATGATAGAGGATACAGTAACAGAAGAAAAAGTGTCTAACAGATAAGATTGATAGTGGAAAAAGAAATGCTTCAGAACAAGTGAAATCAGGTAGTTAGTATTAGAATTAGCAGTTTAGGTATTCTTTCTTTGCTAAAAATGTTATTGTTTTTATAGATAATTGTTTCTTCATTAGTATATGTAATTTTGTATATAATGGATGCATTTTTCTCAAATTCTTAAAAGCATATTTTACTTTATTTTTGCTAATGTTCATACCTTTATATAAAATATAAGACCACTTCTAAATTTTGAAAACTAAGAAATCTTGCATAAAAATATTTTTAAGTGCACTTGTTGTCAACGAATTCAATAAAAGCACAAATACCTCCAAAGTAAGAAAACATTAAGAATTTAGAAAATTATTTTGTTTCCAGTTTTGCTGTTTACAATTACCCGCTTCTGAATATTCATCCTTAAGCTAATTTCAAAGTTATCGTTTATCGGTTTGCTCTATGAAGTAAAATAAAAGATTGGTGTTAGGCAATCTCTAGTTTTTAACACATAAAATAATAAATATTTCCTTACAGTGATGAGTTAATAACAAAACTATACATTCTATTAAACTACTTCTACAAACCTGTTAGATGTTAAAGCTGCTCAGATGCTGAATGGTCATTCTGGACGAAATAAGCTGTGTTAGATTGAATCTTTATCCAAGGGGGAGTAATAATCTATGTATGTATTTAATTTACTGTCAGTGTTATAAAAGTTGACCAAATTTCTTTGGATTTTTCAGCATGTTTTCTGGTATGGACAAGTGAATTGATAATTAGTACATATTATTTAAGGGGAGTGTTCCTCTACACAATAGCCATGTGTAGGACAAGGTTGCAAAGGGTAGAGCGAGACAGAAAAATTCAAGGCTATAGCCGGGATTTGAACCACGGATCTTCTGGTTTCTATCCGGTTGCTCTAACCACTGAGCTTCCATGGCCAACATGCTGACATGACATTAAATTCTCCAATTCATTGTATTTTCCCCAGTGCACCACACAAACAGATCTCAAACTCATATAAGATAACATACCTTAATGGCGACTTACAATATTGCAAGTACCTAAGTCCCAGGCTTCTAAGATCAATCAATGTGATTAACTGTTCTTTTACACATTTAACAATTGTAATAACACATTTCTGAGTAACTTTAAAATGGTTATAATGTTGAAAAGATTATAACATCTACATTTATCTTAATGGTAACTGCAAGAGTTTCCAATTGATGTTCTGAATTCAAGAATTCAATATAAACTAACAGAAATATAAAATTGACAATTTTAATGGAAGTCCTATTGGTGCAGTGGTGCACATCTTGTGAATGTATTCCATTCACTCCACTATGAAGACAAGGGGCGCCCATGACATGAGATGCAAAATGCCACTAGTCTTTATCATATCTGTCAGATAAGACACTTTTGTGGTTGCTTTCTAGATCTGTTTTTCAGAACTAATTATTGAGTGGTTATTCTCATACAAATCCACTCTAAAACATTTATGTCTGATTCAAATGCTTCCCAGGAGAGCCTAAAGAAAACTGTCACTGTATGTGACTTTATTAATTGCTTCATAGCTAAGAGGATTTTCAAATGTCAGTTCAAACTTAGTGTGACTAAGTTGCATGATTAAGTGTTTTCAAAGACTTTCTTACTCTACAGCAGAAGTCAGCAAATTGGTCATCGCAATTGCATGAAGGGTGATGTCAGGGAACACAACCTGCCATGTACATGACACATGGTTTGAAGAAGGGGTCTGAAAGTCACAGTGGCAGCATAAGGGAACTTCTCTAACACATGTTTGATTTTATATATTCTTAACATATATACGGATTGAGAGTGCTTTAACATTTAGTTTTCATTAATTTATTCTTTACTTCATCTGGAGCATTATAGCTTCGCATATATCTAACGTTAATTCACAAGTACTGAGGTACAACACAGCATTTAGGTTTTCATCTGTCAATTGTGATCTGCTTTTAGAATCTTCAGTTTAGAAAACAATTGCTCAAATATATATGTTCAGGCAAACATAGTACTAATATATGTAGCAAATGAATGGAGAGACAGAAATCTTGCCATATCAAATTCTCTAAATAAATGCAAACCAGCTTTATTTTCTAATTGTGATTTTACACAAAGACCTTTAAGGTTTTATGTTTTTAAAATTAGTGTGTTCTCTAATTCACTTCTTCACTAGACTACAAAGCTTCATTGAATATTTAAACATTACAATTACATTTGCGGACAAATATTTGTTTTATATTATTCTTTTAAAATGCCTTAAAATTTCCTATCTGTGACTTGGTTGTGATCTTTGTGGCAATGTTTGTAGTGTCCTTTAATGTTTCACTTGTAAACACAAATAAAAACTTTTGAATACAACAGAAATTTCATATTCTTGTCTATAGTGCAGGAAAAATATTGTTCTTCCCTCTTCTTTTGGAATGAGAAGGTTACCTTGTGTTTTCGTTGTTTTGAAAGAACCATGTCATATCGATGAGGTGTACACCACTGCTTGTTTACATTTGAAAGCATGTTGATTGAGGGAGGGCTGTTGGAGGGCTATATATTGCTTTGCTCCTGATGGTAGTATTACATCATATCATCAGGCGGTACAGTTTTGCTGACCCCTGCCCTAGAGCTGAAGAGGAATCATGTAGCTTTAGATGATGCTGGAATTTGAGCTCATCTATGCTATCATTCCATCATCATGATAATCTTTTGGCAGATTTATGAAGTTGAGTGTGTTTCATGTTTCTTTTTAATAAACTTATATGAATATGTTGGATGATTCTGAACTTTCTTAAGTTTGTAGCATTTCCATCAACTGTATTATGTTCAAGTGATGTTATTGGAAGTTTAGGAGCTGCTTGTTATATACTTTACTTTAAACTGTGGTAATACTATTGTCATACCAGGGGTGACAAAAATACCTTCCTTCTGCGAGTCACCAAATATGCAACATGCATTACACCCCTTGGTAGCATGTGAAAAAAATATGGATAGCCAGCCAGAGAGTAAGCAGCACCTGCAAGTCCAAATGACTGGTGAGTCTTGTTTTCACCACTTCTGAATTAATGATGACTCCTGGATGAAAATAAAATATTATCATGTCATTGAGGAATTTCAGGAAAGGGATTCTAGGTTAACATGAGTAACAGAAATGAAGACAACATCAGCTGCTATTCATTAACTCTATGGATCTATTCACTGTTCACAACGAAATATTTTACAAGTGTGTATGCGAGAGTCAGGTATTCATATACCAAGATAGCAGAGTGGTACAGTGCGTAGTCTGCCAAAGCGAGCAGCATTCAACTCCAACGCCTATCTGTCTGATTTCTTATTGCTGCGTAAATAAAAAATAACAATTTGGTCAATATATTACAACAGTTATTTTATACACAAATTATCACATCCAAACTTAATGAGTTTACATTTCCCTCCCTTCCTTATTGTAGTATAATGATTGCCTTTTGCAGTAGATGCCATAAACAATGCCCTCTTCCTTTATGGACGTGGGAGTTGAAATACATGCTCGTTCCCTTGCTCTCCCGAAATATCCAAGATCACAGACTTGCTGCACCCTGGCCACTGGCTTCTATGGCACTAAAACATTTGCAGACTGCATTGTATACCTTTTATCATCATGATTTTATCACCTGTAGCCTGGTTTTATATATAATATATATACACAGCAGAAGCCAGTGGATTGGAGCAAGCTTACTTCGTATTTTAGTGTGGGATATGAACAGGTTAAATTACTACCCCACCAGTGTTTAATGCTTGAAAATTTATTTTATATCCTTTTCAAACTTGCTGTGCACTTGCTACCAACTCAACCTACAAGGGTGGAGGGTTCATTGAATAGAACTAATGCATAAGATTCAAATGAATCATTTGCAGCTTTTAAGATTTCTCCCACCAAAGTCACTAACATTATTATTTGTCTCATTACAGTTTATAAATATATGTGTGATCACAATGACTGCTCCGGCAATTTCAGAGATGAGTTTGCATTATAATTATAATAATGATAGTAATCATTTTTGCTTCTTAGGTGTCATCTTTTGCATCTTAGGTTGAAGAAAATGTTCTTCCTACAACACAGTCTGCTCTTGTACCTGTTTCTTTTGAATTCACAGCTTGGTGATCACTAAAGGAATGTATCACTTAATTACTAGAGCACTCAAAAATGCAATATGCACTTTACGAGAGCGGAGTGTGATCTATAAGATGCTATCAACTTCACTTTGGGCACAGAGCCTCTCTTTTTAAAATGCTGATAACTAACAAAAACCCTGTATGCTTCCTTTTCTGTTATCTACTTTAAAACAATATTCATATCCCAAAGGACAGTTGTGGCATCTTACTTTTAACACATACAAAATTCACAATGATATGTTATCAAGATACAATTCACACCAAAACCCAATAGAATTATTGCACAGTACAGACTTAATGCACATGGCAAGAACCGGAAGGGAAGGCAGGCAAGATGGTTGTGATTCAACAATCTGTCTGTAAGAGTATTGCAAATGCATTATCTATTGATTGGTGTCCAACTGGTTCCCAAGCCAAAAAACTTGTTCTGCCATTTGGCAGGAACTTGAGTGACAGTTTTTCACTCACTCTTCTAAACACTATCCAGCACTCATAATGCTTTCGGTGCTTGCCATTGTAGGAACCGTTTGTACAGTTTGTGCACTTCTTAACATATTACTTTGACTAAATTATTAACACCATTACTTAATAACTCTTGAAGTTTACAAGGAACAGCTAAACAGAATGGATTTAGCTTTTGGTCCGCCAAATGGCACCAGTGCCTAGGCCTACAAGGTAGAAACACAGTTCAACATAAGACAGCAATGTATTATAAATCATTTACTTTACAGAGTTTATTTCACATTGAGCTCTTTGGTAATAAGTAGAAAAGAAGAAATATAGTTGTTCTGCTACAAATGAAGTATGCTATAAAAATGTAAAAATCTGTGCATAGCTATTAGACAAATCACTATCTTGGCTCAATAATCATGATCTAGTCTTTCAAAATATTGCAAGAGGTGTAGTTCATTCAGAGCAAGTCATTGGAATTTACAGAAGGGAGTCGAGATGGTAGCCAAGCCACTACGACCTGGAGGTCATTTGACAGGTACTCCGGTGCCCATCTAACCCTATCCACCCGACCCAACACTGCAATATGTACAACCTAGAAAACCTCAACTAGTCTATAACACAGGATACGTATGAGAAGATCAAGGTATTGGTCAATCCAAAAAGCAGCAATCAATCACACGCCTAGCAACACAGCTAATAGAATATTCTGCTACCGTCGTGATATCACGTGAGGTGCTTGGGGAGGCCAAACTTTGCATCATGTGCCACGCTTAACTCAATAATTTACTGTACATTTACAAGTTCAACAACTCAATATTTATATTATGTATATATATTTATTTATTTGGAAAATAATTACCCAACTCAAAAGAACTCTCTTCAATAGACTGGGATTTCTTTTTTAAGTAAAGGAGCTCTGAGGTACAATATATTAATAACAAGACGTTAATTGAGTGTGCAAAGTCACTAAACACCAAGGACAAACAGCAACACACAAGAAAGGCTGGCTATTGCTCAGATATTTTTAGTTGAACCTTCAGTTGATGTATCTATACAATAGTCGTGTGACCGTGCAACATGGCACAGAGCACCCAGATGGTCCATAGCACAAGTGAGCAAAGACAATATTATTGTGAAAAATAAATATTGTGATACCATAACTTATACCAAATATCTATGTCAAAAGAAACAACTGTTTAGTAATTTTACAAAACCATAAACAAAGTTATATTTTTGCTATGAATATAATTCCAAAATTTATCAAACTGTGATGCATATTATACAGATAATACCTTAAACCAGCAAAGACTAGATATATGTATTTCTTATCACTGTAACACATCAAAATCAACCAAAAGCTCCAGGAACAAAAGTTAGTGTTATAGCACTATTTAACATGAACACATTAAAAACACAGATGACTAGAAATAAATTTTTAAATATTGTGTTTTTTTTATTGACTAGGCTACAAAACATGATTCTCAAGCTGAATCTATGTAATCATCAATTAATCAAAACATGGGTATTACAAAAGATCCCTACTCCCCTGCTACCACCACTGTTTTGTAACATACACTCAAGCTAAGTTGGTTTCCCTAACAGATTATCATTAGTGTTGCTTCCTGGAGGCTGCAGCAGCTTTAAGGCTCTATCTCATCAAACACAACACCATTATCTATTCCATGACTTGAGGGCCATGTTTTCTTCCAATATTTTCCAAATTTACATATGAAACCCCTGAGATGAAAGTTTTCCCCCATTCCTCTAAGTATACACTTCTTTTATTCTACTTGTAAAAAGGAGGAAAAGTGTGTCTGTGTGTGTGTCTCTGTATGTATGTATATGTGTGTGTGTGGGTGTGTGTGTGTGTGTGTGTGTGTGTGTGTGTGTATGTGTGTGTGTGTGTGTGTGTGTGTGTGTGTGTGTGTGTGTCTGTGTGTTTGTGTTTATGTTTGTACACAATCTGAACTTTCAACAATGTTACCTCATCCCTCTCTTTCTGCCAAGTTTCTCTCTTACCTCCAAGAAACAAAACTTTTCCATCATCAAACTTGTGTATGCTATGCAAAGTTGTGTATGGAAACCGACAGCTGGCCATGAGTGAGACCCTATGAGTGGAAATTAACACTTTTATACAAGATTTTTGTGTCGGCTTCATGGCCCCGAGGATGATCCGATATCATACTCGTTTATTGTGTCTTATTTTTGAAAGAACGAGCAAGGGAAGAGTGTTGTGGCAGAGAAATGATGAAAGGAAGGTGAAGAGGACTGCTTGGTTTCCTCGACGCCGATATGCTGCCGATACGTTGCCCCTTTCTTAAAAGGTCAGAGAGCTGGAGCGTCCCTTGCCCGCACTCACAGAAATGTTACGTCTGTTTATTACCGACACCAAAATAAATAGCCAAGTCTCACTAGTTGTCATGAAATGTTTTAACATCATGTCTTTCGCAGCAGAGAGGGAAACGCGTATCAGAACCAGTTTTTCTATATTTTTTCCCACCTCAGATATTATTTATGTGTATCTAACACTCGTCAACATTATTACTGTTTTGTACATCATTGCGATGTGTATTGCAGTTTTAGCGATTGAAACAGAGCTTGCTATGAACGCAGGTCCGTGACAATAAGATTGTCTATTGAGACAACGACACTTATTCGCAGAAGAGGCATTACTTCTTTCCCCCATGTGTAGCTCGTGATGAACTGGAACCTCTCTCACAGGAACACCAAGTGATGGTGCTGCTGTTCTCGCATGGGGTAGCTTGCATGATGTCACAATACGTCTGACTGCTGCTGTTGTTGCTGCTGCTGTTGCTGCTGTTGTTGCTGCTGCTGCTGCTGTTGTGGTGGGAGAGGCTGGCCGTGACTGGATACGACGCTGGTGGTACCAGGGGAGTGGTCTTGGGGTTCGTGAGGGACGACCGTAGTCGTCGTCGTGGTTGTCGACGTCGTCTTGGTCGGGTCCTCGTCTTTCCACTTGTCCATGGAACGTCGGCGGGCGTTCATGAAGAAATTGCCCACGGTTGTGGGTTCCAAGCCTAGTTGCCGCGCAATGGTCACTTGCATCTCTTTCGATGGTCGCTTGGTTTCCTGGAAATAAAACAATTTTTGTTAAAACATTATTTTCCTGCAACACTGCCTGTAAGTGAAGATCGTTAGTAATGTTTAAGGTCACCAAGATATTTTCAATAACACACTATAACCTCCGTGAAAAAACGGTATATCTGCTTTATAATCTGGAGGACTCGAGTTCGAAACTGTCTTTATAGCGCATTTCCCTTCATCCTGATGTCGAATAATTCTCAGTTCCACAGACCCCAGGGTTATTGAACACATTTCATTCACCATCTCTGCAAACCTGAACTATTACAGGGGCCGTTATAATGCTTAATAAAGCCTAGACTAAATTTTCTATTCCTCTGAAATGTAGTTGCTTCTCTTGGCAGAATACTGTTTTAAATTGTACATTAGTACCAAGTCTCTTAATATATTAATCTTTTCACAACACTTAACGTTTAATCTGGAACTTTAATACTTGGTGCAACTTCCTCTAACGTGCAAATTACCAGCTTGTTTACAATCAGACCATTTGTGAAGCTGGCTGTGAAAACGAGCATATTCAAAGAGAACTTTAATTTAATTTTACATGAAAAAATTGAAATATTCAACAAGTTGCTGGAAAAGAGAATTCCTCTCCCCACCCTCCCAACGTAAACTTTTAGCATCTGCACCAAGCATACAATTGGAGCTTGCAGATCAAGTTACGCAGTTACAGAAAAGTAGGCGTTTAAAGAGTTGTAAGACACAAGAAAATACTTTGGTGGCCACGTTCTTACGAGAATACAAGGTAAACATATTCAATATGACAGCATTTTATTACGTTAACCCTTTCGCTACTTTAAAAACAGAAAACAGCCCCAAAGAAGAACTTCAGTTTTGCTAAAATTGGTAAATAAGGTTTGGAAACATACGGACTCATTGGTGTCTATGAATTTTTTAAATTAAGGCCTAAATAAACTTTGACTTACTATCCTTTTACACTTAAATACCTGCGTTCATTTCGCTCTAATTTTTTAAAAAATTATATCGACATACGGTAAGTCTGAGAAACTTCGCACTTTTCAAATTGTGCAATTTTGATTATTTCTTTGATCTGTGTGGTTGTACGTTTTTGTACATTCAAAGTAACGCACTATTAGCAGAAAGAGAATGGGTCAGTGTGCTTGCGTGATAAACAGGTGCGCCTAGATACAGACTAACTTTGCATACAGGCGGAAATCAGCAATGAATATTTTCAATTTTGCTGACAGTATGATACAAGTATAGTTTGAGACACCGAACATGAAAAGGCTGTATGAAGGATCATAAACGATTCAGAATGTATACATTACTGTACTTTTATGTACACAGTTACAGATAATTTAGAAAATTATGTGTGTCCATATTTGATAAATGAATGATTTGACATCTCAAAGTACAAAGGCAGTATAACTACCAATTTTCATCCCATCTGCTGTATTATTTTACACTTTAGTAAACATTAAAACACACCATCCAATTTTTCATATCAACGCATCTTTCAGAGAAACTAGTTTTCATTCCTTTTAGAAATAATGTGTAATTTAGTGTAATTATGTAAAAAATTGAACATCTAAACCCATGCATGTGACATTGTAGTGGCAATAAGTGAGATTTCAAGAGGACAACGCTAAGTCTAAAGGAATTTTGTAAATAACTAATACACTCAATCGACGTTGAAAGGGTGCTCATTCGGCTCAAAACTGTATCAAACAAGTATCACAAATGTAATGTTACGCCTTTGAGAAAGTGTTAGTGATTGACACTTAATACATGCATGGAGGCCATTTAAGTTGATTTAACGACTACACATTTTATTTTTGTCATTATTTCGTTATCGTAAAGTACGCGATTACAGTCCTTACCTTATACATATATGTTTAATTTGCTTTTGCTATTGTTAGAAGCAGGTATATCATATTACTGAATTTTTTCTTCTAAGTTTCAGCTTTTCATGCGTTTATTTGACCTAGTGTATTATTTAACCTCTTTTAGGCGCCAAATATCCAGATATTATAACACTCAAATCTAATAGTTCTATGCAACTTATTTTATTGGAGGTAATTCATAAAATAATGCTTTAAGATTATAAAACAACAATGCTAACACTTTAGAAACTTCCAGACCGTACATTTACCAGCATAACAAAATGCTGTCATTTTATTAGTAATTTGCAAATTTAGACAACGTACAGAAGAGGAGAACCAAGGAGAGCAGTTGTTTTAAATGCAACAAAAATTTATCATTTCTTCCCTTTGGTGTAAGGTAACAAACTTGGCAATCACCAGAAAAAGATTTCATTTTTAATACATTACAATTATACACAACTATAAACAGAAAGCCAGCCGAAACTACATTAAATATTTGTGCGAACCTGCGAATATCTACCCATGTACGTATTGCAATAGGTGGAAGTTTAATTGTTTGATTTATATTGCTGATAAAGATGTTAGTCCTGCTGAATGCTGTCATGAATGCAAAGTTGAACAAACGAATAGTGTGCGCTTATCGGTAAATATATACGAGACAAGCAGCAATATAGCAAAACAAGACACAATAATAAAGAATGATGGATTTTGCGAAATGTGGCCTTAATTTTACTACGAGATATGCTATTTGATCGGAATAATGTTCAAATTTGTATTTGAATCGGAATAAAAGTTAAAGTCCAGCTATGAGCAAACATTAAGAATGGCTAGAACAATCTGCTCACCAGAAATGTTTACAAGGAATCTGTTGCATCGGTTAAGAATCGAATGCCAAAGTATGCCATAATTTTAACCAATACTTAAACTGTGCTTCTAAAAGAGGCGGCGTTTGTTGGTTAACAGCTCCTCGAGTGACAATATCAAGGAGAAATAAGCAAAACGACACTTCCGTTCTCCACCAATGGTGGCAAGAGGCTCGAAGGATGAAACTATGTATACATTATGATTATTATTGTAATAAACTAACAGTAGTTACATATATTGCAATATAATAAATATTTTGTAAAGCGACTTCACTTATCTTGTTTTTGTATGTAAATTTTGGCATTTATAGAAAATAAACTCATTCTATTAAGTACATAAAAATGAAACTTTCATGCCTGCTCCATATAAAGCAGCTGGTTTTGATAGGTTAATTTATAGGTTGATAAATATATCTAGCAGTGGCGGAGCGTGGTATTTGGACTTGGGTACGCACCTTGAACTCATGTTAAGTGTACGCATGGGTAACATTTCTAAATTCTACAATTGTTAGCAAATTTTGTTCAAACTCATATCAAGACATAATACAGATAAGGAACAATGTACATTCAAATTAATATCTTCAATACCTTTAAATTTATTATCTTTTAAAGCTATTGTTTTGGCAGCGTTCCTAAAATGCTCCACACGATAAAGATTTCAAAATTTTGATAATTTTAAATATTATTCCGTCATAAATAAGTACTCTCAAAAGATAGTTGGGAACAGAAAATTCTATAATGCTTTGGTTTATTAAACAAAAATTATTAGCATTGAAAAAAATATTTTTTCACAATTTTTATAGTTTTTATAAAACTTTATAGTTCACTAACTGGTAAATATCAAAGATACAGAACTATCACTCCCATTATCTTTTTTCTGCATTCTCAGTTATCAGATTAGAAGCACTCAGATTCCGTATTCGGAGCAGTAGGTTTCCAGGAAATGCTGTGTTCTCTTTACATGTTTTTTCCTCGTAGTGAACCACGCGGAAGCACATGAGCAGTGTGCATACTCTGCATTCAGTTTCCTGGCCTAATTTTCCCTTACACGTTCACGCACATTATAATTCAAAATACTGTTTTTTGTACTCTGATACGTACAGAAGAAGTTAAAAATATGAAATTAACCTTCACTGCCAAACAAAATACTGAAAAAACTTGGCTTTAAACCTCATTAACATTAACAAGCAAGACACGCTATTCTGCGTTGCATCCACTGCGCGCGCACATCGTTTGATGCGACTGGCGTGAGACAAGCACAACCACCAGCCGCTCTGTTTCAATGCTTGGCGTGATGCACTAACAATACTAATGCATAGCAGATTGTAGTTCGAAACATACTCCTCAGCAAGCATAAGGCAAATTGGATTAGCATATAGAATTATAGATAGTAGAAAAATTAGTTAAAGGAAAACTGGCAGGGTATGCAACACATTACCCACATCCATTGACGCTACGCCCCCGATACACTTTAATAGAGATGAATTTAGTGGAGCATGTAAACACATTATCAACACCGCTTTATCCTATTATGGGCTAGTGAAAAGCTCACAGGCTTTTTTAAGGAACATGACATAACATTAGTTCAATATTATTTTGGGGCAATATAAATATTTTACTAAGTTTTTTAAAAGGACAGCATTTCAAATAATAAAAACCTGGCATTTATCAGTTTAGCTATTTAAATTGTGACCGGATTTACACTGGAAAGACTACCTAAATGTCATTTGAGAACCAGAGTA
The DNA here is from genome assembly GCA_030765045.1 of Tenodera sinensis. Classification (NCBI taxonomy): domain Eukaryota; kingdom Metazoa; phylum Arthropoda; class Insecta; order Mantodea; family Mantidae; genus Tenodera; species Tenodera sinensis. The sequence goes on along the minus strand of CM060962.1, from coordinate 55,809,586 downwards.
AAGTAACATTTTAGAAACATTAAATATAAACAGATTAATAAATCAGCTGTGGCAGATCAATTTTTGGTAATTTAACTATGAAATAAATCCATAGGTTAAATTATTTAAGCATTTAAATGGACCCATAGATTTCATTATATGGAAGAAAATATTTATTTTAAAGAGTAGGGATCGCATAATGAGTTTAGAAATGCCGCCTAATTGACTCTGACAACAAATTTGTTTTACTTCCAGTAGATGGCAATACGATAGCAAACACTCCAACACCTAGTGGCACATTTAAAAAACAAGATAAATAAAGTTTTGTTACAAAATATTCATTATACTGCATCCTTGACTGCCAATAGCTTCAGCATTTACGAATTTGTGGATGTATATTTTCCTATTTCCTTTTCAATACTTAGAGAATTTAACTGTTGAAGACTATAAGGAACCCAATTTTTAAATTTTATGCCCACTAAACCATCCACTTCTTAAATCTTGCTTTTATTTCTTATTGCAGCTATGCAGTATAATGACATTTTAAATATTATAACTTAGAAACAAACCCATAAAAACACCTTAATATATGCTGTTCGTTCTATTTTCCTGTTACGGCAAATTCAGTATTTTATAGGACGATACTTCATCAGCATTTACGGCAATAAACTTGCATGTGGTACCACTATACCATATTGAACGATGTGGCTCAGGCGATAAGGCTTGGCACTCGCATTCAGGATGTCCCGGGTTCGATTCCCGGTGACCAATCTGACCAAAGGTTTTTTTTTTTTTCCACGGTTTTCCTTCGCCACTAGGTGAATGCTAGGCTGGCTACTTTCTTTTCCGCGACTTCCCGTCCCTTTATTTCATTTCACCTTTATTTAAACCCTGACAGGTCGGAAGTGTCTGTGAAGGAGCGAGCGTGACGATACCGCGTGGTGGAATTTGCGCTCTGTAACTGCTGTTCTCGGCGTGGGGATGTAGCTGTGGTCGCCTGTTCTCCCAGGGGCTGGCGGCTGCACGAAGACACCTGACACCGAATGAATCTTCAGCGCACGTTAGGGACCACACTTCGGCTGGCAGTCCTTGATCCGGGTTCCGGAACACAAGCTAAGCACTCCCATCTCCTCCCTCCCCCCGGGGTCTAACAAACAGCCTAGCTATAGGCTCAATGTGGAATCCCTTCCGTTCGCACTCTAACTCTACCCCTCTAACCTGTAAAATTAAAAAGAAAACATTGGCATATATGACTTTTTCCTTTGTTTTACCTAAAGCAAGCGTGGTCTTTAAATATTGCTGTTGAGTGGTTTCCATACTATACCACAAGATATGAACCGATTAAAAAAAAAAAAAAAAAAAAAAAAAAAACAATGAACAGACTATACAGTTGGACAGAATCAACTCGGAACTTAGTAGCCAGCGCGTTCACTCGTCCACGAGGCCGTGTCAAGACGCTTCAGCGAATAAAGTGCAACAATGATGACGTCATCACTTGCGAGCGAACATGCTGGCTGTCAAGTCCCAAGTTGGTTCTGCCCAACTGTAATAAATGCTCAATAGTACAAGTCCATTAGTAATTTAAAACACTAGTGCGTTTTATTAAAAGATGTACCTTCGTATTCTTTCTTGTCCAATACTGCATTTAAAAATTATAGGCACAGAGAAACTATTGTCATGTGTTTCTTTTCTTCTTTATTTATTCTTATTTTTGTTTGTTTCGTTTTCTTTTAATCTTATAACAGAAAAGTATAGTAACTGCATAGTCCTTACTTTTACTCTTCTGTACCAGTTGCTATACGTGCAAGACCAAACATCCTTTATTTTGGTTAGAATACACTGGTTATTTTTCGATTGATATTAAACTCTACATTGTTAACTATCACAGGATCACTGCAGTTCTTACCTCAGCTGATGGTTAACTTTCTGCCCCATATTTAACTACTCTATGCTTACCTGACTGAAATTCTGTCCTTACTTCTGACTAGAACCATTTTATGTATACAGTACGTCCACGAATTTGTGCACTAATCTCCTGGTGTTATATTGGACGAATAAACATGTTTTCATGTTCTAGCCGTGTCAAAGTAACGAATTAGAATGCGCCAGCCCATCGCACTTTCGTGAGTCACTTCCCAGACTATTGCTGTTGCTTGCACCAGGAGAAGTTTACCACCGTGCTTCTCTTTAGCAAGTCGGCTTACACAGCTGCATGCAGGATGGAATGAGCAGCAGTTTATCCACCAACTGGCTCACCAGGCCAATTATAAACGTCAGCATTAGCTGGAAAGAATGTTGCATGAAAGTGCGATGAGAATGGCGCGATTGATTCGTCGAAGAGAACAGTTTCTCTCAGAAAACTTAACTCTCGTCTCTGTATGCCCGTAGAGTGTGATGTTGGAGAGTTTGTGTGCAAATTCGTGGACAACTTACACTATTGCCTTAAATGTTCCATGGCCACTAGCAACATTCTACCCTGGAGATCTTGTCAAAGCAATTCCATATTTTCGGGGATGAAAGTATCGAAAATACATCTTTCCCTCTTTCTTCCGCTAAGCCTATGGCTTGTCAGGAAATAAATATTGATGTAAATTCTACATTACGATCACGATTCCCGACAATTGCAAGGTATATTTGGGTTCTTATTTAGCGGTTTTGTAAACTGAAACTTCAATTTTTATCTATGGACACTCATTAAGGGCAATGTTTCTCAGCATCCCGTTCTATTCTGTGCGTGAAAGACCGCTTAATTTTGCTCACAGGCCTCTTAATCAGGCTTGAGCTTTCTCGTGTCGTAAATCTACAACACGGGACCACTAGCTTTAGCTTTCTTCCGAAAACCGAGCGAGATGGTTCCGCGATAACGTGTGAAGCTCGCATTCGGGTGGTCGTGGGTTCTATTCTCGTGGCCAACCTTCCTGACCCATGGGTTTTTTCCGGGGATTTCCCCGGGTAGCCAGGTGAATACTGTTAAGTACAATTATATTCCTGTCCTTTCGTTTCATTTCATTAATAATTTTATTCATCCTTCATCCCGTTGGTACTTTCAGGGTCGCAAGTGTCTTTCAGGGCGTTAGGTGCAGTTTGGCAGGCACAGGAACTCTTACTCTCCCTTGTTGTCCATGGGATCCGGGTGGAAAAGGGGGTGGCGTCTGGGGGTGTTGGAACTCTCGCCGAGGTCCCCCTGTGTTGGCCCCCCCGTGTTGTCAAACATGGGGAACCTTTGGGACCTCTGTCAATGTCTGCCGTTAGACTGGATCTGGCCGCCCGGTGTCTCCTTTCACCTCATCCTTCCTCTTGGGGGTGCCCCTTGTGGGCATATGTATAATAAACCTTACTCCACTAAGGAACCCCTTGCGTAACTCCTCTGTTACTATTCCTATCTTCTGAAGGAAGCCGTGCTAAGGATTTTACGATAGTATACATCGCCCTCCATCGGGCTTGAACTCGCAACCTTGGGAAGCGGAGACTTTAAAGGTTTTGTGGTTTTGTGATTGGTTAGTATGTTGCAAGTCATTTTTGTGCTATTTTCAGCACGTACAGGGTTTTAGGACACGTAGTCCATTACGTGTCATTCAATAAATATATTAGTCATAGTGTTCTAAGTCGTGTATCTCGTCGCGGTAGCTCAGAGTTAGAGCATCGGGCGAGGTAAAGTCAAGATCCGTAATTAAGATAGTAGCACTTGGCACTGCAAAAGCAATGTGATAAAGTAAGCGGCTAGAGGATTGTGTGGTACTCAAGTATGACTCGTTTGGTTTTAAGGAATCCAAGATTGTAAAATAACGGTCAGATATTGTACTTTGCACGTCACGTAGCATATGTATGACATCACACATTACTGTTCCGATCATTGTATTGTCTGTTTGTAGATCGTTGACACCCTTAACAATAATTAATAACTGAGTTCTTGGCTCAGTTCTTTAAGATTTTGTGAAATTTAACTCCCCCTCCTCCCCCCTCTCTCTATTTCTCCCCTTCTCTCTCTTTCTCTACCTTGCTCTGTGAAACTTATGTGTCGTAATACTTTAAAAACCATTAATAAATTTACAACTCAAGTAAAGTACTTAACAGCACAGAAACGTATGCTTGCAATGCAATCAGAATTAGACTTTCTCGTGGTAATCAATTTACGTAAACGGCAATATTTGATATAACTTATACATTTATCTATCGAAAAATGTAAGGAATATTATGCTTACATACTTTTCTTATGCGACATTATAAAAACGAAATAATGAGCCGGATATTCCGACTTTTACGTCGAAATACGTTGGAGGAAGTACCTACAGCTTTCTATCGGATTTCACCGTAAATACAGATTTAGAGGCCCCCTGAATCAAGGAGAAAATAAAGGGGGGAAAAGGCAATTTTCGGAAAAATGTGTATGTGCCTATGAACAGCATGATTCGAAAACGAGCTTAAACTTGGTATATAAATTCAGCATGTTACAAAGATCCGATAAGAAGGTTTTCAAGAAAATCCCCCCACCCGAGACTACAGCTTAGATGGAAAATGATATACAGTTTTGCTTCTTAAAAATGTTCTAAGCGATTTTTATTAAAATGTCATATAGGCATTTAAGATATTTACATGATAATTCAAATTTATATCCTGAATTTTCTGGGAAAATCCTGAGAGGTCATATTCATTTGGAAGGAATTTTGTGTAATAGTTTAGAAATAGTAAGCAATAACAAATAGACAAAACTTATTATGCAAAGTATGCAAATCTCTTTAAAATACACAATTTACTACACTTTTTGTGTGAATCAGCCATTTTCTAGTTGTTCCGTGTTATTAATTTGAATTGTTCACTAATTTGCCATTTTTAAGTGTTGTCGCCACTCAATTTTTTCCTCTGATGCCATGAAAAGAGTATGTAACTTCAAAACCAGTATATAACGACCCGTTTTTAAATATTTTACTATCCCTTCGGGCTCCTCTATCCCCGGTCTACTTGTAAGTGCCGTGACATTGGGCAGAGCCAAAACAACAATGGACGGATGGGGTTAGGACTGCTTCACATCACATGCCGGACCGGCGGGAAAAGAAGACGTTAAAGGCCGGGCTACCTCGCGCGCCTGCTATGTGTACATGACAAGTAATAACGGACGGCAAGCAAACAAAGGGACAAGGTCAGGCAGCCTCGCGTACCTTTTGTGTGTACGTGACCGTAAATAATGAGCGGCAGAAACAAAGGGACTTATCCAGCACTTTTCCGAAGCTTCAAGCTGAGTCATCGGAGCACATGTGCGTGGAGAGTTTCTCGAATGGTCCGTGTGACGTCAACCCCAGTATAAAAGGAGGCCAGTCAGTCTTTAGTTAGTTTAGTTTTAGTGTGAGTGAATTTGAGAATAGAGCTACGGGAATAAGTCGGTCAGTGCGTCAGCGTGTGTGAGACTGCTGCGCGTGTGGGTCGTCTCGAAAGATACGTCGGTTATCGCGAGTGATTTTAACGCCGTAGTTAAGTGTGTAAGAGACAGAGGAACTGGAGAAAAATTCTGAAACAATAGAGCAAGGTTATGCGAAGAATGGTTGTGATAACAAGAAAGACTGTGGACTGTGTTCACTATGAGATGAAAACTCTGTATTTGTACTAAAATTTTAGAGGACAATAAAGTGATAGAAAAGTATCAGGACTGGATTTTCGTCGCTTTGTTACAGTAATTACTAGGAAATGCCTAATGAAACTATTTCTGTAATCGTTTGTTCCGACCCTTAAACCCTAATCACCCATTCACTCACTCACTCACTCACTCACTCACTCACTCACTCACTCACTCACTCACTCACTCACTCACTCACTCACTCGTTTGTTCCGATTAACACGAAGAAGATAAAAATGTATGATTTTGTAAAAATGATTTGTAGAAGCTGTATAAAATAAATGTGGGAGAGAAAGTAACGTGAATTTAACAGACGCTTTAAGTATCCGTCTTCGGAGAAAGTAATTTCTATGACATAGACTCGTTTCCAAATGTGATCTAATGTATGCTATAGACCAAGTTTTATAACAGTCGGTGAGGTCATTCTTACATGAAAAGCTAACATACAACAAAATGTTTAAAATGCTATTTTGGCTTCTAAGTAGTTCATTATACACTTCAGCAACAATTAGTCATTCTAAATAGAAAAATCTGATGTGTTGCATACACACGAACTTCTCTGCTCTTGCATTAACTTTCTTACAAACTCTTATTCCTCTATTTTCTTCGTGCTAGTTGAGACAAACATTTGCAGAAATTATTTTCTTGTTTATCTTCTTGAGGGTACAAGGAGAATATGGGAGTACAGTAGATTTTGAGCGATAATCAAACCTTTTAAAGCTTTCAAATTCCATTCTCTTTGTACGGTTAACATATAAAAAATGAATAACGCTGTTCCATTTGACAGAAGTACAAGTTTTCCAAAACTCACACAAATAACAAGGAATATCTCCGAAATGGTTCACTTTACAAAAAATGTATTCAGGTATAAATTGTGTGCTTTAACAAGATCTACCTTTTCGTGTAGTAAGATTTGGTCTATCTCTTACCAGTTATGCAAAAGTCATAGTAAATAGGACTACATGAGCTATAGCCAGAAAATTCAGATATAGATTTCATTTGCGATAAAAATATCTCAAACATATGACATTTTAATCAAAATCGTTAGCCATTTTTAAGAAAATAAAATTTTTCGAAACATTTTCCATGTAAAAGGCAGTTTAGGGTGGAGCAATTTTCTTCAAAGTATTCGTGTCGCATCCTTGAAAGACATTAAACTTACATACCAATTTTGGTTTTTAACCGACTTTTCGTTTTTGAGTTATGCTGTCCCCAGACTGACACACACACACACACACACACACACACACACACACACACACACACACACACACACACACACACACACACACACACACACACACACACACAAAACGCGCGCGGACCTTTTACTAGAAATGCTTTTTTTATTCAGAGGGCCTCAAAACATATTTCCGGTGAAATCTCGACATCGAGTTTTTGGGTGGAATATAATACTTCCTTCACTTTACTATATGTAGTAGAGAAAGTAAAAATATCAGAAAAATGTATGTTAAACTTTTATTATATCCAACAAATATTTTGAAAAAATGGCGAGAGGGTGTGAGAGAGAGAGAGAGAGATGAAGGGGGAGGAAGAGTGGAGTACATCACTCAACGAAATAAGGCTAGGAAAGCTGTGTTCTTACTAATACTTACTGTTCTTTTAGAAACATGCAGATCAGGTCTCGGGCACTTTACTCCGAAAGTGTGAACAGAGTAGTCCCTCCCCTCCTTATCTGTAGTGGCTACTAGCACACATACACTCATTAGGAGGAACCGGTTTTTCACTTTGGTAGTCACGAATTGAGGGGAAGTAGGAGAATAGCTTGACATTTTGGGAGTACTGTTCCCTAGACCTGATCAACATGATGCATGTTCTGCTGTCTGTCTGGTATATTCATGTACTTCATCTGAATATAGACACTCGTTGCTGTGCTCAAACTTTTAACACATTTATTCAGAAATATTCATAAATCAATAACATTCATGACGGTATTGTTTTCTGGTTGCCGATGTGTGTATTTTGGAACAGAAGGTATAACATAACTAAAAGTGTATGGCACGATATACCAAAATTACATAAATATAAGTTAATTTATTTTTGTAGCGTTATTGCAGATAATAGAATACAAATTTAAATGTGGAAGTGAAATAACATGATAAATTATGTAAATGTTCTTTCAGCAAGCACTAAGTATTTATGAATCGCATTCTTTAGTTAATTAAGCAGCTTGACCACTGTAACGAGTGTTTTAAAATAAGTATTTGTTACTTACCTAGAACAAATTCTATCCTGTCCTTTGAGGGAGCCCACCCTGGTACTTCAAGCGATGTGGAGGTACTACTCGTGATATTTTGACTTTCTTTGCTTGTTTGGAAGAACTGCATATATGTACTTTTGCATGTTTTAGAAATATTTTAAACTACCACATGTTTCTGGACCCCTGAGAAGCATTAAGAGATAGACACTGTTTATATATATGGCCCAAGGAAAACTCCATTTTCTGTAAACGCAACCTGGGTTTTTTATTTTTAAATAGGAAGGTGTGCTTATCACGAAATAAAGCTACGAAATATTCTTTTTAGAAAGCTTAATTGTTTTATATACGAAGCAACTTAGTGTTTACCCTCAAACCTATGTGTGAAACGAAGATTGTTAGCAGTATAATTTATCTCTTTGGTGTTCTGGATGTGCTGTCTAGGCTCTCAAAGAATTTAAATATGACGAGCAATACACACGGTGTTTTCGAATCCCCGTCCACTTCTTAAAGACATATTTTGTAATTGTGCTTGGCAAACCGGTAATGTTGGTTGCATGCTGCAGCAGTTTTAGGGGAGATACAATTTTTAATCAGCTACGAGTTATCTGACTGTATGCACATGTATACTTTAAGTACAGCATACATTAAAGTCTGAGAGGTTTAAGTTGTCATATTTTCTACTGTCCTTGTCTAACGCAGAGTGCTGCCCTTGTCTAGCACAGGGTAGTGAAAATGGGTTGGACAGCAACCGTTTCTTTGTCGGGATTCATGGAAATTCCGGTTGCTTAGAAGCTCGCAACCCCCACTTCCATTGTATGTTGAGTGAAGGTTGCCAGTGGCGTATGAGCTGTGTGAGCACGTACAACACAGTGAACGTTTTACTGGAAAACATATGGTCTGATAGATGAAATTATGGACAGATTATTTATAAATTCAGAAGAATCGGAAGATGAAAATGAAAATTCATTTGAAATTTCTGATGGTGAATCGGGGAATGGACAATCGGGCGGACACTTTGTCACTGATGCATGTTTACATGGTGTATCTGCTTTGCCTGCGTTGTCATAGAATGAGATGGCGAGTATTCCTTTCTCTGTCTAAGAGGGACACGACAAGTTTAAACTTCACAAACTGTAGACTTTGCAGATGGAAGTGGAATTTGAGCTTGAAATCTCATCGTTACAAACCTGCCACCACAACCACTCGTCACCACTCGTACACAAAACGGATATGTTGATCAGAACTACGAGGGCTATTCCTAAAGTAAGGTTCGATGTTTTGTACACATTAAACCATCACAGATACTTGCAAAACGGTTGTTTTATTTAATCCCTTACATCTTTCTTTATTTTTATTCTACATAGTTGCTGTATTTGTTTAAACATTTGCCAACAAGCTTTTGTATGCCGACGTCGCAGAAGTATGCCGCCTGCGACGATAAGCAGTGGAAATTGTCAATCACAGATCTTCACGGGTCTTTTCATCCACAGTATTGACCAAATCTTTTGTAATCATTGCCGGCCTGATAACGCTCTATTATAGACATTGTCCCAACCGACCTTGAAAGCTCTCACCCACTTACGCACTTGGCTGTCACTCATCGCATTGGGGCCACACACTTCACAGATCTGTTGATGAATGTCCGCTGCTGAAACCTTTCATGCTGTCAAAAACAGAATTACAAGCCAAATTTCAGAGTCGACGGGCCCATCGATTGTTTTAAACATTCCGAACCAACACTGTGAACGGCACACTGCAATATTACCCATGCAAATGGCAAGGCATGCCGGGAGTCGGTGCGCATGCGCATTTCAATGTTAGCGCGAAATTCGATTAGCTACGGCGATTCGGACCTTATTTTCCGAATTACCCTCGTATTTGACAGGCAATCTTCAGATATCTGATTTATGGTAGACGGGATTATTATTATTACTATTATTACTATTATTATTATTATTATTATTATTATTATTATTATTATTACTATTATTACTAATTATTATTATTATTATTATTATTATTATTATTATTATTATTATTATTATTATTATTATTATTATTATTATTATTATTATTATTATTATTGTTGTTGTTGTTGTTGTTGTTGTTGTTGTTGCTTTACTGTTGTAATGCAGTGGCTATGACCCAAGATTATGGAGCGGTTTGCGCAGGACATTCAGACTGTTAACATTATTACCAGAATAACCAGAATCTTCCAGAAATTTCGCCGTCTAAAACATTCTGGAATTGTGTGTAATTTTCCTAAGGCTACGTAAGCGAGCGCTCTCTCAAGTTGAGTAAGTCTGGCGAAGTTAGTGAGTCAGTCAGCGAGTGCGATTCTGGTCCGACGAAAAGCGCTCTTGCTGTCGAGCGAGTTTGTGACGAATGTAATGACGCGCAGTGAGTGCTGTTACTGCAAGGTATTCCAACCGTCCTGCTTCCGGTTAAATGGACCGTCCCCAGCAAGTGATCCGTCCTGAAGAAGAGGCTATGCCGGGTGAATTTTGTTACGCTGCTATGTAGCGGAAGTAGGTTGATGTAAGAAAGTTATAAATGTTAGCACACCAAATACACTTGCCTGTACGCGGTAACAGTGTCCACAATACCAGAACACTATTAAATAAAATAACTGAAACGAAAGCAGGGGATCCTAAGCAATGTAATGATAAAACAGTAGAGATATCTGATGCTGTCATTTGGGCTGTCTATTCAAACAAAAAGGACAGCGATTCGGGAACACCGTGTGTTTTGTACCCTCTTCTAACTAAAGAATGGAACGCATTTCACTTTTGACGTTGGAGTCACTGCTGTCTCCGTCCAAATAATATTAAACAGACACGTTTCCTAGCAGAAATAAAATGTATAGGCTTGAATGGTGGCACTGGTATCTATAGACGGCTTTGTCTTCATTTATCCTGCAATTGGTAGCACTGTTTTTTACAAATAACACTTACATGTCACAATCCAAAACAGAAAGGGATACCGTAGCAGAAGACATTACGTGTTTTAAAATTGGTACTAAGTGAGCAGTCATTAAGCAGAAACTGAAGTTAGCTATCATTATGAACATGATGATCAACTACAAATGCTGCACTTAATACAGGAATCACGGTATCTTATCAAACAGTAAGCACTACAAACAATACATAGTAAATTAACATAGGATTGAGAAATAGTGTGTATAGAAATGGAAGTTAAGAAGCTATCGATTAATTAATTTAGTTTCATATTCTCTGGTAGTTTTACACACACAATATTGGATGAACATTTATGCAATGAGTGCATTTAGCATCCACAAAATCAAAAGACTATGATGTCTCATGAGTCTGTCATTGATGAAGCTAGACAATTGGTAATTCTGGATATTCAAAATTCCAAAAGCCTCTCCAACTGTTGAAAGAACAATCATGATGTTCTTGGCTTAGGGAAATCCTGTAAACTGAAATTTTGAGATGGCATAACTTTATACAGTTATAGTCAAACACTTTTGGATAACGAGTAATTGCAATGCTACACTGCCTAACAAATGACTTGACTGAACATCTGAGAAATTCAACACTGTTGCTGTCGGAAACGCCACCGTTCTCACCAATTTATGCCACTTCATCACTTTCTGGAAACTCCATCGTTTACAGAATTCAAAACAACTTTGAAACAACATTTGCTGATCCTGAATCACTAGAAGAGAGACAGCTAACTCAATCCCCATAGAGAGGTGAAAAGTTTAACACGTGAGCTGTGGTAGATGATGACTGCTCTGAAGAACATTGTCTGAAACGATGTAATGATACCTCTCAATAATCTTTAAATTGAACCATTTTGAATGTGTAACAATGTGAAAAGGCAGTTCATTAATTTTTTAAAATGGATAAGCAATACTTATAATACTACTTTCATTATTAGCTATGTGGAGTAGATGTTACAAAGCAAATGAAATGTTTTATCTTCTTAAAAATCCCCTAACTGTGACTCATATCCTTATTCCTGTTTATTATTAGGATCTTTATTCCGAAAAAACCAAAACGTGTGATCCCTTCAAAAATCTCTTAAGTGTTTCTAATTCTGTATACTTACAAACAAAGTCTGAGCTTTCAGGCCAGTGTGAAGTTATTTTGGAAGAAAACACTTGTCAGTTTAGTATTAGATTAAATTCATGCACCATAAGATCCTCTAGATGTAAATAAAATGAAATGTTAGATAACAGATATTATAATTTGCAATATTGCTTTTCAAGTGTGGATTTCCACAGGATAATTTGCTGAATTGTTACTACGGGACATCCAACCAGCCGGAAGAATTGGCTATTTACCATCCAAAGGCTAAGTCATGCAAAGCATAGTCCTTTGAAATGTACGGTACAATTTTGAGACCAGTATCACTGTATCTTCTTATAGAATATACAAATTAAACAAGTTCTTATTCCTCAAAAATCATCTACCTAATGTGGCTAAAATAGTAAACTGGTTTGCCTGTGAACATATTCATAAACACCCTTTAGATAAAAGAAACCGATGTTCCCGAGCTGTGAAAACTTCTACACGACAGTGACAAATATTCAAAAAGCTCTTAAGCATGGAATGACGAGGGCAGAGGGAATTCAAGCCCATGCTAATTGACTTCTGTTACTTCCGTGAAAAGGACATATTTAGTGTCCCTAGAAGACTTTATGGAGACAGGTGAAAAATGTATGAAATTGAAAATATCGGAGGTTATTGTGACGTTGGGATCGTCACTTCAAAGAATTCGTTACTCAATAATGCAACCTACATGAAACGATGATATTAATTACAGACAGCTTAATTTCCAAGTCTTTTGAAGAAACAGCTGCATCTCATGTGTTGTGCTCCTTCGCTCTGAAATGAAAGTCACCTTTAAGCATATAAACGAAGAAAACAAAAATACTAGCAAGAACCTTAAGCATAGCATATTTTTCTTTGTGTGTGTTTCGCCTTTGTCTTCTTAGATCTCTGGCCTAAAAATTGATATCCAATGGGAAATAGGGACAACAATGACTCCGTTTACAGTGTAAAATCAACCAAGTGAAGGCTCTATTGTTTTATTATTTGTATAGTTCATTCAAATATAAAGCATCTGCAGATTTCACCGTTTCCTCGTTAGCCAGACTATTTCTGTAATGGAGTTGTCAACCCCATGGTCCATTTCATCAGCTTGTGTCATCAGAGGGTGAAACGAACTGCGTTACTGAAACAAATTCTGCACGGGTTATAGGTATTGCCCCCACACCACTGACAGTACCATATCGTAAACTCTTCACCTGATTCCCACTATGCACCTGAACTGTGGATCCGTTCACATCCTTATCTCAATAAATCTAGTTCAGTGCCGGATCCAGGTGGAAAGAATGTGCACGAAGTTTTTACTGCATCAGTTTCTGGTTCCTTATATGCATTCATCCAATTCGTCATTAATTACTTTCACAGAAATGTTGCCCGTTATGCGTCTAAAATAAAATACTTACAATGCTTCATAAGCGTTTTTCTTCTGTGATGGACAACTTGTTGCTGTGTATTAAGATTAATATATTTGCTAATTTAGTTCACCCTAACTACGCTTTTAGTGTTTCAAGTACAGTCTCCCAAAATTAATAGGTACTACAGTTTGAAATTATGTTAAGCAAGACAATTGCTGAAATGGCAACTGACGGTATTTGCCACCTGCATCCGGCACTGATATTCTAGCTTAGGAAGTTATCAAGTTGGAAAGAAGGCAATCTCGGTAACCGAGAGTTTTCTGGCCATAATCTTGGTGTCACCCAGAGTTCATTGCGGTTTCATTAAGGAATTCAGGTGTAGAGTTCGGTATCTCCAGCCAGCGGTGGGCAGCACATGGACAAGTGGACGGTCTCCAAATGGTTGAAGAGCCCTCTGCAACGAGAGGAAGATCTTACTCAAGATAAATCTTTCCAACGTTTCTAAATTTTCTCACGGTCATGCATATTCAAAGCAAAAACATTTTGCTTTTATTAAAATTCCTAATTTGCTAATGTTGCCGTCATCCTCTGTGCACAGGACTCTCCAAACATCTTTGCAATAAAGTTACAGTTACTAAAAGCATTATAAAAATATTAACTTTAATATCACACAGTCAATGACTGTTAGGAATATATTTATAAAAACAATTTTGAGAAGGTGGATTGTCCATTGTTTAATGTCCTCCTTTGCCGCTGGTGATTTTTATATTAGTCATTTAATGCGTTAAGAATTATTCAGAGTGCATTTTTGTCCTTTTCCGCCATTAAAAGCACCATGTGTTAATTTTAGTTTTATTTTATTGTTGTTAGGACTCCGATATTGTTAATTTTCATCCATAGCAATGGTAACATTTATATTTTGCTTCCTTGTTTCCAAGATGAGTTTTTCGTGATTTTTCGTGATTTTCCGTACACCAGCTTCATTTGACAAATCACTATTGAAAATGAATACGATAATTTCACTTCTGATTTTTTTTATTAAGCTTTGGAAGAGAACAATCGCTTAATTTATTTATTATTCTTTTTATGTCACATTTAACATTCCTTTTTTACCAGTGCGCATCGTAGACACTCGAAAACATCGACTTGTAGGATTTTCCTTTATTTCTTTCAAACGTAAAACTTCATAAAACGTTTAACTACAGTTTTATACACGTTTTCACATAAGCACACACGAAGAAAGGCACGAATATGTTTTGTTTGTCCATTATCTTTATAAAATGAGGCTAAGGGGCTCTGAGCAGACACTTTACTTTGTTTATTCTTCTCTTGCGTACAAAATGTGTTTATTGCTTTTGTCCTCAAACCAATTTATTTCCAGCAGAGTTCACAAATGTGGGAGCGCATCAGTATATTTTTATGAATAAACATCAGTCTGCGAAATTTTCATTAGAGCTTGCAGCGTACGAGAACTTCAACACGTTGACAGCCATCGATCACATTTTCAATTCTTGCAGACGTTTTGTAATCAGATTACGGTTGGAATATTCATACAGTATAATTACAGACTCGTTGAAGCTAGAGTGTTTAGCAGAATAGAAATTTGATTTGCTGAAAAACTTGAATGTTCGTCTTTGTCTTCCATCTAATTCCACTCCCCTTTTCTTCCCTTACGCATTTCAACTTGCAGTTTACAAGACACGATATTCAGCTGTCAGTGGATCACAATGTCATCTTCCTCTGCTTTTACTTCTAGTTTTCGCGCTTATTTGTTTTACTGTTCCTCTATTTATGTTTAATTTCTATTTCCAATATAGCTCGGTTTCCTTCATCAAACAAATATTTATTGCTTATTGGTAAATTCAGAATTTATCTTTTAAAATGTTTATTTTTAAACATTCAATTTCTCACTTTTATGTGTGAGTTCCACTATTTTGACATTTTTGTTCATACTATTTAACTCACTTCATTTATTGATTTTTACCTGTTGACATTCCTCCCTTACTGCTAACGGTTTGACATTAACTGCTTGAATATATATTGTCATCATGATTCACGTTTACATGCTCGTTTGGGGATTGACTCTCTCATATTTTAATGCTGAATATGATATATATTACACAGTGAAGATACATTTTTCTAATAGAAGTATTCGTTTTGACTTCAAAGCATTACCTTCTCTCTTCGAGTATGTTTCACCTATGTTATTATTGTGGTGCTTTCTTTTTAGAGTGAGGCATTTTGTATCTTGTAAAATAACAAGGTAATTTTATTTGTATTCAAAAAGTAACATCCAAGCTTTAAAATAATTTATTTTGAAGCTAAGTGTGTACATTAGTACCTTCTTCCTTCAGCTTCCTGCTTACGTTAATTTCGTTAACTTATATGTGTAAACTTTAATTCCTTATTTCTGTAGTTTTATCACTTTTATATTATGCTTTACGCTAGATGTTTAAAATATAAGGCAACTTTCCGTGTTTCATAATAAAGCTCGTTTTTGAGAAGGTAAAAATTTAATTTTCTTACTTTCTTGTAGCCACTGTTTCTTTTTCATTTCTTTTCTTTCTTTCCTTTTTCTTAATTTTTGCATTTTCAGTGCTTGTCATTTTCTTTATGAATGAATATATATGCAATAAGCTGCAGATAACATTAATTCGTCTCATGTTATAGTAAATACTAGGTCGATATTTATAAGCAGTATGTCTGTTTTTCGTTAAACACAGGAATGAACACTTTAATGAAATTTGAAACCTTCATATTGTACATTCATCCATTTTAATTTTCTGCACATAGCTGTTCATATTTATTTTCCTTTTTGCCTGGCAGTATAAATTGTCACATCTCCTACCATACAGTCGTTGTATAATATGCCTTTTTAAATCAGCAGATAGCAATTACGCAGACTATTGTGATTTCTTACACAATTTTTCTCAAACTACGCACACACCTTTCCGGTCAAACTGCTATCGAAGTATATGTTTGCAATATATTCGACACCTTTAATACATAACCGCTACTTCATGTCGATGATAAGTGTTTTGAATATGTGTTGTAACAGCATTATTCTGGAGTTTTCTTGGGCTATTTCTTTCCGTTTTGCAATGCAGTGAACTAAAATGTTGTATCATATGGCTCTTGCAAAAATAAGATTTCGCAATATGCAACCAAACAATTTTGTTCCAAATATCAATCCATATGTTTTGTATCTAATTTGCAGTAATATTTTCTAATTTTAAAATTCTTTCTGCACAGAGTGAACAAAGAATGCGTGATCGCACTTTACGAAATGAATTCACACTTGTATACAATGTAAATATTCCTGAAGGTGAACAGTTGACACTTGTGCATAGAATTAATACAGCATACATCTTCCTGAAGGTGAACAGTTGACACTTGTGCATAGAATTAATACAGCATACATCTTCTTGAAGGTGAACAGTTGACACTTGTGCATAGAATTAATACAGCATACATCTTCCTGAAGGTGAACAGTTGACACTTGTGCTTAGAATTAATACAGCATACATCTTCTTGAAGGTGAACAGTTGACACTTGTGCTTAGAATTAATACAGCATACATCTTCCTGAAGGTGAACAGTTGACACTTGTGCTTAGAATTAATACAGCATACATCTTCCTGAAGGTGAACAGTTGACACTTGTGCTTAGAATTAATACAGCATACATCTTCTTGAAGGTGAACAGTTGACACTTGTGCTTAGAATTAATACAGCATACATCTTCCTGAAGGTGAACAGTTGACACTTGGGCTTAGAATTAATACAGCATACATCTTCCTGAAGGTGAACAGTTGACACTTGTGCTTAGAATTAATACAGCATACATCTTCCTGAAGGTGAACAGTTGACACTTGTGCTTAGAATTAATACAGCATACATCTTCTTGAAGGTGAACAGTTGACACTTGTGCTTAGAATTAATACAGCATACATCTTCTTGAAGGTGAACAGTTGACACTTGTGCTTAGAATTAATACAGCATACATCTTCCTGAAGGTGAACAGTTGACACTTGTGCATAGAATTAATACAGTATACATCTTCCTGAAGGCGATTAGGAACACCTCTGAAAATATCCTTCGATTCTTGGAACTAACTGCACAAGACCGCTATGAATGGTTCTCCAAGTATTTTCGTTTTAAATGTATTATGTTGAGTTTGCTAATGTGATGGTGCAATCAATCCAATATTGTATTCCGCTCCAGAAATGGCTCTGCGCTGGAAACACAGCAACACATCTTCCATATTGCGGTTTTCTCTTATTCTTCGCATATGTTAGATGCATTTTGAACAATAATTTAATCTATCATCTGTTATTTCTTCTGCTGCGAATCTTTGCACTAACCAGTCCTTGCGGTGCATGTCTTAGCAAGTAGTTTCTTTTCCTCTTCCTGACCATTTACAACACTGATCATCCTTCGTCCATCTATTAAAACAGATCCGTTTTACCTGTTTCATTATTTTCCCATCACATTTCAGATACTTCCGAACATCTATCCTCACTTCGTCGTTATCGATATATTTCCACACTACACATGGCCGTACTCCACTAATCTTTTCCTTAATTCATTTTTCCATTGACCACCTAAGTGATTTTTTGATCTAAAGCTTCTTTTGCCCTATTATTCTGTACTTATTATTTGGCAAAAGGTATTTAAAATGACAAAGATGGAAAATTATTTAAAATGTACGACAAAAACCGTTTCAGAAATATGGTGGTTTCTTCTTTATTTCTTTTTCCTTCTTTCCTCTTTCTTTTCTTTCGTTCTTCCTTTTGCCATATTTGGGTCTAATGAAAATTCTTCTATTCTATGTCCTTTGTTTTGAAAATGGACGCAGTAGTAATGCTATTGTGAGATTTATTTATTTGTCAGTGACACGGTGGTATACATCTTCAAGACTGCAGCAAAGGGCCATTAACTATTGCGTTGCTGTAATCTGCAAGTACTCTATAAGCAAGTTCTTATATAATAAGACAGTCAGTACAAATGTTAAATCCAGATATTACAAGTTTGTATGTGATATATACATTTTCATTTTGAAGATGCAAATGAGAACTTATGTGAATTCAAAAATGAGACTGCCTTTTAACAGCTGTTTCCTCTTGAAAGCTAATTTCTTTTTGGAAGGTACTTCTTCTCACAGAGATACTTGGAATGGAAGCGATGGTCTATTTAGTGCTTCTATTATTTCTCTATTCCTTTATCACAACCACACCATTAAAACATTAGCACGGTTTTCTTAGTTTGGAAATATTGTGATCATTTGGAACATAAGCAGGTTTACTTCCTTTTAATAGAGGAACGTTTCCTTTTTCGTGCTCTTTTTCCTTCATTTGCGAATACCAAATATAGAAAGTTACCCTCATATTCCTGAATCATTATTAAGAGGTTATACATTATTTACTTTCATTTTTTGCCATTTCAAATACTTAGATATATTCTTGCAAATTATTAGTCCAATAGTTTGCATTATCATTTATGTAATCCAACTTATCCGATTTAATCTTTATCATAAATTGGAAATTTTCTTGGAGTTTATAGCTTTATAATATAATCTTATCCTTCTACATTCAATAAACTATTATTTTGTTATCTTTTTTCCTGAATTAAGTGCTTTTACAAATGTTATTGTGAATTCTGAACCCTTGTGAGTAAACGAAGGTATTAGCCAGTGTTTCTCTGTATCGAAATAGAAGGCATTGCTGCTTCTATCTATTCGAACTCTTCGTGAAACTTAATAACTCCTTCATAATAGGTTCACAGTTGTATTAGTAGAGATGCAATACATTCAGTTACAGGTGAAGATACACAATTTTCATTGCAAGAGGCAATGTTAGTATAACTGCAATTTGAATATGGTTTATATGATATGTAGCTAATTTGCATGTTCCTTGTACACGTTCATTTTAACCAGGTTTAAAGATGCCAATCATTTCTTCTATTGCAGTTTGTAATTAGTGCTAGGTTATATGCTACTGATTGCTCACTAAGAAGTTAAGTCTCCGAGTAAGTCATTTATTCACAACAGTACCTTCAAATGTATATTCTTCAAGCATGGCGAAGTTAAAATACTAATTTGTTAGATTTTAACAATTTCTTGCCGAAATACTGTAAATATTCCTCAACATACTTCAAAAAAACACAAATTCTTACAAAGACTTACAGAGCGTATTCCTTCAATCTTTATCAAATTTCAAAAGGATTTTGAAAGATTTTTTTTCCTGCTACAGTTTAAGATACAGTGCATATTTCTATGTTTTGTATATTGCTTCTTTAGAACGAAAATTTATCAAATATTACACTCCTCCTGTGAAAGTTTAAGGTTTTTCTCCGTAGTTTAAGCCTTCTGACGCTCTTTGGTTTATATATTATGTTTCCTTAATAATATCTGCTTTCTATACATAATTATGGAGTATGGTACTAGACATTGTATGTATATTTTGGTTATTCATAACAATGTTACTCTCCAGTACGTGTTATCTACCTCCTTAGTTCCCCCTTAATTGTGATGATGTTTGAGGCAATTGTAGGTATGTTACATAATTAATTGAAATGAATTATGGGAATATTAAAAGATTTCAACATTACTTTTCTAAAGTTGTCAAATTCCTAACGCTTTCTCATTTCATCTCGCGGAATAGTTTGCTTCCATTCCTCTTTTCCTTCCTTTTCCTTTCCTTCTGATTGAACTCATTTCCTACCTGCTGCTGATAAAATCAAATTATGCATTTGACTTGTTTCGAGCTCTCAACTATTTGCAACTCACCTTTAAAAATATTAAGGATAGCAATCTCATTCGGTCAACTTTTCTATTTCCCTTATATTTAATTTCGTTTTTAAAATGTTATATTTCTGATGCTGCCCAGCTATCACTATTTAAACAATAACTATATTGTATACCTATAAATATGCCTTTTAGGGCTTTATTTCAGATGCTTTTTTCGTATACACCAATGAAAACTGTACACACTGATTTCAAAACTGGCTACAATGTTTTCCCATATTTTTTTTTCTGTGATTTTTTACTTTTCTTATAACATTAGTAAATTATTAGGGTTCCAGGAGACCAGTCAATGTTCAGGAATATTCAATAGTAACTATTGATACGGTATAGATGAAAGCATTTCTTGGATATGATATAATACTTTTGCAGCTTCAGATGATTTGCTACGCGTAACTATGAAATGTTTTCCTGGACCTTATAATGTCTATCTCATTTAAGATTTATGTGCTTCGCTGTTAGTTCTGTTAGGGCCTTTAGCGTCATTCAACCAAACTGTTATGTTCCCAATATATATCACTGAAACATTTTTGTAGACAAACTCTGAAATCAAGTACTTGTATTATACCTCCAGTTTTAACGACATCTACATTATTTTTGTTTATTAACATTACTACATTTGTAATCATTCCTTCCAGGACTTCATTGATCTTGAAATTCATTATTTCCCATATCATTCATAAGAGAGAGGGAGAGAGAGAGAATGATAAGTAAACAACCAGAAACGAACGTTGAGAGCATTCTTCAGCGACAAGCTGGAGATACCGAACTTAGAGACAAACTCTGATGCACCTGATTTCCTCCATAGTGCCGCTGAAGAACAAGTGCACATCAATCCACCTCGGTCACTTGTATTACATATTCTCTGGAATTTCCATTTATGATCCTTGCTAAATCTTGTGCTTTGTTGCTAAATATTTTAATACTTTTACTGTTGTTTGCGCATGAAAATTTTACTTTCTTTCCGTCTCGGTTACTTAGATCATTTTATTCTTGCTTAGAGGGTGACTGCAGGCAAAAACAAATGTGTTACGCTTTGGATGTTATGTTTGGCCACCTTAAAAATAGCCTGTAGAGTACGGCGCTGCAGGTCGGTGAAAACCAAGCGGGGCTTCTTGGGGGCGGGGGTGTGCTCTGGTTGGCTCTGCGGATCTTCTTTCCTCTTGCAAGCTGCAATTTGACACAAAACACATCAGTCAAAAAACAATCCACAAACTACTAACTACAGAACAATAATATAAAGCATCAATGAGTTTCTATAAAACTTAAAAACGTTTCTCTTAAATGTAGAAATCTATTCGTTTTCTCATTTATATATGCCGACAAGATTGTTAGCTCTCCTCAATGAACACATGGTTCTATTGGTGTTCCTTGAATGCAGTGTAGGGCAGGTAGGCCGTGCACTGCTTAAGCAATGAAACCATGTCAATATTCAGCAGATGCATATTGCCAAATTAGATAGTAGTAACATTTACTTATTTGTCCAGTGTGATTTAATTTGACTCTGCATATAAAGAATTATCCACGTAATGAATTTTTAATATTAATCTGTATAGTGATATTTAGATCATAAAGAAAACAATTCTTAATATATTATCAGCAATAAATGCAAAACTTTTTGCTAATCATCGACTAGTCCAATAAAGACAGTTAGCTGTATTTCTCTTAATTTAATACATGTGAACAATGGACTTCAGCAAGTTCACACTTCAATAATATCATTAATGCATAATACAAATAATACGTGTATTTTAATTTCGGATACTGAATTACAGATTTTGTAGACTACTAAATTACTACACACTGGAATCATTTCACTGACAACAAAGCTGAAATTCACAATGATTTTTATTATTTAAAATGTTAACGTTTATTTAATAATCAGGTTTCAAAAATGTATACCACAAAATGAGTAGACTTTTGGTTAAAGAATCAAAACATTAAATATTAGTAATTTTCAAATGTTTGAAAAACAGTGATAAGATTAACTTTATTGAGAATCTACGCTCTAAAATTAACAGAACATACACACCAGTGCAAATGCAGCAACGTCTCATTCACAAGCAGGATTTGTGCTAACAGCAAGATGCAGGTTTCTCAACTATACACATGCAATTCATATCACGTGCAAAAATAAATACATCAAAATCAATCCCTAGCTACCATGCTTCCTAACCAAACATTTAATGTTTTACAGTGATGAAATTAGAGTAGAATTTGTAGAACTTGTCTCAAAGTCTAAACGGTTTACCGCCTCCAGGTACCTCTAGATATTTCGGTCGCGATGTTTCTGAATTTTTCGCCCATTTCTGAGAGCCTTTCAAAGAATGCGGCTTCTGAGAACTGATCAAGGTTGGCGCACTAACTACAGCAGGGAAAAGGTGTGGTTAAATACACATAACAAACCTCTTTTGAGGACCTTTGCTGACAATCTTCTTGCAGAAATCATTTTGCACGGCGGAGAAAAACGCCAAATTTGAGAGGAAAGCAGGCGTGGTGAAATGACCTCATACCCTTTGCGGATGTGATATTTTTGAAATGGAACTGAAGCATATTTTTTTAGACATTTAACAGAAGGTTTTGACATTTCGTTTACTCGAGTCCAGTCCTCCACGAGGTACAGCCATGGGTCCTGAGAATGAATATACGTACACTAGCATCTGAGTGCAGTGGGTTTGGAATATGAACTACTCAGCACAAGAATGGTATTCTGAGACTTGTAGAGCTCTGTGATCAGTACTTAGTCTTATTGTACTTAATAATCTACTCATTTCCTACCGTAGTGTAATAAATATAATATTTATATTGGCACGCGTTACTAAAACAACTGACGAACGAAATCTCCGAAACTTCTATGCATTGCAGTGTCAAACATGTTGCCATTTATACACTTCAAACTTAAGAAACAAGGTTACATGTCTGGCAGTTGCCGCTGGTTTCCTATACTAGGGGTATTTAGGGCCACTGATTTTAGTCAATGCGATAATTATCAGCTCTTAAACTTTTGCAAAAATGTTTAGGGCGTGAAACAGGTAACAGAAAATATATAAGATATAAAATGTTGTACTTCATTTGGGACCTAAAAGCAATCGTTTAAATTTAAGTCGTATGTAATAGTGCTGAAGTTCCCATGCAGGCATAATCAGTGTGAATGTTTGGATAAATGTTTTTTTTTTATCTTATTATACTTCTGGAACAATAAGAAACGATATCATTTTAATTTAGAGATAGCAGCTATACTTCTGAATAAGCGGAGGCTATAGATTATATACAATCCAGATTTTGTAGCATTTTATCAAATAAAAATGAAAGAAGAGTTCTAGACACGTTATGTTATATGTTAAATATCATCTTTTGAATATGTTACATTTTACCAATAATGAATGGCAACTCTCATCGGCACTTGCAGGTGTTTTAATATTTAAATTTAATGTTAAAACCTTTAAGTTATAAATTTGATAAGTTACCGAAAGATGTTGGTGCCTCTTACTAAGTGAAATCTCTAGACCATAGATGGGGAGAACCGGCACATTGTGCCACTTCCCCTACATCGTAGTTTTAACCCCTTCCACTGCCTCTCAGCGGTTAGCTACCAGTCCACGCCTCCCGCTATTGTCTGTCTACCTCATGCCAGCAAGTAGAGAGACTAAATACTCGATTGCACTGCTGTCACCCCTATTCCACATGCCTACTCTAGACGAAACAATATAGTGTTTCTGGCAAGCCATGCTGTTGCTAAATACCTCTGAAACAACCTCTGGAAATATAAATGGTAACCGCCTTGCGCACTTGTCTACTAGGTCTTCTAAGATTACACCTGATGATGTTTCTGTCAGGATGCCTTTACCAATATATCACAGTTTGTAATACAGTAGAATCGCGATAGATCGACTCTCGATAACTCGCCATTACATGGTACTTGACGATCTTTAATATTTTATTTATTTCTTACCCTTTTATCCTCAAACTTGGCTGTAATTATTTCTATTATCTACTGCACGGTATGAATAGAATAGGTAAATTTTAATTAGTATACGTATACAACCTAACGTATTCTCCCTCAAGGTGACAAAAGGGGTAATTACGTAACGACCTTCGATATCTAGTCAGAACTTATGCAGCCCATGGACCATTGTCACGAAACCAAAAGCTTAACCCTAATATGCGGAAGGTTATTAGGAAGGTTTGAAGGCTTATTGCTTTACCCAGTACAAAGATATTTTTAGACTGACGAGTTGCGCAGTGGCTGATCGAGTTCACTTTTGTATTTATAAGATCATAGGGGTACCAGGTTATCTTTCCGACTTCTATGTAGCCATAAACATCGCGGACCGTGCGTGATTGTGTACAGTGCCATCTTGGATTATCAGCAGTGTCTTATTTATTTCAAGGAAGGAAACAGAGACGTTACCTCATCATCAATTTGCATTATGCCACTCCGCAGATCCTAGCAAGGACATTCACCACGTCTAAAAATATCCTTGTATGTGGTAAGCTAAACTTTCAGTAACATATTTCCGGTTACAGTGCAGCTTCTAAGATTTCAGTCTTAGTGTTAGTGTTGTGCCGAGTTGTTTGCGCCAATGAAAATGCCGAAGGAGAAGAAAAAACAAGTAAACCTGGCAATGAAAATTAAATTGGATGTGTTAAAGAGACCAGACAAAGAGGAACACATTAATACTTAATACATTTTAGAATACGCTATACTTTTGCTTCCTATATTGTGCTAAAACATGTGTTTATGTAATTTGGACTATTCTGTTATGAGTTATGAATAACAGACGCCTTATTCCATGAAACTCGACATTTCGGTAGCTCGACGGTCTCTCAGTCCACATTGGGTCGAGTTATCGGAATCCCACTGTTCCAGAACTGCCTGCTTACGAGGAATCACTTGGTTTTGTGTTTGGTTTACTCTGGATCATAATGGAGGAAGTTAATTAATTGATGAAATTGTAATCAGGTGGTGAATAGTGACTAACGGGTTCATACCTTAAGCATCGCTCTGTATATTGATTCATTGTACAAAAATGTATAAGGAATGTAACAAACTGTAAAAGTATATCAGAACTTTTACACGGTTCTGCATTTTTTAAGTATACACATGTCATTTATAGGACGTCTCGAGATCTTTATAGTTAGATTGGAGTATGTGTGCAATTTGTCATTTTATAATCTAGTTACAAGAGCCTTTATGAACTGTGCACTTTGCATGTTAATCCTGTGACAAATAAATTTAAATTGAATTCTTATTCATTGATGCTCTTTAACTGCTGAGGTTCCAGCGTTCCATTCTATATTGGGCGTGAAAGAATGCTCAATCTTGCTCAGAGGCCTCTCTATCAGGCTTGAGGTGCTTTTACGTGCCGTAAATCTACACACAGGATTACTAGCTTTGCTTCCCTTCCGAAGGAAGCTATGTTAAGGATTTTTACTCCCGAAAAAAATCCGTCGTCATGTTTGAACCCGCGACCTTGGGAACCAAGGCTACCATGTTACCCCTTATCGACGGAGGATGACATCCATTCACAAACGTGAGATTTGTGTTAAGAGAGAGTTTTGTTTAATTTAGGGATTTGGTACTCTTTACTACACTCATGACGCCTCCCAGAGGTGAGGGACGCAGCGGCCGGGCGGTAAGCTTTGGTCCGTTAGGGCTGTTGTGCTAGGGGTTGGTTAGTTAGATACTCTTCAAGCTCAAAAAGGAACAAAAGGCAGTAAGGGTAGTACGATGGCAAGAAAAGGTCCGTCGTTTCTCAAGGGCAGCTCCCAAAATGTTCGCAATGTCATCGTAGATGATGAAAGCTGCGTTTCCTAACACCACCCAGACCATAACCCGCCGCTAAGGCTTTAGCAAAGCCCAAATGTGGTTTTCAGCAGCAAGTAGTCATATTGTGACCACTCCATTCCAAGAAGAAAATATAGTCACTGTTAACAATAACTAATGCAACAAGTTTGCATCTCCAGGGTTTTCAGGACATTTAGAGAAAGAAAGATACCAAGGTTGTTTGCGATAATTAATCTTCCGTCGCTCACCGCTTTAAACACAATGAAAGTTATGCAAGAATCGAGTGTCATAGGTACGAATCGCCCACCGTGCTCTCGATATAGGTATGTATTACCTCTGTACACACCACTTTAAAGATTTCTGCAAGAATCGAGTGTGATAATAGTGATCAACTCACTCTACTACCAACTGTGCACGCCGCTTTCAACACAGTGGAATTTCTGGAAAAATCGAGTAGGATAGTAGCGAACAATCCGCCATAATGTCATATATGCAAACCTACGACTTTTTCTTTGTCCCACATGCCAAGGAAAAGTTACGAGGTCATTTACCTTGACATGATGAGTTAGGCTCAAACAAAAACCTTCAACGGCTCTTGCGCCCAGTAATTTCCGTAGACGTGTTCGCAATGAGCCCGCTAAGCCCAAAACTGAAGCGAATAGTGTAAACTATACCTATAGTTCAAGTTGGTGAAGATAGGATTGTATTGCGTTTGTTTGTAATCACCAGCAGTTAAACGCTGATGATCTGATGTAAAAGAAAATATGTTACCTCAAAGCCTGTATTTGAAAACGTTTCTGCAGACAAATGAAAATGTGCTCAAGACGTAATTGAAACATCCTGTAACATCCAAATACTTCCAAAAATCAAAGTTGTCTTTGTGTGTCCACAATTATGTATGATCCTGTTGTCTTCAACATTTGTACTTATTATCTACGCATTGATGTGCCAAAATGGCAGCATGCGATTTTTTAATTTCTTTATGAATGAGTTCAAATAGAATTTCAACACTGGTTTGCTGTTTTCTTTTTATTTGTTTCTACTGCGTTTTGAAAATTTCAAATGTTCCATATTGTGGAATATTTGTTCTGCTACATTTAAAAGTCATGGAAGGGTATTAAAAGCTACAAAGAAAAAATGTGGGAAATAAGTTTATGTTAATCATTTTATTAAAGATAATATATTATTTTTATAAAAATAAATAACAAAAATTTCTTTCTAACGATGGTTTCGTAATATTTATCTATATAAAATATACGTTTAAATTAACAAAACTACAGGGTTTTGTGCAACCATTTTACTGGAGATAGTGAAATAACATTTGGATGCCTGCTATTATTTCTTTTATTGTGTAAATGTTAATTTTGTGTGTGAATTAAAAACTTCGGTGTAGTTTATCAACTTCACTTCTGCATGTTAAGATCTCACCCAAAGGAACTGATTTATTTCAAGTTATCAACATGCAATGCTGGTGAAGAATCCACGGACATATAACAGAACAATGTACACGTGCTTAATGTTTCATTTTACAATGAATGTTTTTTCTTGTGATTATTTCTTTTATAGTACACGGCTACGAAGATATTTTAGTGTTTCTTTTTACATCCAACGATGTGAACGAAAAATTATAACTTTGGATATATCTTGAAAAATATCCAATGTTATTATACTCAAGAGAATGTAAGTTCACAGGATGTTCTGAAGTTAATGCTGCAAACATTCTCATTCATGAAGTATCTGTAAGTTCTGCCAAAGGACATAATAACATCCATTTTGAAAGCAATAAGATATTTTGATCACATGCTATATGGTGTGGCAGATGGTATGTCCATACCGTTGCTTCACAATTTCGTCATACTCGTAACAGCAAATGAAAAGCAAAAGAATGGTCCACACCTGCTTCAAGTAAATGGGAAAGAAACGGCAATACACGTGGCCGGAGCTGTGTATGTCTTGCATATACCTTCCCTCCCTCCCATTAGATGTTGCACTATATATCTTCAACTGATTTCCATAATAGCTTTCTGAGTGATTTCCGAGGAAAGAGGCGTGGGAAGAAGCTCGCTCGGCCATCAGGGGACCCTCTTGATATTGACTTGTACACCCTACAACCCCCAAATTGTTCCATCGATACGAATGTGGCAGATGGGCCACTAGAGAGAGTTGCAACGTG
This sequence comes from Tenodera sinensis, assembly GCA_030765045.1. Classification (NCBI taxonomy): domain Eukaryota; kingdom Metazoa; phylum Arthropoda; class Insecta; order Mantodea; family Mantidae; genus Tenodera; species Tenodera sinensis. Next base: position 55,781,586 of record CM060962.1, on the reverse strand, counting down.
TGCTTCTGCTTTCTTAATAACGCCCTTCACTGTAATGTTCATGTATTACGCTTATCATCAAATAAATGTCCTTGGCTGACTCCTCAATGAAACTGGTTCATGAGCGAGAACAATACATTCCTCGAGTTCTCGTCCTGCTGCGCTTGTTTGCCACACATTAACTTCATGTGAAACGTAAATCAACTGCAACAAGAGGATTTAATCACATTGATACGTCCTCCCTGTGTGTAATAGTAATGATTATCAAAACGTGGCTGCGTCCATTTCTCCAGGCGTAATGTTGCACGAATGATCGCTCGATTGTAATTTGCAACCTCTGCCATTCATAACTGCACATTACGGGAGCTATTGGAACCGCACAATGTTTATATAGATGACTTTCAATAAAGTGCTTCCACTAAGCATGTTACTTCGTATGGGACTCTAGAATACCTTTCTCCTGTGTTCACTAGTAGTGTCTTCAATTTTCCTTTCAAAATGTGCGCATACTTATACCCAAATCAAGACAATTTGCTCCTTAACCGAATTGCATAAGACTTAAGCACAGAAATTTTCAACGGACACGCATAATATGTTGACTGTTATAGGGAATTAAGATTTATGCTAAGATCATAATATTTCATAACCCAGAAATAATTAGCATGCCAGAAATCCAGTCATTCTTGCTGGTATTTAATAAACCCATAAAGTGTTAGAAAATATTTCAAGATTTCAAAAATTTAATTAAGTTTTAAAATATTTTAAATGCACTTTGCATCAAGTTAGGTTAACACGTACTACTCCACACAAAAATGATATGGACAAAAGGATATGGCTAAATATACACCACAAATCTCCTGTGTAATGGACCAAAGTTGGCAGAAATATGTACACATTTGCCTATGCTTATATATTATTTTGCATAACTGGTAAGAAAGCTTTTGATTTCCAAAGATTTTCCTCATACGTTCTATAATGCACCGAGGTCTGGAACACTTGCCTTAGTGTTCATATATACTTAAAATGCAAGCAGCTGGGTACGTATACTTGATATTTCCTTTAGATTATGCGGTATTATACAGTGACATCTATTTTTACATTATGTCGTTTAAAAGCAATATAAAACCCTATAGTTTATATTTTTAGTAAGACACCATAGGCTCCTCGTTTGAAGGATTCTCCTAACCTGCGTTAATGTATGTAGGTCAATTCAAACAGTACTGATAAAGTAACACAATATATTTGCCGCTGTTGTTGAATCTAGTGAAGCAGGAAAGAGTACATACATACAATCTTTTAGTGACTACAAACTTTGTTCTACACTGCTGGTCTGACTCGAGAGCTCAAGGCAGTTTTTGCACTTGCCTTCTCCAACAAATCCGCTTCGCTAACATCTTCTCTTTCCGTCTCTGTGAAGTTACAACCATTGCTGTCGAGTGAAACAACGGATGTTTAACATGCGTATTGTAAACTGCAGTCCTGGGATCAGTTTTTCATCGTTAACCATATTCACAATTAAGGTACGACATTGAAAATAAAATAAGCTTACTACTTTCACAATAAATACACCAGGCTGGTTTTCTGTATTGTATAATTCAGGAGGTGGTATTTTTACATTATTCTCAGCAACAGCTGGGCTCAAAATAAACTGTAATAGAAGTAAGTTTTTTCTTTCCTGACTTTTAACTTTGTATTCGACCTCAAATCTCCCAAGTGAAAGGAATAGCATCTATTATTTATTTATGCCAACAAACTTACTGCTGGTGTTTTTAAACACACAAGCCGTGAGTGGACAATGTTTAAGAGGTGGAATCAGGACTGAAAAGTTCAATGCCATAGCCGGGATAGAACAACGGATCTGTCAGTTACCGTAAGGCTGCTGACCTGCTTGACCTGTTTGACCTTATAGTTAGTTAAGCAAGAAGCCCAGGGCTTAAGTACTTACAATATGGTAAGTAGTCATTAAGGTTTGTTATCTCATATGAATTGAGATCTCCTTATGTGGTTTACCGGGAAAAATGCGAATGAGTTGAATTTAATGTCGTATCAGCACGTCGGCCATGGTAGCTTAGTGGTTAGAGAAGCCTATTTCACCATGTGTACTTGTATTAGTGTCGTGTTGAAGCTAAAGTGCTAGAGAAAGCTCGTATCCTAACTGCTAGGACACACACATCCCTACTGTACTGTATACCCTGTTTAACAACGTGTACTTGTACTAGTGTCGTGTTGAAGCTAAAGTACTAGAGAAAGCCCGTATCCTAACTGCTAGGACACACACATCCCTACTGTACTGTATACCCTGTTTAACAACGTGTACTTGTACTAGTGTCGTGTTGAAGCTAAAGTACTAGAGAAAGCCCGTATCCTAACAGCTAGGACACACACATCCCTACTGTACTGTATACCCTGTTTAACAACGTGTACTTGTACTAGTGTCGTGTTGAAGCTAAAGTACTAGAGAAAGCCCGTATCCTAACTGCTAGGACACACACATCCCTACTGCACTGTATACCCGGTTTCACCACGTGTACTTGTATTAGTGTCGTGTTGAAGCTAAAGTGCTAGAGAAAGCCCGTATCCTAACTGCTAGGACACACACATCCCTACTGCACTGTATACCCGGTTTCACCACGTGTACTTGTATTAGTGTCGTGTTGAAGCTAAAGTGCTAGAGAAAGCCCGTATCCTAACTGCTAGGACACACACATCCCTACTGCACTGTATACCCTGTTTAACAACGTGTACTTGTACTAGTGTCGTGTTGAAGCTAAAGTACTAGAGAAAGCCCGTATCCTAACTGCTGGGACACACACATCCCTACTGCACTGTATACCCTGTTTCACTACGTGTACTTGTATTAGTGTCGTGTTGAAGCTAAAGTACTAGAGAAAGCTCGAATCCTACCTGCTAGGACACACACTTCCCACACACACATCCCTACTGTAGTGTATACTCTGTTTCACCACGTGTACTTGTATTAGTGTCGTGTTGAAGCTAAAGTACTAGAGAAAGCTCGAATCCTACCTGCTAGGACACACACTTCCCACACACACATCCCTACTGCACTGTATACTCTGTTTCACCACGTGTACTTGTATTAGTGTCGTGTTGAAGCTAAAGTACTAGAGAAAGCCCGTATCCTACCTGCTAGGACACACACATCCCTACTGTAGTGTATACCCTGTTTCACCAGGTGTACTTGTATTAGTGTCGTGTTGAAGCTAAAGTGCTAGAGAAAGCTCGAATCCTACCTGCTAGGACACACACATCCCTACTGTAGTGTATACCCTGTTTCACTATGTGTACTTGTATTAGTGTCGTGTTGAAGCTAAAGTACTAGAGAAAGCTCGTATCCTAACTGCTAGGACACACACTTCCCACACACACATCCCTACTGTACTGTATACCCTGTTTCACCACGTGTACTTGTATTAGTGTCGTGTTGAAGCTAAAGTACTAGAGAAAGCTCGAATCCTAACTGCTAGGACACACACATCCCTACTGTACTGTATACCCTGTTTCACCATATGTACTTGTATTAGTGTCGTGTTGAAGCTAAAGTACTAGAGAAAGCTCGAATCCTAACTGCTAGGACACACACATCCCTACTGTAGTGTATACCCTGTTTCACCATGTGTACTTGCATTAGTGTCGTGTTGAAGCTAAAGTGCTAGAGAAAGCTCGAATCCTAACTGCTAGGACACACACATCCCTACTGTAGTGTATACCCTGTTTCACCATGTGTACTTGCATTAGTGTCGTGTTGAAGCTAAAGTGCTAGAGAAAGCTCGAATCCTAACTGCTAGGACACACACTTCCCACACACACATCCCTACTGTACTGTATACCCTGTTTTACCACGTGTACTTGCATTAGTGTCGTGTTGAAGCTAAAGTGCTAGAGAAAACTCGAATCCTAACCGCTAGGACACACACTTCCTACACACACATCCCTACTGTAGTGTATACCCTGTTTCACCATGTGTACTTGCATTAGTGTCGTGTTGAAGCTAAAGTGCTAGAGAAAGCTCGAATCCTAACTGCTAGGACACACACATCCCTACTGTACTGTATACCCTGTTTCACCACGTGTACTTGTATTAGTGTCGTGTTGAAGCTAAAGTACTAGAGAAAGCTCGAATCCTAACTGCTAGGACACACACATCCCTACTGTACTGTATACCCTGTTTCACCACGTGTACTTGTATTAGTGTCGTGTTGAAGCTAAAGTGCTAGAGAAAGCTCGTATCCTAACTGCTAGGACACACACATCCCTACTGCACTGTATACCCTGTTTCACCACGTGTACTTGTATTAGTGTCGTGTTGAAGCTAAAGTACTAGAGAAAGCTCGAATCCTAACTGCTAGGACACACACATCCCTACTGTACTGTATACCCTGTTTCACCACGTGTACTTGTATTAGTGTCGTGTTGAAGCTAAAGTACTAGAGAAAGCTCGAATCCTAACTGCTAGGACACACACATCCCTACTGTACTGTATACCCTGTTTCACCACGTGTACTTGTATTAGTGTCGTGTTGAAGCTAAAGTGCTAGAGAAAGCTCGTATCCTAACTGCTAGGACACACACAACTTCAGTCTTTGGTTTGAAAATCTGAAGGGTTCTTTAGCTTTAAAAAATGAAATACACAGAAAATGGAAATAAAACATTTTCAACATCCATCAAAGCAAATACATTAATTACTTTAAAAGTAATTATATTTACTTCATACCAGAGATTGGTGGTATTTGTTGAGCAATTAGAGTTTATAAAATAATAAAACTATGGTGATATTTTAGTTTTTGATGCGCAGGGATTATTTTCAATATTAGAGTATTTTCGCATTGTGAATAAATTGAATAATTAATTCCCTCAAAATTATAAAACAGATTGTGCTGAACTTTGTGTGGCATTTTATAACACAAAACCCTTACTTGCGCAAAGTATTGATTTCATACCTATAAAAATATAGAAAATTCTTATTTCAGCCCCTGGGTCCCTTAATACATAAACTTACTCGATAAAAGTAGATCGGTGAACTCGAAAGGCATATGCCTACAGCTGTGAAAATATCAGTATTATATCTTAAATACTTTCTGAGTTAATGAGTCTTGAATTTAGTACATTTAACCTTGGTAGGATCGACTTGTAATCTCCCCTTTAGAGTAATTTACTTATTATGCATGTCTCTGCAAGTGATTTGCTCTTAAGATTCTATTGTAGGTATTTTACAAGTAACAATTAAGTATTTTAACTAACATGGTTTTATAAATGTAAGGGAAATCGGCGTAAAATGAGCAGTAGATATTTTTGGTATTTCAATCATGATCACAAGCATGAGGTGGAACTGTGATGGTGTATCACACTATATCCTTCTCGAGATGATCGCACCTCTATTGCGTGAGTAGAGGCACTACTGCCCCCCCCCCTCACCCTTAGCACGCCAGTATGAAACTTTATCCGAGCCCCTCAGCTTCTGACCAGCAGGGGAAATATGTGCTCTCTAAGGGCGGATATGGGAGGAGGCAACCTGATTGCTTTATTCCGCAATTCCATATCCGTGCCAGGATTAACCACTCCATTCTTTCCACCTTCTAACGCAAGAAGAGACAAATATTTGCCAGTTACTTCATGACCGCAACATTGTTAGCAAATGCATTTCAAAACTTCAGCTCAATTACGCTCACAATGAGAGCTTTTCCAAACAGACAAGATCCCATCTTGGTGTCATAATGTATGCCATGTCTGCCTGGATTGAGGTTAGTTGCCTGAATAACATTTATTCCGGAATGTTTTCTTCTCCGGAAAAAAAAAAAAAAAAAAAAAAAAAAAAATTATCAGTATCTCTTTGGACCTCATGTTCATCTTCACCTAATTAACTCTTTCTTTAGGCCTGAAACTTATAACAAATATTGTTACAGAGGTTTTAAACCTTAACATTTATTTATGTATTCTTCTGGAGCTTTTGTTGACTCTTCAGTGGACAGTCAAAAATATAAATACCAAAATTAAAACTTATCATTAATTGTTAAATTAGGATTATTGAGTAATTAGCGGGAAGTTACAGTAAATTTTCTAGTCGTATGTCCGCTAAATAATGACACGGAATGCTGAAAAATATATTTTTACATAGCTCAAACGAAGGTTAGAACTCATAGCAAGAGATCCACGAACTAAAGTTGTACTTTATTGGACTAGCACATTTCTATGCCCCTCCGTTGTTAAAAACTTGAATTTCATGTTTCTTAAAAGAGTCGATGTGATTAGAAATGACAGTGTTATAACTCATTGTGTCTTATTATAGGATTATATCAATTTCTCGTAGCGGTCGTAATATCCGTTCACAATATAAATCGGCATACTTCAATGTATTGCAATTCGTCCAGTTCTCGCGTTCTTTATGTTGTCAGGCATATAGGTACGTAAACGACTTCTGGAATAAAGCTGAACAAACACCGCGGCGCGACAGCCCTATCTGGGCCAAGACCTTCCGCTCAGCCGCTGCGTCCCCCACCTCTGCCCACCACAGGCGTAATGGAGTGGGGTGCAGTACTGGAGGGTGGTACGTGGTCAGCGCTCCGAACCCTCCCGGCCCCTCAGAGACCTAACGAGGCTGAGTGCACCCCGGACCAGACCTCCCATTAGGGAAAAATCCCATGCTGGTACTGGTCCGCCGCGCCAGAGGCAGACGCGCTACCAATGCGCTACGGGGGCGGTCGGCATAAAGCTAGTAGGTATCATCATCATTGGGCTGTCTAAAAATAGTATGAGCCACATATGTTAAAAGTGGTTTTAGTTTGCTCGTAGACTTGCTATATCTAAGTATAATAAGATATACTTGAAAATCTGTTCAGTGCCTCAATCTCTAACGCACCACATTTTAAAATATTTCTTGTATTGAAAATGCATTTTAAATAAAAACATACTACATTTCTAAATAGTTTTACAGAAATATTCAATAGCAGTATGCCGTAAACAAAAACTGCAATACGAGTTTCTTTAAGTCTTATGACATTTGGTATAAACTGGAGCATGCAAAAGATAGACAAAATATTAGTACTTGAAAAACTCATATTTTATTAAACATAGAATGGATACCACGATTTCGCATCATACGTTTGAGAAATATTCGCTTGTATTTTCGCAAATGTTAAACGTAAGAGATATAGTAATGCTCGGCAAACTGGAATTAGTTTTCTTTAAATATTTCAAGCTGTTCAGTAATATTCTTATCTGAATTTTTTAGTCTTGATGCCACCTCTTAAAAAATAATAACTCTGATTACTATTGTAAATTTTTAAGCCGTAAGTATACGATAGTTTAGGATTTATTTATATAGTGTGACTCGGGATTTTAGATAATTTAAATAATGTTCTGTAAGATATTTATTCTTGTTTGAAGGCAAATTTTGTCATTTTCTCTCCAATATTTATAAAAATGTCTTTGTACAAAACAGCTTTGGGAAAGCTTACGTTTATTAAAGAAATGCACACTGAAAATCGTTGTAATTTAAATTATGATCAGAATATAAGTTTAAAGGTTTCACGTTCGCTAGAAGCTACATGGATATATTTGATTAACATAATGAATTGCTTTCTTGCAAATATTGACAAGTCTAGGACGCATTTTCGCAATTTTGATTGGGCACTCAGGTATTCTAAGTTGTATATTTTGAATTCTATTTCTCATGACCTCATGGTTACCGTAATTATCGATTATACAGTTGAATGTTGTATCAGTCTTCTTCACATAATAACATGGTTATCTCCTAATTAATACGGTTTCAATGCATATAATAATTGAACTGTTTATTTAATAGTTTACATTTCACTATAAACAGAGCAGAAGAATTATGCAACTGCGTCAATTTTTTGCTGGAATTTGAGGTTTATTTTCAAGAGCAGTCAAACGCACGCCGTGACAAAAAGCACGGCCCGGTCTCCACACTCGAAGGTGTCTCCCGTTTATTTAAGAAAACTATGAGAGACTGAAGGCTTTGTGCAGCGCGAAATTGCAACTTTTGTCACTAATGGGACAGCGTACAGGATGAGTGGAATACATGTGTGAAGCGAAGTTCCCCTTGCATCCTCAAGGGCCCCGGGCTTTTCTTTTAGTAAGAAAAGTTTCCACCCGCGTGTCTGTCTGTACACACAAATCGATCTGTAGCTTTCGTAGCAAACTTTTACGAATGTTATTCTAGAAATAAATTTTATGGCAAGATTTTTAGATAAAAAGGTAGTGGGACTTATCAATAAAGTTCAACTACTACTCTGTACTTAATCACATACTTATAACGTTCGTTACGTCCTCACCTACATGCACTTAATAAACATTATACCTATTTATTTGAAAACTGTTACTTTCTTGATAAAGAGCAACTACTTGCCCGAAATACTGATGTGTATCTCATCATATTTTACAAGCTCAATTTTCCAATAAGCGAGATTAGAGTTGTAAAGCTACCGAAGGCTACCATAAACTGTCTTAAGTAAATTTAGACTACGGTAGCTTTCCAGGTAGAATTTACCGGTTAAGAACGTAACCGCGTTACCAGTACGTTAGGAATGTTACATACCTATCGACCCTTACCTCACATCGATCCCGTTGTTTACGTTATGAGATCATGTTTTACTAGGTTCCTCCAGAAACCAGAAGCGTTGAACTTTGATCCTTCTCGAAACTGAGGGAGGGTTTATAAAGGGCTATTTAACCTACGGAACATTGGTATCTTCAATCACATTTGGAAGTTCCTCTAAATACACTATAGTTCAGATCGAAAACACGTATAGTGATCACGAGTAATGTTATTTAGAATAGAAAAGTACAATTTTTATTTTGATCACAGTGACCAAGGTCATGAATACAATTTTTTGTGCACATATTTGAGTTTCTCGTTACATTTCTTAATTCGTTGTATCTTGTTTTATGTTTCTTTTCCTACAAATACTACCGGTAATCCTATCATTTACTACGTCATTTATGTACTGACCAAAAGTACCGAACCGTAGTTTTGGTAGAGCAAGATCAAGGCAAGAGCACTTGTTTCACATTTTCATCTTTTGTGGACTTGAGTAGGTATAATGCATATGACGTAAACACCACCTCGAAGTTGTGTTATGGCCAGGAACCAAGTGGTGTAAAAACTATGAGAGACGTGGAAAGAGGCATAGTATCGTGCACGTCCCCTCTATTTGTAATTGTTCAAACATTGTCCGTAACAATAACATACACCGCTACGTGATAATAGATATAGTTGTGTTTCAGGCACTGACAGGTTGGCCATACATATGTAATAAACTGTGCAGTGATTTGGTGATGAGACTGGCAATAGGTATATTATACATATTATTGTAAGTAATAACCAAATATTCCGTTCACAAACAGAAACAAGAAAAAATAGGTTAATTTTTAATGTCATAAATTAGATTTAAAATAAAGCGAATGACCAAACAACGCTTTCCTATAAGAACGAATAAATAGGTATATTATGGAACATACATTGAGTGTGTTTTCCAGTGGATACAATACATTTGGGGGCCTACAAACGGAAGAGACATGTTTTAACCTGCTCATTATTCCTTTAGTGATTTCAACAGGTACACATAAGTAGTGTTATATATTTACGACAGAAAGTTTTATTTTCCTATCTTCAGCATATTAGGAGAGATAAAGGCGGAAATGAAATTTAATACTGGTCTGAGGTGAAGGTCATTAATAGTAGTGAACGTGAGGTGCTCAAACTGCAGTCATTTCAAGAAAATAATCGACTATGGTCACTAATTTAGATATGAATTTAGTTCCAAATACTGCTTGGCATGTTCTTCGTTTTCAACAATAAATTTTAGAGCAATTTTGTCTAAAATCCGAATAAATTCAGTAACCAGATATTGTTATCATGGACGTTTTCACAAGGGGGTGTAGTGGTTGTTACCGTTACTCTTGAATGTATGAAGAATTTCATGAATATATGTGTTTTGATATGGGAATTTCCAGTACTTTCCTTATCTCACATAAAACGTCACAACGTTGATCAAATTAAGCAAGGTCTCCTTCACTTGTCTATGGTGTGCATTTTGTACACTCGTTTGCTATGGCCTGTATAGAAATGTAGCTGTATTTTTATTGTTTAGATACTTAGCACCAGATGAGCTCTGAAATACGCACCAGGACCAAAAGTTTTGGTATGACATAGTTACAATAAAGATATACCTGTACAAGAATTGGTTATTACTTCTATGTACATTTTAAACTGATAATTCGGAAAGTTGAATCGTTAATAATTCTGGGGTTATTAATATTTTAATATCAAGCTGCAATATACTACAATGCAAATCACACGTTTGAAATTTTGGGACATGCAACCTGCGGCATGCTACGCGCTGCGACGACGGAATTGCAATCTATCACACGCACAATGTCAACAAAAATACTACATCTGAATAAGGCGTTAATGTCATAGGACAGATGTCAGGAAAAGTTAGTTCGATGGACCCTGTACTCATCTGAGCAACACTCCATTCAGTTCATTGACCATTTGTAGCTGAATGAGGGTTGCTAAAACAGACGTTTAATACTTCATGCAAAATCGAGGAACCGGTACACATTAAGCTGACCAGAAAAAGAATCCGTTTAACACTACGTTAGCTTTATTATGCGCATATCTCTAGTTTTATTTTTATTGCGTTCTGAAGTATAATTGTACAATATTTTGCCTAGATTGGTGAAATCGTTTGGGTTTGCAGACAAATGGATGCAAATGTGCAATGATTGCTTGAAATCTAAAGCAAATGTATACATTCTACGAATTCTGAAGCAAAGATGTTCATGGTTCTGTATAATTCTGACATGCGGTGCAGTTTCGTGTGTAAAGGCACTGCAACTGCAAGAAGAAGCAGTTTTGAAATGTGTAAAGCTTCTTATAATACTTGTTGGGTCCTAAAGTGTAAGTGCAAAAGTTTTGTGTATAGCTATAAGTAAAACTATAGCATGTATAGGTATAAAGAGCTAACAATAATAGTAACACCGTAGCACAGTGTTAACTGTAGGAAGGCTCTAAATTGTGAATAAAGCTTTGTTCAAATCGCTTCAAAAGTGTAATTGCGTGTATGTGAATGAAAATAAGGATAGGCGTAGTTTTCGAAAGTTTTAAGCTACCTACTCTTTTTTGTGATGTACAATGCAAGTATATAAGATTTGTCAACACTGATCAAAAGGCGTATAGTTATATGTGTGGTGCTGAAAATAAGGTTAGAGGCTACATTTTTAATATGCAAGGCAATCTGAAAATTTTAATGAGTTCTACAGTGTAAGTGTAGCTCTGTCTACATACGCTATCATAAATGTTGTGTTTGCTTCCATGTGCTTGACTGGAATAATCCCTCCATTTCGGTCCCAAGACTTGGTTTATCGATTAAGAATTGTTTTGACCCTGTGAGTGGCAAATTTATTGGAACAACAATTTTTGCACTAACATTTAAGAATACGTTTCCATTACCCTCAGTAAAATTATTGATATATTTTCAGTAGTCAGACTTTCATTGATAGAAAGATAAGAAACTGTCGAATGCAAACTGATGTTTGTCAATAATCACTAATACTAAACATTCAGGTATTATACATATATTGTCGGTCCCACAGTGGGAGTAAAATAAGTACATTAAACGTATTGTTTATTTTCCCTGATTTTACTTGCAAATCTTCCAGCTTAGGAGCTGCTAAATCTGAACACTCTCACAATGTATAGAAAAGGAGATTAAAGTTAACTACCAAGAGCTGGCAACGCTGATGATATTCAGTCACGAAATAAAGAGTTACAGGAACCGAGATGAATTCAAAGCTTACGTAGGTCAGTGTTGTATCAAAACATCTCAGCAAAGCAGTGTCATCTGCGTATAAAGTACAAGTTTTTGTTTACATTCTGTGGCTTATATTTGCAGCGCAAAGCGTGTTAAGTGTTTACGTAATGGATAGAGTTTCTAGGTCCAAACGTATCCGACCAGAGAAATAACAGATGTGGCGTGTTTTGAGCTAAGCCCATTCGAATGTGGAAAAACCGTTTGCTCCCACACACACACAGCTGAGGTACACCGTTTATCGCGACGTTTACTTGTTTTTGGTTCAGTGATGCCACTAATTTCCATCAAAATTGCTAAAAATCAGAAAAAAAAAGAAAAAAAAAAAAAGAAAAAACGCTTGAACTCAAAATAATCTTGTTTAGGCAACCTACAGCGACAGGTAACCGCTGAAAACATCAAAACTATTCCTGGCTGCGAAATGGTAAATAAAAGGAGCACTTAACCGAATGGAATGTGAGGAACACTTCTAAACATCTTGCTAAGTCCGAGACGGAGAGATTACGAAGAGACACGCACAAGACACATCAAAGGATACATTAAATACTTTCTGAAGTGTGCAGTGCACATGAGCGTGTAATGTAAAGCTTGTAGCGTTATTTACTTTATCATTTCTTCATAGAAATACTGCTACTTGGTATTAGCAGAAGGTGTCAACACACAAATAATGTAATTTAGACCAGCTTACTCATAGGTACAGTTCGTTGGACTGTTGCGAAGGTGAATTTATTTCTTAGACCTTTAACAGTTCTAAAATGTTACTTAGTAAACAGTTTTCAGTTTGTTTCTTAATGATCTAGTTACTAAAAAACTGGATTAAGTTTAATCATATGGATATATCCTAAATGTTATAAAATAAACAACGTAATCGGTAGAAACGTTTCGGTTTTCTTATTCAAAGATGTAGTTTTAAGGGCGATCAACTACTTGGTCATCAGCGATTATTGAAAGAGTAAGATAGATTCTTAAACAGGAAATTTTTTTTGTAAAAAAAATGTAGCACGTGTTCTTACATCTAAGAGTCAGTTCTGAAATATTTACGAGCACCATTAAGCATAGAAGCCTAACTGTACTCGCAGTTTTATAACCAATGGTTTTAGTTGAGTGTCTGCATTTTGTCCGTTCTGTTGGTCATTTCTTCCTTGTTCGCTAAATCACACTAAACTAACACTAGGTAATTCTCTTTTTGAAATGGTGACAATTCTGTGCTTTTTAGGTCTTTATATTGTTAATTTTTGAATGTTTATTTAATAAAAGAACCTAAAAATCCAATTAGAAGCGTTAATAAAGCTTGATTCAAACTTCAACCGAGCAGAGTGCTAATTAACCATGACATGGTACTGCGAAACACAAACACGAACTCCTTGAGGAAAGGAATTTGAAATTGTATAACACAACAGGATGACCAAAGGTCTTTTAATTGCATTGTTTCATAATATTACAAATGTTTACTTTGTTTTATTGAAAAAAAAATGTTCATGCAGTACGGATCAAATTTTGGAAATTATTCCGTAGCTGTTTGTCGCAAGGGAAAACTTAATTGAGCGCCTGTTAAGGTTTCTTTCTTACCAAGTTTGGGAGCACAGATGACTCAACCCATATGGGATAATGAAGCTCCCAGAATCTTTTCAAAGGGAGCCTGCGGTGGTTGTAACAAAGGGACGCGGGTTTAGAAGGAAACATCGACATCAGCACATCTCGCATCATCCGCAAGATTCCTCCCCCTCCTCTTCACCCCTTGCCCGCATGTTTCCACGCATACTCCACCCCCACTAATATCAACAGCTTTCTAATCAGTTTCCTGCTTCACCGCAAATATTCTCTTCATGAGTTTATGTAAGTTTGCTTCTCACTACAATCTGGTTTGCACTCGATTGCGGTTAGTAAATTTCTCTGTGGGTGAAACGTGTCACTCGTTTGCTATACGTTGTCATGTACACATTCAGGGCTGCGCAATTAATATGTTATGATTGTTTTCATAAATACCTATACTACGCACCTATGAACGGACTTTGCCAGGCCTTAAAGTAATATCACCAAATGCTCATAGTCAGGAGAAACGGAAAGCTAACGAAGGGCTGAGGAAACCTGCTGTTATTCGACCCTCAGCTTGTACATATTTTGGCACAGAAACCGTAGAATGGGAGGAGGGAACATGCTATTAAGCACTGGGAATACAGCAAAATGGATACTTCTTCCATAATTTATTTCATTTTTTGCTGTCTACACTCGGGTGTGACTGTTTAGGTTGCGTTTTTCTGAGAATGTAATCCACAAAGTTGCTGTGTAACAAGTTATTTGTGCATCATCTTAAAACAGAAGCAGTGAGAATATTCATCAAACAATGGCAAAGAGGCCTGATTACGATCCTAATATCACATGAAAAAATTGGGAAAGGAAATTTGGGAAGCAAATGTTTCAGCCCTAAGCTTAGGGTATCTCTACAGCATGTTCCTGTTATGAGGACTGAGGAAAACCTTGAAGAAAACACAACCAGGAAGCCGTTCCTGACAGGATTTGAACCGCAAACTTCCCGTTGGAGAAATCATGTCTTCGAGCTCGGCTATTTGTATCCGTAACACACTGCGATAATGTCACATACAGACGGAAGAAATATAAGTTGTCATCGCAAAATGAGGAGCGTTAGCGACAAATTGTTTACAGAACTGCACATTTATTCGAGGTAAAGAGCCTTGTGATCCAATTCTCCCAGAAATGTGAACATGTCTGCAACAGTATGCCCACGATCTTCTCAAAATTCTGACCTAAGAAATTTCATTTCATTGATTCAAACACATGAGGATCACAGGAGGTAAAGCATCTAGACGGGAAGTTTAAAGAAGTGTGTTGTGATATTCTTCTCATCTGTTTATCAGTGATAGACCTCGAGCCAACATTTCCGAAATAATTTCGGCAGCCCAAACTATCATGAATGGCCACTTATACATTAGCGCTGGTTATACCCACCTCGGTGGAAATTCTGGTTATCACGAAACAATGGGAACTTCAATAGGGCTGCTGACAATCCAAATGTCTTTGTTAATGACGCTTATCCTTGGCAGGTAATGACTAAATCTGATCTGCCAGTCCCGCTCTACATACACAAAAAGGGAATGGAGTTTACGTCAGTAATTAGCAGTGATAATGATGAAATCGGTAAATTTAAACCAGTAGATACAGTATAATTAACTTTTAATTTCTTCCCTCTGCTTGTTTCCTGTTATAGCGAGATATGTAGTCGTCTAATGAAATGGAGCTTTATTTATAGACGTTCTGTAACTACCATTCTATGTTGGGCATGAAAAATCACTTAATTTTGCTCAGAGACCTCTTTATCAGGCTTAAGGTTCTTTGATAAATTTCCAAAGCGGGACCAATGGCTTCACTCCCTGTGGGATCGAACTCGCCACCTTGGTGAGAGGCAAGCGGTCTAACCACCTAGATACGACGTCGCCTATGTTAAATTTAATCGCCTATAAAGTGTTATTGATAGGTTAAAAGAACTCAAATATCTAACAGACAGCATTACTTATTATTCTATTATACAGCTAAAATGTATGCACTGACCCCAGGTATTCTTTATAAAGGAACAGAGCTGCATTAAAAACCTATTAATATATAAAACAAATATCCCCGTTTCTGATTACTTTATACCTTTAATACCTTCTAGCATCCTCCTGTGTAAATCGAACAATTATTGTGCAAATTAAATAAATATTGCCCAAAGCATTTTAATATTCTTATTAAAATAGGTGTTACACAAATTCTTTAATTTAGGTTGTAATCCGTTTAGTATAATAATGTCGTGAAAACATAATAGGTACACCCAACATTTGTCATGAATCTTCTTCTCCAGTTTAAAGATTGTAAAATTGTCTAAAGTTGGAAATTACCTTAAGAATCGTTATGACCCTTTAAAGAAATTAAAGTAGTTTATTTAAGCACACACCTAAAATTTAATAACATCATCGGTTGCTACAGATAGATACTGCGCACTTTGACTGCTTAGTATCACTGCACCATATTTCTACCTCATTTACCACAGTGTTGGCCTGCCAGTTTTCGCTATCAATTTACAAAACGATACGATTAAAAACAATCCGAATTGCGTCAGTGTGTTTGTTATAACTGTAGTAAAAGACAAGACAACAAAACCATCACCTATGTTCCTACAAAAGCTGCTGCCTTATTTTTTAATCCACAGCTATTTAGCCAAATGGTTGATTACGCAGGTGAGGTTAGTTTTCAACTTTGTATAAATTATCTCGTAAAATAAATTTTGCAACGGACGCTATTTTTCAATAACATTATCATCTTTTTCATCTTGCTGTGTGATCATTCTTCTCTTAAAGCTGTATCTTGTAACACAAATGAAGACCACATAGAAAGAACATTCTAAATCATAAAAAGGTACTTCTGAGATATTAGCATTACAAAATTGATAAGCAAATTACGTTTCACATATTGAATACATCTATAGAGTTAAAACCAAAGCTTAAAGCATGAGTTTCAAATGGAAATATGCATAGCAACGAAATAATATTGTAATGTAACAATGCATACAGTTTCTTCTTTTTTACGCACTTTTTTTACTTTGAGTGTCGCGTACTAAGTCAGAAATAAAATAATCCACTTTATAGTTTGTGTCACATGTGGGGAAGGTTTGAAAAAAACTGTGACCTTCAAGTGTACAAAATCTCTTGAGAACCTGCAAATCTTCCCTCATGGCAGCAGTTACTGTTAACAGTGACGAATAAAAACTTTTCTGAAGCAATCTTGCGTCCATGTTGAGTAAGAAGGGGCGACATTATAGTGTTCTCAAGATTGGAACATATGTGCATTTTGAGAAGCGAACTACTTTATCTTCTTATCAGGGGCCATAATGACCAAGTTGTCGACGGGCCCTTAAACCCAACACACTCACTCACTCACTCACTCACTCACTCACTCACTCACTCACTCACTCACTCACTCACTCACTCACTCACTCACTCACTCACTCACTCACTCACTCACTCACTCACTCACTCACTCACTCACTCACTCACTCACTCACTCACTCACTCACTCACTCACTCACTCACTCACTCACTCACTCACTCTTCTTATCACGCCTGGTATCAAAGTGAGTCTGTTGTTTATATCCAATATAAACATTCTAATGACATATTCTTGCTTTAGAAGCAATGCTGTCTATAACAACATAGATTGTTTCTGAACTGTTCATCTGAAGTTAAAATGTTCTTTCGCTGCAAAACTGTGGATAGACTGATCTTACTAAGCATAGCATATACTCCCAACGTAATTTCTACGACTTAACGCGCTCTTTCTGTGTATTTTGTTCACTAAAAATGAAGTTCAGCTCAGTACCACTAGATGACATGCATATCGCATTTTCTTCCAAAATATGTAATTTCTACATGGTCTTCAAGTATTTCTTTACACTGTCTGTATATTTGCACTCTATTATATTAATTATGACCTCCTCTTCAACACTTATTTATAAACAGTGCCTTAGTATTTGTTTATTCATCATGAAATGCGGTGTTAGTGTCAGGTGATACACTCTGTGTAATGCACTATAATTTCTAATACCTGATGAAGACCATGGAGTATAGAATGGCCGAAAGCTCGACCTTCACAAACTTGACACGACTGATCCCCCGCGAAGCCTTGATTGATGTCTAATACCACTGATTTTCCGCTTAGTGTCATCATGCCTTTTAGTTTTCATTTAATCATGCTCTAAAATGTTTAGAAAAAAGGCAATATGGGCATTTCAGTTATTTTTACAAATACAAAATAATAGCCGTTTGCCTCTAGCCAGTAGCTTAAATTTAGTTTCACTTCCCAGCGAAACCCTGTCTGAAACAAGTGAATCCGAATGGAAAATGGAGTTGGCTCCGAACTAGACCGGCGTTAGCGAAAGTTTGGAATTTGGCAGCCGATAAGGGGTTTCTAGGCTCGTTAAATCATTTCCCCTCCATCCGTTTCTAACCGAATAGAAACAAATTATAGTCAATTAAGAGATAAAATGTGTCCGAAGCGGCGGTGGTAGTTGCTTCATGAGACACCAGATAATAAAAAGAAGGGGGTAGGGGGAGAAGCACTTCATTGTTTCCGGAACTATATCATTCAGCGGGCACGAAATCGATTGGAAATTTCCCTTGCATGCAAATAATAGGTTCCGGTGTCTGCTTGCATCTTTTTAAGTGGCTCTTATGCCTGCGTGTAACAACTCATTTCAAACTTATTCTATTTTTAATGAAAAGCTCAATTTGTTGTCAAACACTGAAGCACGCTCCAGAGAAAAATCTCCTGGGACACAGATGGCTTGAAATCCAACATTTTCTTTATGTAATATGGAAGATAATGGCTTCAACTTGTTTACGGAAAGAGTGAGTAGTATTCTTTAATAACTAAGATCTCTAAATGTATTCGGGATTGTGTCTGCAAACCATCTTTGATATTAGTTTACATGTCTCAACGTATGTCATTATTGAAACTCGACAATCCAACCTAAATATCTAGAATAAAAGGCAATGCCTTGCAAGGTCATTATTCAGGCTAGGAAACCAGAAGTTCACATTGATATATAATCTCAATTTGTAAAAACAGATAGCCCAGTCGAGGCATTACTTTTCGCAGTGATTACCCAAGATGAAGTGTACTAGAAACCTAGAAACTCGATCTAAGAATGACCAGAATAACAGGCTTTGAGGTACTTCAATTCTTTTTCCTTCTTCAGAAGGATAATTTTGCGCTTGTGTTTTTTTTTTTTTTTTTCTTTCTTTCAAAATAAATCATGCATTCAAGCTTTGCTAGCGGCGATATCAAAATAACTTCTGTCGGGATATCAGCTAGGTGAACTCTAGAAGGATTTTCAAGCTTTCATGACCTAATATTGCTCTCATCTTCAGGGAATGATATCGAGACTCTTGGTCCGCTTATATTTATAGTCAGTCCGGCATGATGGACAGGCCAGATACCGCTGAATACTTTATTTAGATGTTAGATTAAACATTCATCTTCGAACACAGCGAATTTACCTGCAGCTTAATAAAAA
The DNA here is from genome assembly GCA_030765045.1 of Tenodera sinensis. Lineage (NCBI taxonomy): Eukaryota > Metazoa > Arthropoda > Insecta > Mantodea > Mantidae > Tenodera > Tenodera sinensis. The sequence continues at coordinate 55,762,689 of CM060962.1, read as the reverse complement.
AGATATCCTACTCGTAGTTTTAAATGGAGCTCACAAGGGAATTATATTTGCGAAATTTGTTAAAGAAAGTAACACAATTATAGAACGTTTAATGTGCATTTTCTAACATTGGATGTATTCATGATGCTAGAAGAATAAAGCTCTGCATCCGTATAGATAAGGATTTCATCTTAAATACGTTCTTAAGATCTTTCTTCAATTTTTAACGATGTGTTACAAAATCTTTCTTTGACGTTTTATTTGAAGGGCTATAATAAAAATAAACCAGGGTTATTTGTCTCTAGTAAAGTAATTACTTTTAAAAGACTCAAATGTTTACTTCTAACACTTTCGAAAAAGAAGGAGAAAAAAGAACATTTGTGGTGTGCTACAAAAATTAAAACTATAAATTTCAGCAAGGGTAGTGTAACGTCCCCGTAACGAGAGGATTGTTTTACTTTTTGCGGTGCGAGTGGCTAGGGTTTGATTCCCAGTATTTGCGTGGGGGGTTTTTGCTTGTTGGGACGTTTGGTACGTGGTGCAGTACGTGCAATTCAGAAATCATTTCATAGAAACAGCCAGGGAGAAGTAGCATGCTGACCAAAGGTCACCCCTATTTCTGCACTCTACCCACCGCATAAATTGAGGCAGAGGACGCAGCAGCCATGTGGAAGGACTTGGTATGCTCCTGGTGTTGTATCCACCGATAATTTAGCTTAGTGTGGTCTTGGCTCAAATTCTAACTTATCCCCTTTGTTATAAATGAAAGCCGTTTATTTTTCCAGAATCTTCCCCTTTTTGACTAAACAATACTGGCGAAATCATGTCTGAATCCATTTTTTTTTATTTCGCTAAACTCATTTTTCTCAGTAAATTCCAAAGCTCATCGCCATTGTTATAGCTTCGGACGACTACATACGAAAGTTATCTAAAGGCCAAATTTATATTGCTCCTGTAGGTTATAGACGTTATTCTTTACATTGTACTTGTTTTTACAGTAACTTGGAGCTTACGTCAGGATTTGATTTATTTTATATTTGGGGACAGAGGAAACTGTTTGCAGAAAGTTTGCTTTTGGACATTTAAACTATAATAATGTTCTGATATAATAAAAGATTGCATACTGTGGTAGAAGGGGTATTCCTTTGAAACAGTGGCGGTTTAAATTGCAGACTCTTTACTCTAATAGTATCTTTAGCTTAGGAAAGATACATCCTTGAAAGCAGAATAATATGCATACTTATAAATTCATTTTAGTGAAATATTTACTTTAGTGATATGAAAATTTTATAAATGTTTAATCGTTTGTCTCTCCCGTAAGAATATATTTGGTCACACTGTGCTTTTGCAGCCTTGAAAGGGGCAGAATCGTAGAGGGTTCTTAAATGTGGTATTATTTCCATATTACACTCGTGTTCTTCTGGTCTGTAAATCCTGTAGTCAAAGAAGTTATTGGGCCTAACTTAATATGTATATGGAATTGTATTTTAACTCCCTTCAGAATAACAGTTTTACGCAGTTTTATCCCTTAGAGAAACTTGGAGATGTAAAAGGTCTGCTTTTTCCCCGAAATAACGATATTGGACAGGGCAGTTTCTTCAGCTACTTGTTCTGAAGTAAAGCGTGTTTCAGAAGGCAGCAGTTTGAGCCCTTGATTAACAAGGTGAAGTAATTAGCGGTGCCAGGGAACCGTGCTTTATCTGCTTCCCGCTGTGTACATGTGCTTCAAGGGAAACTGTGAGAAAAATCACTTGCATAACAGTATAAAATCGTGGAGATTCTTTCCAAAGGAAACAATGTCTAGAAAAAGTTAATGAGTTAAAATGGCAAGACTAGGTTTAACAATGTCGAGATGAAACTAATTTTTAGGAAATGTGCCTAATCTCATGCACAGAAAAAATTTCAAACTATAAGACTATGACTGGAGGCTAGCTATTACATGAAGAACGTATATTTTATTCAAAGACGTCAGCTTTCAGAGCAATGCCACAAGTTATTTAAAAAAGTAGAACATTTGATTCAATATGACTTTCGTCTCTGCTAATTTGCAATATTTCACCTCTCTTTTTATTCCAGATACTAACGTATTCAACATTAGGGTGCTATTCGAATACCAAATAAGTAAACTTTTGCGTGTGTGGCGATAGTAGTAGTAGTAGTAGGTGCTCAAAATTGTTACGATTGTTATCGCATTATACGCCTAATACCTACAAGAAATGTCAAATTACAGTCATATACCACAAAACTAAGAAAGGGACATATCTGTGATTTATACTACTGATTACGAATCTTAACAGAGTTCGTTTTATAAAGGCCGATACGTTTAGAAATACGTTCTAGAAATGTTAATAAAGCAAACGTTTGGAACAGACCCTGATGAGCTAATGAGTTTATTGTTCTTAAACACACTCTGCTTGTAACCCAATATTTTGACATTACTAAAAGCATTACAGGTGATATGACAGTTTCGCTGCGTATTAATTTTGTACAGACAAAAGCAAAGAAAGTGATAATTACAAACTGGCAAAATGGTACAGGGAGAGACTGAAATTCAGTTTTTCTCGTATAATTGGTGGAAAGCAGTAAAACATACTAAAAGTGAAGTGATCATTGAAATTGCTGCTGATGAAAACATGTTTGTTCAGTGATAAGTTTGTCTCTTAGGTGCTTGTAATATGGGTCAACTATAATAAACAATTCTTAAAACGCCCAAATTAAAATTCCCAGTACTGTGAAACAATAAGCACGTCGGAAACTTGAAAGATGCGACTATTATTCTAAATCAAAAAGGTACCTAATTTACGGATGCCAAGTTTTTAAGCTGAATAAAAGGGAGATTTCAGAAATGTTTCTCCAACACCTGAACCAACATAATCGACCTATTGACCTTTATTGTTTGATTGTAGATGGGTATGCCTACATTCTGTAGAAAACTAGGTTGAATATATTTATTCCCCTAGCGCAACAGTCCTTCGCGGGCCAAGGCTTACCACCCGACCGCTGCGTACCCACCTCTGTCTACTATAGGCGTCATGGGTGAGGTGCAGTACTAGAGGGTGGGATGTGGACAGCGTCCCGAGTTCTCCCGGCCGGTTATGTGGCCTTCGCGATCTAGGATCACTACTACGACAAGTAACCCCTCAATTAATTCCTCCGGGACTTAACGAGGCTTAGTGCACTCCGTACAAGACCTCGTGAAAAATCCCCACGCCGGTACCGGGGATCGAGCCCGGGTCCTCCGCGCCAGAGGCAGACGCGCTACCACTGCGCTACGGAGGCGGTCGTATATTTATTCATAACATTTAAACCAAAAAGTACATTTATAATATAGTAATTTTATAATTTCACTCATGTCACTCCTTTGAAAACTTACATGAAATCACCGCACATGATTGGAGTTTGATTTATACTTCGGTCAGAAGCTTGGCATCAGTCCTGATATAGTTAAAAAATCGTTGCAAGTCTCTTTAAAAATTATTGCAATAACTTTTAGAGCTTTATTGAGTTTGGGAGAACTTTTATTTCTTACATCTGTCCACATTGTTCATTAAGCCACAGACACATTCTAATAGCTAATGGGAAAAGAATGCTCGCTGCTACCAACTACCAATTAAAGTAGTGCTATCAATACTGGAAAAAGAACTAGCTTTTCGATATATCGCATAGCAGTGAGTTAGTATTTACTAGTGTGCATTCAATAGTGTCGATAGGCGCTTCTAATATCCAATTCAAAACTCAGAATTAATAGCAGTGAATAAACTGCAGGGAAAACTAGTACAAAATATGTGAACCGGAAATTCACTAAAATAACACTATAATACGGAAAATTAAGGAAATACGGGAAACCTGCAACTTAATAAATTATTTAACGCCTGTTGGCTTCTTTTTCAGTCCTGTAAAATTAACGCATTTGGATTTAATATTTTGTGAAAGCTCCACAAAGATACATCTATAACCACAGATGCCATTAACCACTTATATGATAAGCAAGGATTATTATTAGGAAGCTTACTTTATTTCGAAATCTTTGATAATTTGGCGTCTTAGAATGTATATGTTTTATTCCAGCGCTCGAGTTTATATTAGTTGTAACAAGATATATGATTGCTAGAATATTGGTGTACCAACCAACAAATATTACTTTCTGCCATCGAATATACTTAGCTTTTAGTAACATAATGTTTGCTTTGACAATAGATAAAACTTTACCATGAACGTTAAGTTCTCATGCTTTGTCGTAGAGCCGTAGATTGTCACATTATTAATTAAAAGAATACTTTTGTTTTGGATATAGGGAATAATTTGGCTACCCCAGTCTTCCGTAAAACCATTTTCTGCATTATGTACGAAAACATCCGTAATGTTGTGCTATAGGTATAGTACAAATGTACCTCATTCAAAATAATCACTGTTATACTGATAAACCTATAGGTCAGGCATGGGATGCCATCGAATATTTACTCTCTCCACTTAGTGACACAATTTGAAGCACTGACTGGTTCTCTGAGGTAGACAGACAATAGAGCGAGGTGTGACCTGATAGCTAATTGCTGTGAGGCTGTAGACGGCGCTAAAAGTACGATTGTAGCGGAAGTGACACATTGAGTCAGTTCTCCCCATCTATGCTATAGATCGAGGTAATAATGGTTTAAAATGAAAATTAAAACATCCATTTTAAGTAGCTAAATAGTTTACAAATTGCTCTACGTATTAACGACCACCGTAAATGACAGTAACGTTCCATTTAGGATTATGGAGGTATTTAGTTCAGAAATTAAGAAGGTACTGTTTATGTCATTGTTAACATATCTAAGTAATATGCACGCTTTGTCCACTATCCATAAATCCTGACAAAGTACAATTCAATGATTTCTTCGAAACTAAACACTATTACAGAAGCAAAGTTAGTTAACTAAACAATTAACCCCTAGCGCAACAGCCCTTACGGATCAAGACTTACCGCCCGGCCGCTAAATGCCCCATCTCTTTTCACAGAAGCAAAGTAGTGCTTATAAATATATACTGAGGCGAAAATTGCACAATATGCCAATAATCTGTCGTAATACACTCAACCTTCATCGCCGTTCACCTTCGTGGTATAATGGGTAGCGTGTCTGCCTATTAATCTGGAGGCCCCAAATTCGAATCCTGCCTGGGGTCAGTTGGCTGTGATTATTTTGAAGAGTGTTTCCTAACGTCGAAAAGACGAAAGTGGGGTGAGTCTCAGATATTGGATCTCGAGTCCAATTAGGCCTGCAATTCATCGTCTTTATAGATCTGGATGTTCCTTCACCTGCCTCCAATATATTTGAAGTATTAGTTATTGCCTATCTTCTTATAGCTATTTTCGTAATATAATTAGACTTAGAAATCATTAATGAGAACTTGTAAAACGTGATTTGGCTTCATAAATAATTATTTGGCATTGCCCTGGGAAACAACTCCTAGGCATTTTAACCTACGTTATGTTTATCATTACATTTTTAACTGTTATCTTCGACACTTACTCAGATTTGTGAATAAAAAGCATTTCCGCTACTTTCAGAAAAATAACCGAGAAGTTTTGGGTTATGAAGGCAGTGCCGTAAGTACAAGACAATCTCTACGTGAAAGCATTTTATGTCTTTCCCTCGCACTTTAATTTCTTTTAGGTATTTGTTAACCTACTGTTTTTCCTTACATATAGGATGTTTTTGTGATGAAGTGATTAATTTTTAGGTCATGAAAGTTATGTCTAGCACATAAAAGGATCAATGTATTGTGCTATTCCTCTAAAATGCATTTACGAGGGCACTTCAAAAAGTAAGTTACACATGATTATGACAGACCAAGTAACTTTTGCTGAATGTTGCATTATACAGCAAAGTGGCACAAATACACGACACTACTTTTCAAAGTGTCTCTAAACAACGGTCTGAACATTCTATCAGTCGTTCAATTCCTCAGCGATAGAAATGCGCTTTTTGGGTGGGGAGGTAGACCGTTATGCGAACTTCAACTTTAGTAAATTTGTTTCCTCCAGATATTCTATCAGCTTGCTAAAATCGCACTGCGCAAGATCTGGACTTTATGCTGGATGCTTCCATACCTCCCATCGAAAACATTGAAGCAAAGCTTGTGTTATGCACACCATATAGGGTGTTGCATTGTCGTGCAAGAGAACAATGCGTTTGCTTAATTTAATTATAACTAGACGCCACATTGCATTTGTTCTTTATAGCTCAGAATTTCGAGGTCAATCTCTGAGCAATTTTAGGTTTTGTCCACCAGAATTGTACCGTCCCCTGTACCTCAACTTTGGAATATGTTTCCAGTTGATGCGTCATTTCGCTCGCACACTGTGATGCACCCGTTATCATTAGTGCAAACGCTGTCTGCAGGCATTCCGGAACATAAACTATAATAACTCACAACTATTCTTGTTGCGCGATGGTCTCAGCGTGGGATAGTACTTGTAACTTAATTTTTGAGGTACCCTCGTACTAAGGCATTAAAACAGTATATTTGTATGTGAAGTAACTACTCTGATTAATATAAGACAACGCAAATGTAGAAAGTTAATACTTATAATTCTCTTCTATGCAAAATCAAATAAGCGAAGCAAAGCAAAATGCCCAGTTTTAGGCAAGTTTATATCACAATATCTCAGGAGAACTGTATTTACAGTTTGAACATGTTAATAATCGAGCTGGTGCTTCATGGATTTTCAGAAGGTCCTTGAGGTGAGTAGTAGTGAGGAGTAGTGCAGAAGATATTTTGATCTTACCGACTAAAGAGCGCGAGTTCAAGACTCCTCTTTTCCTAACTACTTCTGTTTATTAACCTTGAAATCAAGCAGAAACCAAGAATCGAATGAAAAATATCGTTTCTACCCAGCTCTGCTTTTAGCTAAAGATGATGCCTGGTCGTTTGGCCTAAACGTAACTATATGGCATTTCATCTTCCTCATCTGAGTTTTCTTTACTTTCCTTTGCGAAATTTTATGATTGCAACAAAAAGAAAATGGTCTCCGTTAAATTAGGTTATATGCAATGTGGTATACGGAAATCAGAAACATCTGCATCCGGCAACCAACAAAACGTTTTATTAAGACAATGCTTCCACTCAATTTGTAAATAGTGGGCCTTCTGGCATTGGATCCATTTGATAATAGGATATTTCACTGTGATTTTCGGATTTAACGGACAATATAAACTGATAGTCGGTTAGAAAACTGCGTATTTCATGGTAGTACCTTTTTATGGGGGGGGGGGGGGGGGGGCGAATAAACTTAAATCCAAAGAACCTTGTTTTCCATCAGCTATTTTGAAAAGAACTCCTGTCTGTCTACACACGTAAATAAGTTGTTGGATTGTGATCGAGATGAAAAAGTACAATTCTAGTTTAGCACGTTCAATACATTAAGTGCGTAGCTCAGTAGTTTCGTTTGTGCCTCTCGCCCTGAGGGTCCATGGTTCGATTTCTGCCTTGGGGTAGCGATATTTAGTCGGTCCATATCCAAGCCCTTACTTCTTATTTGATCAGGTTATCTATTCTCAACGCTGTTAGGAATTCACGGTAAAAGGTGTAGGTCGTATTGAACTACCGCAATCCTCATATAGTCTCACCAACATTAGAGGTAACGGAAACCACCCTTTGGTTGCTTCCAGCTAAGAAATAGATCCAACCATCTTGGTGGAATGAGCTTTCCCCAAAGATTGTTGACCATATCTGGAGTGCTGAAGGAACATAAATTAAATCACACATAAGGGCATATGATATTGCTGTTGCATATGTATGCAATGTGAACGCCTTTAGAAACGTTTCACATTCTGAATCTTACTGTTTTTGTGAAAAATGACTTTTGTATGTGTGTGTAAAAGTGCGATTTTGAGGAATACAATTACTTTTCCAATTCCATTTCGACAGCTATTGAGTATATTCCAACTCACCTTTCTGATATTTTACCTACTGTTCTTCACACATATCAAACCGAATTAATACGAACTTGCTGCTGGCTAGAAACGAAAACTTATAGGGTGTGACGTCACTTCTATACTAACGGTAGAGAAAACACGTTTGGAAGTGTTACTTCATTTCCTTTTCATTTAGTTTAAGCTCCTACAGCCACCGGTCATAATAGGCAGAATAAATCCCCAATTAATACTAGGGTCCACGGTCTAGGTTCAGTTACATTAATATGCTACCTTTCTTGAATGGAACAAACCCGCGGAAAAGCTTTGTCCAGGCTAGACACCCCAACTGAGGCTTGAACTCGGATATTCCGGATTAAAAGGAAGTGGTGGTATCCTCTAACTAGAGAGGTGGACATAAAATAACACTAATGGTACAAAGCGGTATATTTCCATAAGCTGGAAATTTTGCTATAAGAATCCCCTTTTAGATCGCAATATACTGCAGAGAAGCTCATATGCAAGCGGTTCCGACGTCGCATGTAACTATGGTACGAATGTCGACCACAAAAGCCTCCCGTCTGCACATAATCTAGTACACGATTGCCTCCGGGTATGCTTGCACGCAAAGCAGCAACCTATCCTTCCGGGTATATGTTCTGGCTCGCTCCAGACAACAGATTGACTTCTGCTGCTATTAATCAACGGCTTATTTAACAAATTTTCTGTTACACTGTGCTTACTTGGAAGTGACTTTACCTCTCAACTTCGCCATATAGAACGGAAATGTAAACTGCAAAACCTTTTAACTTCACGAAACAAAGGCGTAACTACAAATTAAAAATGCTTGTCCTGTTATATTTCTGAAGAGATTCCATTCCATTAGAGAAACTCTATAGAGGTACGGAAACGTCATTGGTTCTGATCTTCCAATCTACGAAATGGTATATAAAAATAAAACTTTCAGCAATAAATGAAGATACATAGGATAGCATGGGCTTCGTAATGTTTCCACGTATATTGTACATTCTTCCCAAGGGGATTTATAGTCTTAAAATAGCATCACTCTGGTCGACTTCAGGATAGAACTGGTTTATTTGTTTGTTCACAAAAAACAAAATATTACACATACTGCCCATCTAGCTACCACTGAACCTTGCAACATACATATATTTAAAGCTAGTATAATTAATTTGTGCGGCAAATTGTGGCACCTGGGAAATAAATTACTGGAGAAAATGAATAGCTAAAAAGTAAATGCAAATGTTGAGATATATGAAACTCGGCTGTCCTAATGTATTTAGTTATGCTCGTTCGACTTTTTCTTAGGATACATAATTCAACTTGAAACATTTCATATCTCGACGATATCCTGAGTAGTATATGAAGAAAAATGAACCTCTTAATTACAATATAGTTATTCTACCTTACATGTTCTAGCCTAACGCTTTCCTACACAAGTGAGCATTTAATGCACCATAGAAGTACTACTTGTTTCTTAAATGTTCGAAAATGTCTCTTCACACATTTTCTTACACACTGGACCTCTACAAATCTCAAAGAGTTTATAATTACCACTTGTGCTGTTCTAATTATTGCGAAACTGTGGCAACCAAATGGCTGTAAAATCATGCAACAAATGTCGTACACATATTTTTCTCTTTAACATGTGCTGTTATGAGGTTTGTAGCTTACGTTTAGCCACTTAGTGACTTCCACAGTTCGGGAAAGGTTTTAGTGGGAATTGCAATTAAGCTCGTGTATCAAAACAGGTTTGCATTTCTACTTCCATCACTAGAAAAATGTCTACTTACGCAGAGGCACTCATATTCATAGAGAACTGATACATGTTAATGATGTACTTACTTCCGCGTTGAGGAATCTGCGCAGCTGAAAGAAAAAACCAGATCATCCATCGGCTAACGTGTCATCACACAGTTGCAATACAAAAATAATTAAAAATCAAACCAATAAAAACACAAATACCCATTAGTCAAAACTACTTAAACACAGAAAACAAGTCTTTTCAAGAACATCGGACATTATCTAGGTATTAAACAGAGCATACACATTTAAACACGTAGCCAGCTGCCAATCACCACGACCAACACAAACATTAAAACTTTCCTAAGGGCTAGCCATTAGTGCACGAACACTACAGTAATAATAATAATGATAATAATAATAACAATAACAATAATCCAATATGCAGATAAATATATCAATAAAAGGGTTATAAGCGACCCTGTGTCTAAAGCATTATGCTAAATCAAAGGCTCTCTGCTAACGTCGTATTTTTATTTACGTTTTAGTCACTTTTATATTAAGAAAGTTAAATTTCAAATACTTTTTTTATGTAATTGCTATTAATTTCCAAATGTCTCCTAACTAGGTGAGAAACGTTCGAATTTGTAGCCTATAATGCAAATAAATATCAAGGTTCTACATTATAAACTCTAAATCACATTAAAAAGCATCTTTACAACATAATAAATTAGTCGACTTGGAATAGCTAGGCTAAGATATGAAGATTTAAATACGTTTAACTATTATAATGAACCTACCTTCAGGCGACTTGATTTAATTTTTAAAGAAACTAGAAATGATACTTGGTTTTATATTTACAAAAAAATACATTCCTAGTAAATTGTTTCAGCACATTGTGTTTCCCCTTCCTCTTTTGGATTGTGAGTCAAGAAAAAGAATAGGGAGTGGGTAAAAATCGAAGTGGAAAGGTGCACAGAGAAAGTTAAAGAATAGATACCATAGTGAAAATGAAATCGAAGGTAAAGAAAGGAAACAGCGATCACAGGTTGTCGAGTTTCCATGTTTTTTGGGGTGGCAATGATCGAAATCAAACGTGTGTATGCTACAGCCAGGAAAAAAAATGTGCGGAGTAATGCTAAGTGAATTTTGGTAAGCAGATAGCATTTTTCCATGACTAATTTAGCTGTCAATATTTTATTTGCCCCCAAGATAAGCTGAGTCACGCAGGCAGAGGGTGGTGGAAAAATATGGGCCAGGTAGTGGGGTGGTCTTGTTACCACAAAGTAACCGCCTCTTTGCTTCAAGCTACCGCCACCAGCTGTCGGTGATGTTTAATTTGCAACGCTTTGAGTGCAATGGACCGCCAAACACTTTTCTTGTTTTCAAGTTATAATTGGGTGCGTTGCCAGCGCAGAGGTGGGATAGAGGCTTGCCACACCACCATCAACAACAGAAACAACGAGGAACAGCCTCCAGGAGGATTCAGATTGATTACCGGTACGAGCCAAAATTCATGTCGAAAAATTTATTACACCGATTTCGTCGGTTGCTTCCTCGTTGGTGTGTGTGCATGCGTGTGTGTGTGTGTGCGCGCGCGCGCATGTGTTATTGTGTGTGTGCGTGTGCATGTGTGTGTGTGTGTGTGTGTGTGTGTGTGTGTGTGTGTGTGTGTGTGTGTACGCACGCCTCCGCCAACACTCGTATAGAAAGGGGAAGGGTTATTGATAAACAAACCTCGTTCCCCTCTTACCCTCCCCGAACAGTGGAATAGAAACACGAAACACTGCGATCGTTTGGATCGACTCGAGAGTCGGAAAGGGTAGGACGGTCATCACAGGGGGTGGGGGTTCGGGAGAGGCTATCATCTAAAGGGAGCCCTGTTCGATAAAACTGACCTAGACACTGTTCCTGTGTAGGGAATGGGGAACACACTAAACAACCTGCAAGCGACTATTTTAAGACACTAGCGAGAGTCCCGTCATTGGATTCAAGTATGAGGGGGGAAAACACCTAGAATCAACCAATCTCGAGCAGCTGCACGATGCAACATGTAGTGATTGTTAAGGGCTCATAAAAAACAAAAACACAATGGGCTGGGGTTCAGGTTAAAAAATAATAAACGTACGTTTAAGGGGTTGCTCATGCAAAAGTAAAAAGCCACTGGACATCAAGGCATGTCAAGTCAAGACTGTTTGCTAAAGGATTGTTTCTGGGGTTTCTAAAGCGCAACCAGACTATTATATGAGAGAGAGAAGAGAGAGAGAGAGTTTTGGCAACTCAAGAGACTCACAAGCACGAAGAGGAGGGTGTTTTCCTTCGTTTCGAGTTGACTGCTCTCACGTTAACATTGCGCATCTGGCAGTCTGCAATGAAAACAGAGAGTAGTCAAAATTTAGACAAGATAGGTAGGGCAAGAATGAGCATAGCCACAGGTCAGCTAGCTGATTTCTTTAACTTTAAATTAACTCAAGTCGACAGACGTAAGCAAATGCATTAACTTTATTTTTTTCGTTTTAGATTAAAAATGAGGAAACTTATACAGACAGGTTAATAATAATAAAGTACTGTAAATGCACTATTAATTTACTAAATTTTGTTCTGGTAGTGTTGTGGCAGAAATATCCCTTTTTGTAACTGGCAGTTGTCATCACTTGCACCTATGTCTGTGCTGCATAGATAGGACTATTTATCCAGTAGGAGGCTGCCCAAACCCCCAACATTTCGGCTAAGGCCACATGACATTGCTGATAGATTCCCCCATTAAATCCCCGTTTCCATCTTCAGCCGTTTCAATAGTGGCGGAATTTGAGTGAAGGAAGACAGCGCGTGGCGGGGGTTCAGGGCAACGCCTGCCAACGACTAGAGATGTGACAAGTGATGCAGCTCCTAGCCAGTTCTACCAATATATTATCCTTCCCCCTCTTCCATAACCAGGCCTGTCTGTCTGTCTTGTTTTGATTACATCTGGATTAGCGCATTCAAGTGGCTAAAACGTTTCAGTAATGTACCACTTTATGCAAAAATGTAAGACATATATCAACAACGTCTGGGAGAGAAGTGGGAGGGAATGTGATAGCATAGGAACCTAGAGAGTAATACTTATCTTCTTTTGTGGCGAGTGAATGGTCTCCAACCGCAAGAACTGGCAAACAAGATATCAGTTGCAAGGAAGGACTCTATCTTGTTCGCTGCTTCGCCAAACCTCGTCCATATTTCTCGGCAGCCCTCCATACACGGCTTCCCCTTGCTTGCCTAGGCCATTCTGTCCATATCGCCGCTGTTGCTGCTGTCGAGGGGAAAGATGCTCGAGGCTTTTATGGAGGTAGTTGTTAGATTTGTCATGTTGTCGTGACAGACAGAATGCATTGCTGGGTGAAAAAGATGAGGGTTTGGGAAGGAGGCAAGAAAGAAGAATCCGTCCATTCCAAGAGTCCGGCACGCGGCCGTAGTCCCAAAAAGTCTGACAGAGTGTCATTACAAACACGATGGATGTGTCACCAACGTCGACAACAAGTCATCGAATTGAAGACTGCACCTCTTCCTGACAAACACATGGATATATCATCTCCAACATCGCTATCGATCCGGGAGAGAGTATTCTTAATGTTAGAACGCTCACTGAGCCATATTTGCATATTCTTTCCCGATAATAGTTATTCCCATACAATTCACATTTGTGTAAATATTAGAGAGTAGTAAACGTCAACACGGCAAGATGTATGAGACACTTTCAATGTCTGTGGATAGACACAAGGATATTTTATTTCATATTTCAGTATTGCATAAAGATTCTTGAACAGTCAAACAAACGAAGACATATAATAAAATTAGTTGCAGTGAAATATAGAAAGCGCACCAATGAAACGAATATTAGAGAAATGTGCAGGTCTTGAAAATCACGTGCATTTAAGATAACAACCTAAGCGACAGAAAGTTCCACATAGATGAATATTACTAAGGTGAAAGACAAAGAGTGCATTTGTACCCATACTGCAGAGAAGCAACCTTTCGAAAGAAATATAACCCAAAAATACCACTTCCCATTTATTGTGCTGAGATTAAAGAATATCTTCACTACTACGTTGTTAACATTTGAGACGTTTAAAAACCTGCGAGTTACAACCGAAATGAAGATAAAGCTGAACGTCAAGCCTGTCATCAATTCAGCAGCTAAGTAGAAACTGGAAGATTGCAGGTTATTTTTGTATCTAGTTGCATAAACCTGTGTTACAACAATCTTCATTATCATATAAATTGGTCCTACGAGTTAATGCGTTTCAATAAAGTTGCTACAGCTGTGTCTAGATCCTCCCCACCTCGCTACCACCCCGTCCAACCAACAATCTTCTAGAAGAGTGACGAACCAAGCTTCTTCGAGGCTTGATCTACATCCACCAACCCCTCTCTCCTCATTCCTCCCCTTTTGTCTTTTCTACCCTGTTCAGTCAATATAAAACAACCACCAACTCATCCCTATCATTCTTTTTTTCACTCTCTCGTTTGGCTCACCTCCTTTCTTTCCCAATTCCTAGCCTTGTTTCCTTGGAGACACCTTGTTACTCCTAGTCACAAAACTTCCTTGTCAAGTAAGCATTTGTAAAAATTGAAACTAACTATTCGTTTTGTTAGAGTTGGAATGGAATGGGGAGGGGCGTGTCGGAAACAGAGGAGGGTCAGAGGTGAGAGGGTGGATGAAGGAAAGTCATAGGAGTTCTCTAGGGTCAAGGGGAGAAGAAGTAAGGTCTACAAACCCAAAGGAAAGACTTCTTTGTGTCAAGAAGCGGATTTAGTTGACTGAAGTTGAACGAGAGGGCGCCTGCCTGACAGCGGCGCACAATTAGGCCAATCCAAGGGGTACCGCCAGGAGCCCTTGACATGGATGTAAAGGCGCTCATCTCCCTCCAACACTACACCACAGTGGCGTATTCTCACAGGCGACGCCTTCTCCAAATCAGAGGATTCGGTTACAATTCTTTTAAGGTATTGAGCAGACAGGGTTCCAGCGAGAGTAATAAGGAAAACTCAAAGTTCCCAAAGAACTTCATTTCATGACTAATGTTTGCCTTCAAGGCGAAAAAATCCGCAGACTTCGCTGAATAATTAAAGTATGTCAGAAAAATACATATTAACTCTCTGAGATATGAAAGAAGTAATACAATGAAGTATGATGGTTGAAAGGTCATATAGCTGTAATTTCTAGTATCATATTTTGTATATTACGATCCCGGTTTTACAAAACTGAAGTCACCGAAAAAAAAAAAAAAAAAAAAAAAAAAAAAACTATGCGCAATTTGAATAGAGCGTCCTAAAGTTGTTTCTGTTATTCACGAACATTTATTTTTATAAATGGATTTTAGAAACGCTGACTGAAGTAATTTCAAAAAGGTTATAACTAACCGCTAATGCATAGTTTTCGACATTATAAAACTGAAATTCGTTGAGATAACTTGAGGTACATTTACAAATGGAATGAAAGGGTCCTAATGACCTAGTTGTCGACGGGCCCTTAAACACAACTCACTCGCTCACTACAAATGGAATGAATGATATTTGGAATTCTTTAAATGTTTAAATATTACTAACACGCAACACTATTATTCACTTTAAGGACAAGCGTATTTTGTTAATGTTGTAATTCTATGTCATTACAAAGTCAAAAAATTTTCTGAAGGAAAATCCGTTTTGTTTCTATATTTGTGAGCGGAATAGGAATTTATTGAGCAATATGTTTTTCGGAAACTTGAATTTCTTACTCAGTTTGTTCTGCAACGAAAACTTAGAATTCTAAAGTAGAATACAGACTTCGTTTCGCAAAGACCATATCTACTTTATTCCCATAATTTTGCTTTCAAGTGTATTCCTCTAAAAGTACATCGTTATGGTATGTACAGGAAGCGAATGATGTGTTTCAAATTTGCAAAACCTCCGAGTGTGTTCAAAATAGAGCTTTTGGGAATGTAAATTTCTGAAGACGGAATAATATATTTTAGGCGGAGTTATTAAATAGTTTGAAGCAACTCTTCTACTAATCACGTCGTTACCATGAATAATTCAGGGCTCCTACGCTTAATAGAGTGAGTGATTAGGGTTTAAGGGCCCGTCGACAGCTAGGTCATTAGAGCCCCGGCGCTTAATAGATGGATGGTGTGTGTCTACACTTTATTTCAAGGAGCTTTATTGAAGGAAACTCGTAATATAAATAGAGAAATATTTTTAAAATCTATATCAATAAGTTAACGAGTGAGGGGTTGCTAAAATAGAATTAGAATTCATTCAGAGGCGATATACATGTGAGCTAACCTACTGACTGGGTACAAACACCAGAACGGCGCTACGCCACTGCAAACTCTTGGCAGTTCCACAATTACAACTTCACCGCAGTGGAAAAGATTCTGGTGAGCAAAGCAAGATGACACATAAAATGCAAACGCCGAAGAAAAAGTAACGTCGTGCGAGGGATGGGGTTGAGGAGAGAAGGATTAACAGAAGATCTGATGATGAGCGCCGAGTCGACTTAGTGATTAGTCAGCATGAAACACGCAGATGTCAGAATGTATCGTGGTGCCATTGATGGATGCCTCAGGTATTCAGCAACACATACGCTACTTCTGAGCAATTCTACCAACCTTAGGACCAATAAGGGTACATCACAGCGACTGATTTCAACAAGCAATTAATGCAAGTTGAGTTACATGCTACAGTAACTTTTGAATTCAGCATGAAAAAAGACACTGCAAACTTTAGAACTTAACTATGAAGAACAAGTGCTAATTTTCTGAGATTTGTTCTAGTTTTGTTTCTTTACCACAGCGCTGTTTCGGAAAGTTATAAGCTGTTCAATGAATTCCATATTCAGTGCTGCTGCTGATTGATATCGTAGTATCCATAGTGCATTGCTCATACTTCTTCAGTTTACAGCCACATATTCACGCCTATTCGCTTCTTAAAATGTTCCATGCTGCTGCCTCACTCAATGATAGTATTTGCCACTCATTACAAAATGTTACTGACTAATGTTTGTAGTAAATGTCCTCCTTTATTTTTCTCTGAAGACTAAGAGCTCCTAAAACTGAGGCGCAGCTAAGGATAATGCTCTAATTATAGGGCATTATGTTGGAAAATTGCCAAGTTGCTATAATTAGTAGCATGTTGAGAAATCATCCGCATGGACGTGCATATGTATTAGCACCTTCTCTATTCATTAGACTGACCTACAATATAGATTCCAAAGCATAGCTACAACATTGTAAATAATGCTCAATGTTTGGGATATTTATTGAAGTAACAAGTGCCACTGTCAAAATAGATGAAATGGTATTATTTTCAATCTTACGCGTGATGTAGTGCAAAGCACAGAAAATATTACGACAAATGTATTCCATTTATTAAACAATGTGATGCAAATAATTAAGCGTTTTCGAAAAGCACGTTTCGTAAAGTGTTTTTGCAAGCATTAATGCATAGAATCAAATTTTGGCACGAGTGGATGCAACCAGGAATGTCGTTAAGAATTCTTGTCTTACACACAGTAGCTTAAAGCCACTAAATAGTAACAACAGTATAAATGAAATATTCGCAAATGCCTGACGTAGAAACCTTAAAAATATCAATGTTGAAAACAAAGTGATGGAAAAATCAAAGCTCTCTTGGCACATTATCTATCCGCATTTGGTCGTACAGTCATGTGGGGCTTTATTTGTTTCCATTTGAAAATTTTATTTCGAGTGTGTTATAGACGTATGACATTTTTATCATTTTCACTCTTTGTATCTTCATGAAGTGTACCCTTAGGCTGCTTTGGCAGTGAAAGATTTAACCTGAGAGTGACATTTCCATTTGAGTGCGGATGCAAGAGAAACAAAGGAAATTAAATGTATATTGGTTAAACTAACTCCTTGTGTACACTAAGCTTCCACACATAAAAATCAATTTCGAAATTCTGGCTTTAACACTTGGTGTAGCGCATCGGTGTTAGATCGCTGGTTGAAAGTATGAAACAACAAAAGCCGCAGCAAAATAACGAAATACAATATATTTTTCTAGAAATATAATGCTTTGCTTTTGTGCTGGATTAAATATGAACCTTAACTCTTGCCGTATGTGTTTGTAGTTACCAAAATAACTCGACTCCCGCACCCATCATTCTAATGACTGTAAGTAAGGCAACTACAAGGTGTGTTTACAATCAGACCATGCCATTCCCACATGGGGATTATCGTCAGTCTCAAGGTGAAAATTGGAAAATTCGTCTTTATAACCGGGCTTTGAACCGCGGATCTTCCCCTCTATGCGCAGCTGCTCTTGAGGACTGAGCTAATATGGTAACATGCCGGCATAGTCATAAATTCTCCAGCTGATTCGCATTTACCCGGTGGACCACAAGGGAATCTCATATTCCAGAAACGTACCCCAATGGCGATTTACCTTTTTAAGTACCTAAGTCCCGGACTTTAAATATGGTATATAATAACCTCCATATATCAGGCCAATCAAGTACCTTGTACTCTGCTCTGAGTTTTTAATGCTGGGTTCTGTAGGTCAGCGCACAGCAGATATTTTGGCCTTATGGTACTGCCTTTCAAGATAAACGGTTAATTTCGTTGTTATGCTTTGGCACCTTTGTTATTTAAGGAACGATATCCAATAAACGTACTAGGAGTACCAGCAGTAAAAGCAATGCCAGCTACTGCATTGTCTTTCAGTTTCGGCCAGAAGTAATCTTAATATTTAGAACATACTCTCTTCTGAATTCCTTTAATACGGGAAGGACAAGAAAAGAAAAGGAAAGAAAAGAAAAAGAAAACACAGGAATACTTGTAAAATGACCTCGAAGCGCGGTTGTAAATACGACAAGGGCAATAAGTCAAGGTGGTTCCATAGAACTGCATCCTCAGTTGGGCACATTCAAGAGGACTTTTGATGGAGCAATGTAAAAACCAACTGATCGAGATAAAAACAAGTCCGAAATAGAGTTAAGCGAAGGGTTGCCGTGCGGAATGAAGAGTCTAGTACAAAGAGGGGAAGAAAACTGATTTTAGTGGAAGTAATGGGTTAATAGAAGACACTGTAAAGTGCATTAAATGCTTGGAGGCATTCGAAGAAGGCCGGGAGCATTATATCAAGTGTAGAGATTGGGCACATATTACATCTGTGGATCAGGGGAATATTTGCTTTTGATTTGTGATTTCTTCAAACACCGAGCAAAGCTTCAGTGAACTAAGCTGCAATGGCAAGAATAAGCTCCGTACTTATACGTCTTATAGGTTAGAATATGTGCCTGTGCAGTGTATAATTAATAGCTGCAATGTCTCAGGAAAGACGACAGGTACTGTAAGACGGTTTCTACAAGTCTTGTAGTTTTAGCTGTTGCTAGCTTTCACGTAATATGTACCACAAATAACAAATATTGCATTGCAGTATTCATAGATATGTCTTAACGCAAGGGAATGTCATATTAAGATTCCCATTAGCCATAAAAGTAATAATATGCGATAAAAAACTTAAGTCGGCCAATACTGCACGACTCTCCCCTAACGTTTGTGCTGTACTATGCTGTCACAGTCTCACTCCATGGGCCTTTCTTCCTTCCTTTCTTTCTTCCTTCCTTCTTTCCTTCATTCTTTTTTCCTTCCTTCCTTCCTTCTTTCCTACCTGACTTCACTAATAGTCAGGATTATGGTGTGTACATCACACTCAACTTTCATAATCTTGTGTGTCTGCAACATGCTGCAATCAGTACCTTTTGTTGTTTACCATTGGCATGTCTGCAAAGGAAAATACGAAAACCTACTACAGGGTGCCTAAAAACCACCAACAACGCTTAGTATGTTGTGCGGAATGGCGAACTAGTCGTTTTTCAAGAAGGAATCCCTGTCCGGAAACACACAGTTTGGACGCTGTAGCGCATCGAGGTGTTAAATGGGTGTGTGCTCACATTTCGTCAATAAACCCAACAAGAGTAGCACATCGAGCTGTCTACATCACAAACGGGCTCCAACTATGTACCTCCTATGTCATTGCAGAGCGCACTTCGTCGGTCCTGAGCCTCACGGACATGACCCAATACATGCGGTTGTCTTTGAGGATCTTCAATCGATCTGTCAACTCGAGCAACAAGGTCCTCCGCTGATGTTACATGAGTGCCATTCACCATACTCTTCATACAACCCCACAGAAAATAATCGAGAGGTATCAGATCTGGCGACCATGCTGACCATGTTCCACCTCTACCAATCCATTGATTTGGATATGCGACTTGAGGTGATCCCGCACATTTACATCAAAGTATTCTGGAGCTCCGTCGTGTTGCAACCACGTGACCTGCCGAACATTTAGCGGCACTATATCCAAAAGGATTGGCAAAACATTTCTAATAAATGTGAGGCATGTATATCGGTCCTATTAGTCTGTTAGGTAGTAGCTATGCACGGTCGTTCATCTGAAGTACACAGATAACTAAAGGATTGCATACTTTCAGTATTAAGACGCAAAAATGAATCGAAACACTTTGTTACCACCGTTCGTTTCAGACTTCGATGCTCTCTAGCGTACAAACCGTGCATTTACGGACAATAGTTCCTTCTTGAAAATTGATTAGTTTGCCACCCTGCACAACATATTAAGCGTTGTCGGTGGTTTTCTTTTTCATTTGGGGGGGGGGGGGACACCCTGTATATTTTGCTACATTACACCTTCATGCAATGAAGTTGGCATCGCCAATGCAAAGAATTTCAATTAGTCTGATGTCTCACTCACAGAAGTGTAACGAGAACAATGAATCGACGTCGACGTTCTAGGATGAAAGAAACATTAGAAGTAAGGTTTAACTTCAGGAAGCGAAACAGCACAACAGATGCAACTGGAGTGCCACCAACAATCAGTTCATGTCATTTACAGAAATACAAATAGGTAGGCGTAAACATGATTTTAACAGAGTGGGTTTGTAGAAACTGGAAAATGGCTGTGGATGTGATACAAGACCTAATCTTTATGCAAAGTAACTCAGAATCTACATGGGAGAAGGCATATCAAATGAAAGTAGAAGAACGTACGTAAGCAATACCCCTAACCACCCAATTTTTTGAAATCTGCATAGAGAATTTGGCGAAATACTGTTTCCGGAGCAAGATGGAAGGGAGTGTGGACTAGAAAAAACGAAATGCATACAGCTGGTTTATAATGTCACTGTTAGTAGAAGCAGCCAGCGTATGGAAGGTGCTAATGGAGACAAATAACATCGCTGATATGTATAAAATGAAGATAAATATGTGATTCATGGAAGAAAAGCAAGGAACAATGAATTTAGAACAAATGTATACATAAGTAGTATTATAAGGTTTTGTCAATGAATCAGAGTGTAGATATGGGAAAAGAACAGAGTATAGAAATAGGAAATAAAGGTGTGAACAGTTGAACTATAATCTAAAATACGCTTTTTATCGCTATAATAGGATCAGAGCAGCTGCAAAATTGAGGAACAGCAAAGATAAACCGAATTGGTTTAAAAATGGTACCGTATCTGACTTAGTTGATACCTGTTTTTTCTTTTACGTATTAGCAATGTACTAAGGTTTGCAACATTAACGAGTCAGATGGCAGTGAACAGCTGAGATCCTTATATAATATATTCCAAATGAAGCGTTTATGCTTTGGTAATTGTTTGAAATACCCAGTAATAACACTGTTAGGCCACATTCTTATAAACATTAAATAAAGCTACCTGAACGACTTTGCAATTGAGTTTTTTTACCTAAAGAAGGAAAGCTTGCTATGCCCTTCATTTCAGGATTGCTTTCATAAAAAGGACCACGCACAGTCAAAACAAATGAATTGGAAAGCGCGCATTGTAGTTTATGAGTTTAATCAATGTATTACGAATGGAACGAAAACCTGAAATGAGTGCAAATTCTAAACGCATTGGAAATGATAGGTACAAAAAACATTTGTGTGGCTCATATGGCATTAATATTTCAGCAAACGCATTAGTTTATAATTAGTTTAGTATTACCATTAATCATAATACCTGATTATGAGCTAGGAAGCTCAATTAAAATCTTTTAACTGAAATAGAAGAATTTAAACTGCAACGGTTTATGAAACTGTGCCTCTCATTCATATGATTCAATGACTCAATGACAACTTGTGGAGGGGAACATAGCACCTCGACCGAAAGGGCGTAATTGTTCCCCTTAACGTGCTGCTGCCGTGAAGCTCTCCGACGCTTCCAACCCCGAAAGAAACCTAGCGGAATGAAGCTTGAAATGAAATTGTTGATGTAATAAAACTGAGGGACAGGAAATTCGAAGGGTATGGAATCCTTCCTAGCATTCGCCTGGCGACCCGGGAAACCTTCAAAAGAAAACCCATGCGTCAGAAAGGTCCACCACGGGGATCGAGTCCTTGACCTCACGAATGCGGGCCACGAATGTTACCACCTGAGCCATCGCGTTCGGTCTCTCATTCAAATGCATTGCGATTAATTATTAATAGTCAGATTTTCCAGAAATTTATTTTCTTCAATTTTTGGAATATTGTATGTGCTACTGCCAAGTCCCTGTATTAGTTCTGTATACAGCGAAATAAAATGTAAAAAACGTATAATAATAGTAATAATAGTAGTAGTAATAATAATAGTAATAATAATAATAATAATAATAATAATAATAATAATAATAATAATAATAATAATAATAATAATAATAATAATAATAATAATAATAATAATAATAATAATAATAATAATAATAATAATAATAATAATAATAATAATAATAATAATAATAATAATAATAATAATAATAATAATAATAATAATAGTAAAAAAATGACTTAAAGAAAATTATTAATATAATGTGGGCGACCCCTTTATTTATTTCTGGATCTAAGGTAAATTTGTGGAAAGAGGAAATGTATTTGCCTTCGCCAGAAGAAAGCATTTACTGAAGCAAATATGTTAGGCATATACATGACACATTCGAGAGCGCGAGCTGTCAGGAAGAGGTGGAACTAATGCTACGTGAAGCCAATCAGAATGCTCTTTACGTGAAGGATTGTGTAAACGTGCCAGAAGCACAACTTAGAAGTGTCCACTCTTGCTTTCCTAACCCCCCGCACTCACCCTAACCCTCCTTTACCCCAGGGTGACGGAACTAAAAGCCGCTCAGGGTAGGAAACGTTGCACTGTGCAAAACTTCCCTATATAGCCGAAAAGAATTTATGCTACACGAGTTTTTATTTAAAACTTGAAATTCGGAGGGCCCATGGACTTATTGACATAGGAAGGGCACAGGAGGTGGAATATACAGTCGTGTAAGGGGATAGTTACAGCTTGAAACGTTCTGTGCCATCATCCAATTGACATATTCCTCCCACTAACATTTACAGTGCAAAACGTGTTTTTCAGGTGATTAAAATGTTTAGAATGCCAAAGAGACTTGCATCTGATAGCCGAGGATTAAAATACCTTCGGCAAATCATTAATAAAAATAAAATGCTTGGGTAGTTTGGAAATAACAGCTGTTTGGGAGGTTTTTAAATATTGTGACATTGGAAAGCAGATCTGTTACTGCGCATTTATTCCAAGTCTCTGTTGTCGCTCGTGGGAAAAATGATCTCGTGACTGTATGAACTCATGACCTCTGCCATAGTTCACAGATAGTTCGACTATATGAATTTCCAAGCCAATAAATAGACAATAAGGCATAACCAAGCAAACTACTATGCACACGCATGTTCATGCATTTCCCTCAGCATTTAGAGTATGCACCTAAAGGGAAGGGTTTCACAGGCATAAACAGCTTCTTTGCTCAAGGTGCATGTGAGTGCGTGTGTGTAAGGGAGGGAGGGGGAGAGAGTTATGTAGTGGGGTTGCTCACTTACGAGATGCATCTTGTAGGATGAGTACATTGGAACAGAATAGCCAATCTGATTATAAGATACTGAATCTGGGAATGTTTTCAAGCTATCTTCATTTAAACGATTAAATGCATTCCCCAATTTTTGCACCTTGCTAGTCGCATAAATGGAATAGTATCGGAAAACTAGTTTGCTGTGTCTGTGGTAAAGAGGCAGCATGTTTGTCTTTAAACCGAGGTTGTGACAGTTGCACGGAATGACACTTGTACGGAGATAAAATTTGTTGACATTTATACGGAGCTCAAAATATTCCCGGAAATGGAAAAATTTAGAAAGTTACAGTTACATGAAGAGTAATCTGATGCTGGCCAGTATATCCCGGCCTAATGCATCTCCTAGAATTTTGAAGCGAGGTCTATAAGGGTTGGAATGCGTGGCTGGCGGGTGGCACTCGCTGGGAAGAGTTCATTACTACAGTTATATCTGAGTGTCAAGTAGTGTGCGTGCTACTATTTTGGAGATATGGAGTTCAGCGAGACCACCAAAGGATTACAAAGGTTCCAAGTTGAGTGCAACTTTAAATTATTTCTGCCGTGTGTGGCTTACTCACAGAAATTACGGTAAAGAAAAAGGCCAAAACAGGGCATCAAACCATTGGTAAATATACTATGTAAATATAAATAAGTTTAATACTCAATGCATTAAAAATAAAATGAATGTGAAACGAAAACAGACTACCTCCCCGTAGTGTTGCCTGGAAACGACACAAAGTTGACTCACTCTCTTTACAATTTGTACAAAAATGTATTAGCACCAGCTCCTTTGTACAGCGATCTAGCATGTCAAAGTGACACCTTACTGTATTCTTAATGTAATTTAAGGTAATTTGATACTACTTTATGATGAGCTTATACGCCATTATCTAGAAAATAAATCGCTAACATTTCCTGCAAGTATATTCTTCATTCTGCAAATATAACCATGTTTTGTTTTGCTTAATTTAAGCAGGTGTTATACGTATGTATATTACACCCACAAATTTTCATTGCAAAATTGGTCATTCCGTACAAGTGTCAATATTCCACTTTTGACTCATTAGGTAGAGAAAGACTCCGCACAAATGTTACTCCGTAGAAGTGTCACTCCATACAAGTGCTCCAACCTGCTTTAAATCTGGAGGATGGACACAGGTTCAAAGTTGAATACATGGATTAAGGTTTTCACTCCGAGTTTTACCTTATCCTCGCAAGGCAAACGTCAGGTAACACTCATCTTAATTGACACGTAATAGTCATTTGAGCAATGATTACCATCGCAGTAAACTTGAGTTGTTAAATGAGAAGTTAACTTTGGAGAAAAATAAACTGTGCTGAGGTCCGTGCATGCATCATGTTTTGTGACATCAAATAGACATAACAAGCACTATGCCCACATTAGGAGTAGCATGTATGCCCTCTAATCGGAAGCCAGGAGATCTATTCTCGTTTGACATCAGCTGTCTGGCAATTCCAATATAATCTTTTGGTTCATAAACTGAATATTGCTAACTAAAGTTATAAGTACAATAACATCTACTGAAATTAAATTTGTAACATCAATTAAGGGCTGCATAGAGAAGCAGCAATGCTGCAGCTGGGGGAACAAACACAGGGTTAATTATATGTATAATTAAAGTATTTCGAAACAGCTGAACTACCGAGAGAATGCACAAAGGAACACTTCCAAAGCAAATGAACACATAAAGGAAAGAAAATGAGTTGTGAGAAGACCTAGAATGCGATGACCCAAACATGGAACAGTACAATAAACCTAAGAAGTGAATGAAGAAGAAGATGAAGAACAACTGGTTTCTCCAAAATAATTGCTTGAGGATAAAAGGTATGCTTTCGCGATTTGAAACCTCATTCTTTTGCATTCTTCTTAAAAGTGTCGACAACCAGCTGTGGCGCCGTAATTTAAAAACCAAAATCCATGGCGCGATAAGCATACACCACCACATGACCGTCCACCCAGAACACCGCGGGCACGTTAGTATCGGGCGGTTGCATTTACACAACACTCTGAAACTGCAAATGCAAATGTTTGGGGTTACTGAGGTTAATTCTCCTTGAAAGCATATTATCTTCTAATATCCATAAGGGCTTTGACTATGCTTCGCATTGCTGTAAGTTTAACCTCAAGTTTTTGTATAGAGCTTAGTGAGCGTAATCCAACAGAATGTGTTTCTTCCCTCACATTTAGGGTGAAGCCGTACCACAGGTCATTAAAGACCATTCGAAGATCTCATAGATACTAATTTGTGCGTTTAAAAGAACAATGAAAGTTAAATGGCATATGTTACTTAAACTTTCAGCATAAAATGGTTATTACCCACGATTTGCTTCACCACATATAAAATTCCCTGCCAGTATTGCGACATAGAGAATGTCAATTCTGCAGCCACAACCGTCAGAACCTTTAAAATTTTGAGAATATCCTATGTAATAGGGAGTTTCCTAAAGTGTGGCCCATATTTGAAGGGTCTAGTGTGTAGTATAGCTGGTCAGGCTGCAGTAGTATGGGAAAAAACTTATAAGGCTTATGAAAAATTCTGAAATGAGACCGATTATAAAAATTTCGCACCTTTATAATAGTTCGGATGACTTGATTATAATTTCTGCGCGATGTTGCTAACAACAAGAGAGGATGCACAACTTCTTCAGAGAGATAAACTCTGCTTACTTTTCTTTACTGATAAGCCCGGATTGCGTCTGTCCAGCAATGGTTAAAGAAGGGTGAAGAATAATGAATAGAAGTAGGTGCCAATTTTGCGCCCCAGTTGCGTGCGCCGCTTTTGGTGTAGAGGGCGACGAACACGAAGAGGTCGTAGTGGGAACTCTCTTCTCTGGGGAATGTACGAGTGCGATGACAAGGGAATGGTATGATGAGTGCGGGGGGAAGGGACGTGTGTGTGAGAGAGCGAGAGATGGATAAATGAAAACAGCTACGGATGGATTCTACTGGTTGGGACGGTATTGGCAAATATTTTTGTTCCTTCGCTAACAACGAGGTTATTGAATTTGTTCCTCGGGAGAATTTAATAGGTATAAGGCTGGGAGCGAACGAGGAGTGAGTTGGGGAAGTAACGTCACACACACATACACACGCTCACACTCACACACATTCGTCTATCCGCAGCAGCATACCTTTAATTACTGCGATGCCATTGTAACGGCACGAGTTCGGGACTCGGGCCTTAACCTCCCTCCCGCCCCTCTGCAACGCCAACGACTACAGGCGAGCATTATCTTATTAATCTCTTCGTTACCTCTTGTCTTCTTCTTCTTGTCCCATTCCCTCCCCTTTCCCCAATCCCGTTACGTTCCTTTTCCTCTCCTTGGCTTGCTTTTCAGGAAGGGTTTTGGGGTTGAGGAGTCTGGGGTTGGTGAGATAGACAAGCAAACAAAGAACTAGGCTTTGCCGGGATAATGTCATTATCGGGACCCTACCCCCTCCCCCGGCATCAGCAGCGGCAGCAACAAACACAGGCGCATCTCTGGGAGGAAACCCCACCGCAGCGCACAAGTAGCAGATATACCTATTGTTGTAATCAAACTCTTTTCATGGGAAAGGTAATGTCGGTTTCCCCTATCATCCCACTGTTTTCCACCAGGACCTTAACCCAATCATCAAAGGACCTCATCATCATTTTGCTCTCCCAGAGACGCTTCTATTTCTCATTTTTTTCTTCTGTGATGAAAACCGGGGCTAAGCCAGCATTGTTAACTTGAGGACAGGATAAAAAGGGATCGGCTGATGTATGCCCCTCTCAATTAATCATTGAGAACGCAACACCTTGTTTGTCGAAGCTGGAAATGATTAGAAGGATGACAGAAAACGTATAGCACCTTGGCGTTAATTGTCCCGAAATCGAAATAAAGCACTTCTTTTCAAAAGGCTGGCACAAATGAGGCCTCCAACAGTATTCATCCACATTTATTTTACCTCGCTAAGTGCTTCTTCAGTTATTTTGAGCGAAGGAAATATAACCTTTTGGAAGAAGGCAGACTTCAAACCAGCCCTGGGTCAATGAAGTGTATCCTTCGCATTTTAATACAAGGTGATTTTAACGAAAGACAGCTCTACAACACTCCATGAACAACACAAAATATAACTAATCAGTTTCTTTGATATGTAGTCCACGAATACTTTGTTGCACTTAAGAAGACACTGCACTGAAATTACTAACCTCTGTGATTATAAAGCTACCCTCCAAATATGAAGTACAGTCTTATCTGCAATGTCTCAGCTTTCAGTAATGAGTGGTTTATATTTTATGAATGTTTTAATTTAAAAATTTAGGTTCTATACAAAAACTCCCTCGCACCAGAACTTTAACATTTCTTTCTAGACTACGGTAGACAATCGTCACTCTCTAGTTTTACTTTTCAATCCATACTTATTCAGTTAAAACAGTTATAAACTATGTGTCCTTCAACTTTTGTTAAAAATACTGTTGTTCCCTTTGTGGGTTCTGTTTCATTAGGAATTCAGTAAGTCCATTATGAAATTTCAAGTTGTTCTAATGAAGAGTATGGAGCGAGGGATTTTGCAAATGCTGGAAATTCTAGTAGTATAAAACTTAGAAAATTTGAAGCAGTTGCGTCAATTATAAAACTGCCTAGCGCCATAGTTATGTTCTGCCCTTTCGTTCCTCTCCTATGAAGACAATTTCCAAACCTATGTCTTCTCCCTAAGAGATATGTCCTTGTTATCACGTCTTCTTTTACTAGGGACCAGTAGTCTTCGATCTCGTTGGTCACACACAGGGTGGTGTGATAGGTGGTACAAGTTCTCCTCTTACGTCATGCTCCACTTCAAGTGACTTTTCGTAGCCCATATTAAATTCTGATACTACTTTTATTATACCAACTTCAAGTTTATATTAAATTTGCAAACGAATATTTCCTCGAGACACTGGCTCCAGATGACATTAAAAAATTAAAATTATTTTGTTGTTTAACGACGCTGTCAATTGCCAGGATCACATCAGCGTCGCCGGTGTGCCGGAATTTTGTCCCGCAGGAGTTCTTTTACATGCCAGTAAATCTACTGACATGGAGCTGTCGTTTTTAAGCACACTTAAAAACCATAGGCCTGGACCGGGTTTGAACCCACGACCTTGGGATCAGTAGACCAGCGTCTAACCAACTGAGCCACCCAGACCGACCCAGATGACATTAAGTAAAGCTTCGTTTGCATATTGGGCATTGTCTCCAAAATATTTCTGCAGTGACGCTTGCTTTTGGCAAATTGGTGTTATAATGCGTCAGGTGAACGTTTACTACAGTATGTGCGCCGGATGTGAACGTTGATCAGAGTGACACTACAGACCAAAAGTTATAAATTAGGGCGTGGACGAGAAAGAGGGCGGTAATTAAAGGCGCGGACACTTACCTTAAGCGGCAGTGAATAGCCAAACATGTCTGTTTTTCAAAATAGGAAAAATAAGCGTATTTTTAAAGCAAAAAGCTAAAATTATCTTTTTATACTCGAAATAGTTTTTTTTTCCTTCTTCTCTCTCCCCAGTATAGTGTCTCCTTAAGGGCATGAAAAATAGTCTCAATTGTTTTAACGGTTCTTTCCTCCAAGAAACAGCAGAATTTTGCAAACATATAAGCAAAATCTTGTAAATAAAATTAACAAGTTTTTTTTACCAGAAAATTTAATTATATCAAAAGCAATATAAAGAATTACATAAACTAGTTGGATGAGGTTTGCAGTCGCCTAATGAAGAAGCCGAACATAGTTTACGGTGAAACGCCGGCATGATTAAAAAGGCCAACAGGACACGGCCCATACCGGAAGCCAAGAAGGAAGTAAAAGTAATATAAAGCTACACGGAGACCTGAAAGATTTGCTTTTGTTTCTGAATAAGCTTAAAGTAATGTGCCAGTTTATGCAAAAACACTTCTTGCACACAGTTCAGTAGAAAATAAAAGTACAATGTTTAATATTATGGTTATGGCGCTGTGTGAAAGACTCCTGCTCAGTGGCGAATTCATCCTATCGGGAATATAGTACATGGAAACGAATGCTAAAATTTATTTCTTATCGAAGCCTGGATCAAAGGTCAGAATTAAGTATATTGGGCTTCTTCTCTTGTTTTCTTTCAAAGACTTATAAATGAAACAGGTTTATAGTATTTTTTTCCAAGCTGAAATTTATCAAATTTATCCCGGAATTCAAAGCCATGTAGTATAATATAGATAATTTACAATAAACTTGCGCTGAAGCTCTGTATATGAGTAGGAGAATATGCAGGTATTCATTTGAGTGATGTAGGTTAATACATGTCGAGGAAATTTACTCTTAAAGCCCACAGAAAGTTTAAAATACTTTCTGCATTCTTCTGATCCAGGAATCTGTGCTATAGTTATCCAATATATAAATAGGAAGGGAAACCTGCTTTGCTCCAAGTTTTCCATATACTCGTCAATCTCAAGCAGCTCGTGAATTTCGAATCAGTTTTGATAAACTCAGATACACAAATTATAAAATATATCACTACTAATATTGTATATTGTGGGTAGTGATTTAGATAGGTTGAACATTCAATATTACTGCAAAAGTTCACATTAGGTATCAACTGGATGTTAAAACTTCAGTATAAGCTTGTAACTAATGTGTGGTTTGCATGATCGTAAGGTTTTAGTACTAACAAGCATCAAATAAACTTTTAAAGTTGTTTTCATTCTCCAGGATATCGTACTTGCTTGATCATGTAATATACATCATCATGAACGACAGAAACCGAAACGTTCGTTAATACTGTCCAGAAAGAACAGAGACGTTCAAGTAGCCACAGAGTTGAAACAGGAACAACTGTAATAATTACTTACGTTCACTGTGTTGATGAATGGTAGGATGGCATTCGGAAACAAGGGTAGTACAAGACCGAATGGTGATCAATAACGTTTGACAGAATGTCACGCAAATTAGCGCCTTTCAAGCGGTTAAGGAGAGAAACAAGAAGGGAACGTCCATCAACTGGTGGCCACAACTAAGAGAACAGGCACCCAACTCGTCTAACACTTACAGAGGATGACCAACCATTTTCTTAATGACTGCATTTAACCCGCTTGTTTTACGGCTGAGGGTTGCTTTTCTCTCAAACTGTTCTTTTGCAGAAAACAAAAGTTCTAATACTGCGTGATTTACATGTAGGTAGTTGCAATTCATATATCACATTATGTTTTGATTCTATTTAAGTCATTCAATAAAAGCCAATATTGCACCACCAGGCGAAGAGAGGGAGACGACCACGAAAGCCTGGAGAGCTCTTGTGTTCCATATGAAGCGTGAGAAGGTTTCAGGTCATTGATTCACGTCACATTGGCCACGAAGACAGGTCAACTTCCTTCAAACCTGTTGTACGTTTGTTCCTTTATCATACTGGCACAATGTTCCAACACCAATTTGTATGATCTGAACAAAAATCCCATATTGATATTTTCTTTATCTTTTTGTATTGGAAGCTGCTAAGTTTCTTCATCTGTTTCATAAGTTCATTGCCATCTAATCTTCCCAAGTCGAAGAATGGGCAGTTGTCTTACAGTACATTAAATTTCGAATTTAGGAATAATATCGATCCTTGCCTACAATTTATTTTCCACTTCACGGCGATCGAACCTAAGCACTATAGACTGATTTGATATCCCTAAGGCCAAAATACTACTATGATTTTAGCGTAACAACCTAAATACATTATTTGATGCATTACAAATTCGCCTGCAGCTTCTCTTCTATTTTGTTTCCCATTTAGTTTCTCAAGGACACGATTACTATTACCCATTCAAATAAGTAATAGTTTTACGGCTTAGAGGCTTGTTATTAGCAGTTTAGATATGAAACGGAAATATTTAAGGTAGCGTGCAAACATCAAAAGCAGGATAAACTTTAAGATTCGTGATGTAGAGGTCCTTCTGTTTTGAGTAAAACATGTGAGGAGGTGCATAATTTGGTCTCTCCAAGGAATGAATTTTTAGCTAAATTTACGTTTGATGTAACACTACATTTTGGCCAGATCATATCAGTACAACTCATTCATCAACCACCTTTCATATCTATCTTTGTTCACATATTTCTAGTTATTTATGTCGCATTCTAAGAGGAATTCTTATTGACAGATGAAAGTTTCTTAATTTCACAGTTTTATTTAATTTTGGCTTCACTTACATAGCTAAAAGTTTCTGTTAACAACTGTATTTATATGCATAATTTTGACAAGTGTACTCTTAGCAAGTTCAATTTCAGTATTTTATTTTATGTGTGTATTCTTGTAATAAAATTTGTATCGTTGTTGCTTTCAAGTTTTTTTTAGGGGATATGCTCCCTTCGACTACATGACTCTACTTCTATTTATCGTTGTATTCTTTTGATATTTTAATTAGAAAACCTATCGATCTTGAACTGGAAGTAATAATCTGATAGCTTGAAAACACCAGTATCCTCACAAGATATTTACATTAAAATAATGGATTAAATTGCACATATTTGTTACACGATGTCAGATTTGTAGGTGTTGTCCTGAGGAACTGTAATGAGGTAGCTATTAGAATTATGTAGAGCACTACTTCAAGTGTGCAACAGCTAATATTAGTACCAGGAGAAAGTTGCACTTCCTCTTTTTAACCGTGTGTATGTGGTTGCAAGTGGCTTTGGAAGGTACGCAATTAATTACGAGTAGAGAAACCTAACACAACTAAGTGAGGCGAGGGAGACGACCACGGAAACCTGGGGAACTCTCGTGTCCTATATGAGGAGCTTGAGGAGGTTTCAAGTGATTGATTCACGTCACATTGGCCACGAAGACAATAAATCTCCGGGCCAAGTGGATGGTGTAAAGGGGGGTGAGGCTATAACGTTGGATAGCCTAAACTGTCTGTATCCCCCACCACTGAAGCGGTCCCTATTTCTTCTGCGTCATCCTGCCCTGGACCTGACGGTCGGCGACACTCACATACACACATACTAAATTGCTTTATCTATTCACAACTCGACGTAGCTTCTCCCATTTTTTTTATATTCCTTCGAAAGAGCCATTGCAACCTTACTTGGCCCTGACACCCTCTCTTAGCATTCCCCTTGAGTCTATACCCTTCAGACTTCCCTTATCCACCACACTTCGTTTAATCTCCCATTTAAGGGTTGGCCCGGATGCCAATAAATTGTATTGGTTAGTATAAATCTTAAACTTTGGAGGCAGAAGAAATAAATGGGAGGACAGGTGAACAAAATTGGGTGCCACTTCTTTCCTGACACTCCGTCTGCAAGAAGCAGTTTTTTCAGGGGAAGTCGGGTCTTTCCAAATCTGTGCAAAGAAAATCTTCAATTATTGGATCCCCATTCCCCTACACTGTCTCTCCCTCTCCCAAACATATGCACTCTTACACATCCTATTGCGTTCTCCAAAGCACGTTATAAATTCCTGCTGGGACAAGAGCTGAAAGTTTAGCTATAAAATGACATGGCAAATGTCTTATTACTTTACTGTCGACTCTGCATCCACTTCATTTTTCTGGATCAGAATTAGATTTTTCTATGTTGTACAGAATATTTAAGATAGTTATTATGAGGCAGTCAGATTTCGAGGCCTTTCTCAAAAGATAACATTTAAGAAAGAAATTTCCTTTTTTTTTTAACGACTTGCATTGTGTGCTTGGACTCCAGTTTCCTAGCTAAAAAAGAAAGATTCAGTTACTTATTCTCCGAAAGCTTGCATAGGATACCATTACATACGCTTTTGAGCTTGTCATTCCGACGAGGCCCTTTTCATTCCTAAATATTTATTAATTTTTCTGTTATTAGGGAGCTCCTTTAAATTGTTAAACGGTGTAGGCTTTCACTGTTTCTAATGACTAAATGTGCCCCAGCGGTGCACTTGGTAAAAATGGTTCTTATTCTCTCTGAAATATGAAAGTTCACCAGAGTAGAGAAGTAAAACTAGGACAGATAGGAAGGTTCCGCATTTTTATTATCTTTGAGGCAGGCCACAACAAGGGGTGGAAAAAATGTTCTTCACTTTAGGTTTACGGCATATTTAATTTATCCTCCTAGCAACTAAGTATTCAATGAAATAACTAACAAAGCACTAGCTGAATATACTCCCATTTCAGTTTTAAACCTTGCTCTTTCTAACCAAGAACTGTTTTAAACCGTTCGGTAACGCAATCAGTATTATTCACAGACTATGTAGCTATAAAGGAGAACGCCAGAACATTTTATTAAGGGATCAACAGAAATTGCTTACTCTCTGCTTTGCTAACCGGAGCCTACAGTCCGAATAATACCTAGATTTTTAATTAATAGATTTGTATATAATTTATAAGAAACGTTTACAACAGTAAATATGCTGTTTAAAAGACTGAAACAGCAAGTATATTATTTCTCTGACGTGCTACTTTTTTAAGTCTGAGCTATCACCATTTAGAATCAAGTTTATATATTCATTTTGAATAACTATTAATAATAGAATTACAAACAATGAAATTAATAAAAATAAAGTAAACATTAATATTAGTAATATGTAAATAAAATTTTATGTCTGAAAAGCATGTCTGTCGTAAAATAAGCTACAAGGACGCTGAATTCACACAATGTGAATACCTGCACGGGAATGCAGAGCAACATATGTGTATATGACACATAAACTAATAGCCCGAAAACTCCATAAAGTTATTTAACTACGCGTTTATACAAATTTAAGTCCTTTTATTCGTTTATCCGGTTTAAGATAACATTATTATGCCTCGTTAAACACTCACGAGTAAACATGTTGGCTTCGTTCATGTTACGGGAGTCCGAGAGCAAAACAAACTTTCAGCCTCTTTTGTCAATTCATTTAACATTAGAAACATATTTTATAGTAGTTTGGTTCATATATACTTTCAGGTGTTCATTAAAGTTTGTGGATAGCCATGCGACTATTTCCAAGCAAAACATTGTTTGAATAGTGAATATTTACATATTGTTAGACTTGGTTTTCTTCTAAAAATATGTGCTTTTTTATTAGCACATATCTTAATAAAGAGCATAAGACTCGAACAAAACTGCATTTTTGACAAAACATTTTTTAAATATTTCATGTTTTAAGCTATGTATTACTTTTCCAATTTCATATCGTTCGTCCTGCATATTCTTTAGGTAACAGTTAAAGAAGTTAGAATGTAATGAAGTTTCCCGTGAAAACAATATTTTACTTCAGTTACCTCCTAGTAAACAGTGCCAGTAATAATTGAATTGTAATTTTACGATCAAGTGATATGTTTTCATAACGAAGTCGAGCCTCCCCTTATGTTGAATATTAAGAAATTAGAGGATATAAACACCTCATATTATGAGAAATATTCTGAATGCCTTACACTCTGCAAGTACAACAAAACTCTCGTGCATAACTAAGCAAATGTTTTATCTGCTTGCTGTTCTTCTTGGGCTCCTTTACCTTGATAAATGGTGTTAGTAGTAATATATGCGGAAATCTATGGTTTTAAGAGAAAAGCAATACAAATAAAACCGCCCAAAAATTAACATATAAGAGGCAAATAAAAACTGAAACAAAACACATTTAAAACTAAATAAGGGAACTTTAAATACTTAAAAGCTTGCAGATTGGTATTATTTTGAGACAAATTGTTCTCTAATTAAGTCTAATTTTGTTCCCATATTGGGGTATATTCAGCGACTTTTACGGTTACACATGCCTTTTAGAAGTCCAGTGTCCCTCCACCCTCACACTTCTTATTTCGTAGGGTATGGCATTCAGTAATGAATACGATAAAGATATTCCTTTCCTAATTCGATCGCTTAGCTTTGTTCAGCTCACATATTCAGTTGAGCAGGGTTATGTTCAGCTTGGCATTTGAACTCTGTTTTGACTGCTTTATAGGCCTGATTCCCTAAACTGATTATTTGACTAAATGATACAAGGTAACTTCAATCACTTTGATCACATGGGACCATATCCAGATTAAGCCCTTATAAAAATCTAATCTAGCTCGTTGTACTCACTTTGACGTAATACTGGGAAGAAACACAAGAGGATAGCTATACGTATGCGTACGGGTAACAAGGCCTAGGGCTGTGAGTTATCTAGAAAACAGGCCGCCTTTTTCCCACGCTTCATCACCCTCCCACTTCCATTTGATTGCATGTCCGACAAGCACCCCACATATATGTGTCTGGGTTCACTAATAAAGGTGATGGGCCTTCGGGGAAAACTCGGACTATAGGAAACTCCAATAAGAATATTAATAAGAATTGCATGATAAACAGCTTGCCATAATCTGATGTAAGAAGGGAATACCTACAAGGTGGTAGTTCTATCATTACTTTCTCTTCAAAGGTATCGCATTCTCTGCATTTTATAGCATTGATATTCTTACATCAATATTAGGGGAGGTTAGATAGCTAATCCACGTTCGTATTAATGACTTTGAATTATTAAAAAAAAATCCTTCTCGCTATCACAATCTCTCTTCATTTGACATTGTCATCGATTTTCTTGCATTATTGATAGTGAGGTAAGTTTTCACATAAGACTTAACTGAACGAAGAAAAATAGTATCCGCTCTTTAAGGCCATGGTCCTCTGGCATTCGTCTCTTTCGTTTACCCAGATATCTTCAGTAAAGTTCTGAACATAACATGTTTTGTATCTTGGGAACGACTGATTCTTCTTTCGGTGAATGTGTGACCTTGTCAGTGGATTTGAGCGGCTCTTAGCTCTCACATGGTTATGCTACACCAGCCAGTTGACAATTGCCAAAAAACTGCTGTAACCTCACTTTTCTAACATATCTACTTGAGTTCAGTGTTTATCAGCAAAAGTCCTAATGCACGTATGGACAACTTTGCTTCTGCAGTGACTCCTACTTCTCTAAAACTCTTTTAAGCTTTTGGAGTTCCTAACTTCATTTTGATAACTTCCTCAAAACCTTGTCCAACTTTTAACATTTATTTCCTTTTAACCGGAAAACTTAGCAAAAAAACATGTCTTATGGAATATCCTTTTTGTTTTAGGGAACTGTCAGAGCTGCACAATTTTATTTTGGCGGAGATAATCACATGATTAAGCGAGGTCGTCGTACTTTAACGGATGTTGATTCCCTATATTCCCCAAATGGGTTCTTCCCATGGTATACCTTTTCACTGATATTTGATACTAAACCGGTACTTAATATTATTGTGATCCAGTAATCTGCATGTTTTCTGTTTACGAAAGAAAACAAGCACTTTACTTGGAAACACTTTAGCCCTCTTTTTCTTCCTGGTCTTATTTATTATTATTATTATTATTATTATTATTATTATTATTATTATTATTATTATTATTATTATTATTATTATTATTATTATTATTATTATTATTATTATTATTATTATTATTGTTATTATTATTGTTATTATTATTGTTATTATTATTGTTATTATTATTGTTATTATTATTATTATTATTATTATTATTATTATTATTATTATTATTATTATTATTATTATTATTATTATTATTATTATTATTATTATTATTATTATTATTATTATTATTATTATTATTATTATTATTATTATTATTATTATTATTATTATTATTATTATTATTATTTACTATCATCAGCAGCATCTTATAGAGCATAGTTGACCTGCGGTTAAATTCTTCATGAGGAGCTTTCCTATACCCTTAGATGATTTACCAAGTTTACCTACCTCAGTATGAAGTTCCATCTGAAATTGTGACAGTAATATTGAAAACCATTTGCATTAGATCAAGAATTAGCTTGAGGATTATTCTAGTTAATATGGCAGTCAAAAAACTGCTTTGCAAATAATGATCATTGAGATTATCTCCATAGTTTAATTTAGCTGTCCCCCGCTTGGTCAAATCCGATCCTCAAAATCTCTGCTCGTTGTGTTCCTTCCTTTGTTGTTGATGCTGAATTGTTGCTTTTATGAGAGTTTATTTTAATGCATTCTGACAGCATGACCAATTATTTTTATAGTGACCTCACCCGAGATATAAACAGCATTACTACTATAAATTTTTCTGTTAATCCAAGGACTTCTACGATATGAGTAGCTTTTAATAGGCATCTGAACTGTAAAAACTTTCCAAATTCCTTTTCCTTAACTGTAACCTTCATGAAAGGTTTTCTTGAGTATATGGATAGTCACTACGCACAAATTTATCAAACAACTGAAAAGTCGCTGCCTCCTAACGAGAAAAGTGAATGTTTGCTATGCTTCTTATGATTTTCCTCTTAGAACTAGCTACCAGGTTATATAACGAATTTATTACCCATTAACAAATGTTAAAAGTGGTACAGCAGCCTGCCAGTACATCTCGAATTAGAAGTGTTACAAAGCTCAGAATTTGACATATACGTACTTGCAAATTCATAGATCGTGGCGTTTGTCTCGTCCATACATCTTTAGGTGACTTCCTTATATAGCAGATGTTGCGACGATGGGATCACGATTTATCACATCGATAGCATTGAAATTGTTTTTAATATTGGATGGTTGCGTGTGCCGTCGACGGAAGGAGATGTCATTGTTGTCAACTGGACTTATCTATTATCAAGGTATGTTGTGATTCGCTTCATTGGGACTTCGGTTTGACTGCGAATTAAGACGTCCAATTATTCGTTTTTTTTCTTTGGTTTGAAAGGAGTACCTGATGGTCGAAATAAATATATGGGTACAATCGCATGTTTCACAGCCCAGTAATTCATAGCATTGTGTAAAGCTAAACTACAGAGCCTGGTTGTTCATATACCTGTTGATATCTCTGCAAGTAGCTGCACTTGGTCCATTTTACAAAACCCACGATATCCATAGAATAGCTTGGAGGAAATTTTGCCACTAACGTTAGCCAGAACAGGAATATATATATATATATATATATATATATATATATATATATATATATATATATATATTTATTTATTTATTTATTTATTTATTTATTTTCCAAGTTGACGATTTTCAGCACAATTCATTGTTTTCCAAAATCGAAACTAAATTATTTGAAAATCCAACAAGCCACTATTCTTTAGCGCAATAAGCACATATGCCTCATATAATATAAGTACATTTAACTAAACTATTTCAGCAGCTGTCTGCTTTCCTACCGCACAGCATATGAAACACATTCTTGCGTTAGAGGTGGAAAATCTTAGTTGAGATGAATCTTGTATATAACCTCATTACAAGTAGTTTGTGGGCATTTTAAGACGAAGAATGATATTTCAAATCAACCATCTGTTTTAGATCAATTTTAGAAAGTTTCAGGCTAGCTCGATGCACCACTTGAAACTGGGTTTTCTTGTGTTAGAAATAAAAATATGAGGGAAATTTCGATAGCAATCAGCGCGTTCTATGATAAGCCCAGAGTGTGCAAGGGACGGATTTGATATTGTCCCTCCCTCTCTTTCCTTGATCCTCGTTTTAGATTTCTTTCTAAGTTGAAAGAGGCGAAGAAGAAGGTAACTACAGAAACCAAGAACCCCAAGTGCTTGGTGGGAGCGCTGTGTTGCCCCCTGGCATATTGCTGTGCCCTTTGATCACAAACATGTCGGCATGTGCTTGACGCACACTAATAACATAAGCAACCTATTGCCTGCTTTTACATTATCATATCCCTGCTTCCCTATCCCAGCCAAACGTGCTTCTCAATGTAGAAATAATAACAATATGGAGTAAGGTAGGCATTTGGGTTTCTTTTCTTGTGAAAACTGCTGATCGTTACCATTTAGTATGATCTGGGAAGAAAGTGTGTAAGTAGGGGGTTTCAGAAACAAGTAACGTGAGATAACTGTCTGTGCCCGCGGAAAACCATCTAGACGGTGAATACTGGATGCTCTTCAATTAACATTTCACCTCCAGAGGCTTCTCTAATTAAACGCAAACACTCATGCCCAAAGAATAAAGTGTGTTGCCACTGGCGGCAAAATGTCATGCCTAATTGAACAATCAGATTTTGTGTGGCTTTATTCCTGATTAATGCGATTATCTCCTGTTTTAACACAGCAAGTACAAATTTCCTTTCGTTGCCTTTCCTCAGACCGCTTTACTAGAAAAAAGATATTGCACAACACAAGGTCTCTCAATTTGAAATGTTCCCCACGTTATTTTCCACTCTGTATTTTTCTTTTGGTGCATCTCCATTATTTGAACAGTTGTCGAATTTCTATTAGTTGTACAAACACCCAAGTTACATTTGCAAACATTTTTAATGATATAAGAATATTGAACACGAATTGCTCCAGAAAATAACAAGGTAATCCAAGGAACCTGTGCCTGGGATAACAGCCTCAATGCTGGATTACGTGTTTTCTAGATTTAGGGGAGTAACTTTCTTTGAATGCTTCACAGCGCTTTCTGTAATGTCACGAGAAAATCTCCAACAAAAGCAGCAACAAGTGTAACTATTTACTGTTAGGCATAATTGAATGTTACACTGTTTTGATTCTGCATCTTCAAAATTGATGCGGCATATGCCAGTTACAATAACAAAAGCTCGGACACGTTGGTGACTGGTACGTTGTGTAAAGAAAGTTATTGGGTTCCCAAGGTACACAGAAGGACGAAAAACTTAACGAATAGTCTTTGCATAGGCATATCTACAGAGACGTTATATTGCAACCAACATTATTTAGAGGTTGATCGGACTCGATCCACAGTCACACAATTAGAATATTACGCTAATTCATGTTAGATACACGATATGTTATGAGAAGGCAACGGGCTATGTGCATAATTGCAACTGTAACCTATTTATCGTTTGTCTGCCTTAGTGAAACATAGTCGTTTGTACAGCTGCTTATATGAGGCAATCTACTAATGAACCGAAGTCATCCTATGAGCAAGGCTCAAGCTCATGACAAACAAGTAAATATATAATGAACTTCAGAAATGAAAGGCGTTAAATTTAGATTTTTCTCAAGTTTCTCCATAAGAAAAATCATAATTATCTGTCAGTGAGATATATCGAGTGCATCAAACAAGAAATGCACGGAGGCAGAGGGAAGGTCGACCATCAGGGTGTCCATTGTTGAAGAAAAGCTTAAGTGCATCTGCTGTCGAGATTTAGCATTAAGGGAGGTCTCAGGCTTACATGCACTCAGTAACTGTACCCGAGAAAAGCAGAGAATCGTGTATTTCCAGGGATTTGTGCGTGGATTAGCGGAGAATAAGGGAAGAAATCCCTTGCCCTGCGTAACACCACTGCCATATGCCTTCTAAGAAATGCATGCTACAAATAAACGCGATGTTATACCAATAACCATAGTTGGGTTTTTTCCTGTGGTACATTCTAAGCAAATTAATGTATCATGTTTTCTGTCATTATTGGAGTAAGATTTACTGCTTGACTTCCTAATGGTTATGTGTCGCAAGTTTTTAGTGCACTAATGGCAATGATGCTAATGCTAGCCATTCTTACGATATCTTATTTGGAAAAATAATGTTTATCTCAGCAACGAATTTAAGGTATTAATTACAAGATAAATTTCATGAAACGATTCATAATATATGGACTGCCATCATTTCATAATGTGATTATCAACACCAAAATATACCTACATGAAGAAAATGCACTACGCTTACATTCACATCAAAGTGTAGGGAACTTCATGGAACAGTGTAACTTCCCATGTGCTTCTCTATCGGGAGGAAAAAACGGAATATTTGTTTTGTGTGAATTAATTTAGTATTCTGTCTGCTACTGGGAAAACAACTGATCCCCCACTTCCTAACAAGGACATCGCAACTCCCAGGTTGGATGTTCGTCACCTAATCGCTAGTAACAATGCTGCCCCAAGAGCACGTAAGATCGTTTCAAGTATCATCATTAGCGTCGATACATTACATAAGTAACTACCAAACGTCTGCCAAATCAAGATGAAACAAAAGTAGGGTCGATTTGCCTTGAGGTGACTTTAATATTCAGGGATAACGTAGCAGTGATCACACAACACTTTTTCGTGAATGTTTGGCAGATATAGGAAAGACTCCGTTTTTAAATCGATGCATTAGTTTCAAAAACGGAAATTAACTTCGTAAAAGTTTCTATTTCAACACATATGACTAACGTTTCAGCCCAAAGTAACTTGAAAAGGCAGATATCCAGAAACTCCCATCTATTTGAAGCCCGAGGTAATTTACACACTTATTCATTTCGTTTCTGTAAAGCTGTTTATTTACGGAATGTTGAAATTAAGGACAACATTATCATGCCACGAGTGATTGTCAATTTGTCTAGAAAATGTAAACTACCACGAGTTGCACTTAATAAGACTATTTCGCAAATTAAAGGATGAACACATACATCAGCGTCCATTGGCACGGCCTATAGGATTCTCATATTGATACTTTAACTTTTTAAGATGTTGGTAATGTCAGAAGTTGGAGTATCTGCTGATAATTTTTTAATTTGTTCAATACAAA
The DNA here is from genome assembly GCA_030765045.1 of Tenodera sinensis. Classification (NCBI taxonomy): domain Eukaryota; kingdom Metazoa; phylum Arthropoda; class Insecta; order Mantodea; family Mantidae; genus Tenodera; species Tenodera sinensis. The sequence goes on along the minus strand of CM060962.1, from coordinate 55,720,715 downwards.
ATTTGTAAAATTGATTCCAAACCTATTTCCTGTTGTATTGTGTGTTCTGAGGTTTCCCTCCATGAATTATTTCATCTATTTCAGCATTATATTCACCGAAGCGAGAGTCAGCTATTTTTGATATTTGAATAGCGGCTCTGTAGCATCAAATTACCTAAGCTGTTGCGCATCTGTAGGACAGGGCAGCTAGATTTTCTAACCTCATCATAACATAGGAAAAACAGAGGAGGTGATAATTATAATTCGGAGGAGATGATAATGAAATCTGATACATTTTTTGCGAATGAAGGTTGTCATAGGTTGAAATTTGAAATTGATATGCACATGATTGGTTGATATCAGCCAAGTCGCGTATGAGTGGAATAGTCAATATAAGGCAAGAATACCGGCAGGTTAGTTCTACAGTGAGTTCGTAGTTGCGTGGAAGCGGTCTGTTCACCATCATCGTCGTCATCGTCATCGTCGTCATCATCATCATCATCGTCATCGTCGTCGTCGTCCTCATCATCATCATCATCATCATCATCATCATCATCATTAACTACAAAGCATATTAATGTTTTCATATTAAGTTACCTACGTCTTAAAAGCTAATTAGTAAATGCAAAGACGATATTGTTAAGATTCTGGTATAAAATTGCAAACTAATAACATCATCCTTTCTCTTAAAATAAAATAACTTCCGTATATCGTATTATCATATTGATTGTTGTTCATACACATCTAATTCTTGCCGGTTTAATTTTTGCATGTACACATTTCCAAGGACATGCCCTTGCACTATTAGACTACACTGTGCACCACCATATAACCAGTTAATTGGCCCTTTCGATATGCATGTATCCCTTAATCATTTAATAGTCTCCTTACCTAAATGTTACGGGGAGAAGGTAGCAATTTCTTTAGGATCTGTGATAATTTCAAGTATTTGGTATTGGCCTGCATTGTATCACAACGGAGTTTGTTTGACTTAGTTGATGTTCTCCATTTCACCAAAAGCTGTAAAGGTTAACTTCCATCACATAGTATAAGCCGAAATATTCAGCAACTCACTGCGATGTCAGGGATACGGGTCAATCCTTTCCCTCCGTAGTGGTCACGATTTAGAAGGAAAAAATGCCTTTTATTTAAAAGTACCACCCCTTCAACTAACATTGAAAATGGACTTAAAGCTTAAAACCAGAGGCAACGTGATTCCCATGTGGCTATTTCCAGCCACAATTAAAAGTAAACTCGGGGATTACAGGACTTATAGTTGGAGTGTTACAAGGAGATAAAAAAAGAGAAAACCACCTAACTCTCATCTCTACCCCTCCCTCAAAACAACTCTTTTACAACTTTCATCTGGACTAGTGGGTCCATGTTGAGGGAAGCCTTAGTTGCAATCCGCAACGTAGCATTTGTTCGATACAACGCACCAACACATTCCCACCAGATATATTCAGTTACCGCTGCTAAGGGTAGTCGTGACATGTGTGGTATTCAAGATACTTAACACTACTTAAATCCCTACCAAGTTAGTTTCTCATAATATTAAACTTTAACAGAAATTCCCATTACGGAAGAAGCTTTTGAAAATCTTGCTTGACCTCCATTGTTCTTCCATCATCTACATGTTTAGGGATTGTGAATTTAAGGAAATCCAAGAGTTAACTTTCTAATTTTGTAACTATGTATTTCTTAATATCCTTGAGCTTTCACTTTCTCTATTGCATATATACTTAAGGCAGAGGCAGAATCGCACTCCACCAAAATACTTCCCGAGACACAAAAAATGTATGTGTTGAGTATCACGGAGAGAGAGAGAGAGAGAGAGAGAGAGAGAGAGAGAGAGAGAGTGAGAGTACTAGTATAACTCACAAAGGAAAATTCTGATCAGTACAAACGTTCTATGTTCTGATAACAATAAGAATTTTTCGTGCATTTTTCCCCATCCCAAACCACCCTTTGCATAGAACATTTTCTTGTTTTATCTCTCAGAAATAGTTCTAACGATTTTGATTATAATTTTATACGTTTGAGGAATAAGTGTGACAAGGTCATCTACCGAATTTTCTGAAAATATCCTCTGAAGTTTTCCTCATTCCCACCAATTGTCGCGTAACTGGGAAATACACGAGTATAAACACAACTCTCATAGCTTCTTGGGTGAGTTTTGTTTTTTCTTTTATTTGTTATTAACGTGTTCCAATATAGTGTCATATCGGACGGTGAAATGATGCTCAAACGAGTCCAAGGTCCATAGAGCCTTAAGTTACACGACATTCGTCTTCTCAGGATAAGGGAAAACCTGGGATAAAAACCTTATCCGGATAACTCACCCTAAGCGAGATTCGAACTCGCAACCTCTTGGACGTGAGGCAGTGGGTGAGTGTGAGACAGACAAAGATAGTTCTGTATAAGAACTGTAGAGATCATGAAAATGCGCAATTTGTACCACATACAACATTTATGGTATTCACATTTCCGAAATATTGATTTCAAGTAATACGCTGTGAAATTTAGGTAGGTTAGCTCCAGTGAGATTTGCAAGTAGTATGTAATAATATGATTAGTGAATATAGGCCTACTTACGAAACGTTGAATATAATCTCAGCTTCTTTCATCCCGCTCACCTATAGCGGAAAATGCATGGAACACATAATGACGAGTAGTTTTCATAATTGACAGAAAGTAAACAGAAGTAGAATATTTTGTCTGCAAAATGCGTAGAACAATAATGCAAAGAAATCTTAATGAGCAGACAGAAGTCGTACGATTTCCGTGTCTCTCTCCCCACCTCTCTCTCCTTCTCCGTCTCCCTCTCTCTCTCTCTCTCTTTGTGTGTACTACATAGATTGTATCTCGAATGAAAGAATCACATAAAAAAAACCTTGGATAAGTTATCTTCAGTGATTTTGAAATTATTATTTTGTAATTTGCGAAAATTTCTGCAGGCATTCAATTACATAAGGGTGGGTAGAATATCTGGAAACATTAATCGAATATCGAGTACCTTTGTCTACGAAATAGTGGCTAGACTTTGGAAATTAAGTTCATTTGTTAACCCTTTCAACAGTAACAATGTATATATTCGCCTGAGGTGGCTGTTATTTGTGATAAAGTTTAGTTTCTTTTTCATTTGTGGGTACACATTTATGCTCAGGAAGGGGCTCTTTGTCCTCTGAGTGATCTGTATTTGTAATTTGGACCCCATTTTTCTGTTTTTATATTTGATACACATGCGTTATTGGATTCCAATGTTCTTACAAAGAGACAATTTGAAATACCACGTGTGTCATGTTTAATTTGTCGATAAGTATGCTAGATCTACTGCATTTTGGCTTAACTTCAATTGACTTTCTCTGAATGTAGGGCAGAACAAGTAGCATGTGCACGGCGCAAGCCATTGCATTGTTGTCATTAAAATGGAATAACTATGGTGGACGCAAAATTTAATGGCGGCTTATAGCTGACTATTACTATTCTATTTCCTGTTGTGCAAATTATATTTATATCACCGGCTTTACAGCGTGATTTCACAGCGTGTGATAAATTTCATAATAATCAAAAATTAAACTTTAACTCAATTAATTACTACATATATTAAACTCTATAGGGTTTTCTCAACTATACAACACCCCAAGGCGTAACAAGCTTATGACTAGATGTTGTATCGAGTCAACCGCCATTAAATTTTGCAACAGGTATACGTGTTATTTCAGTTACGAGCAGGTGTGGGACTCCTAAGTATCGCATTTCATACTATGGTAATTGTATACATTTTTTCAACAAAGCAACAATTTACGCACTGTTTGGACACAATGCGAAAACAATGGTTTTTACAAAATACTATTTCTGGTACAATAGATACTATTTTTCTGTTAACTAATCCTGTTGAAACACTTTCTTAATTTTCGATGAAGGGATTTTGAACATTTTTGTTCTTTACCAAAACCCACCGACTTCCTCTCTTTCCTCTAATTTGGGATTCACTGTTCCCTCTTCTCATCAGAACTCAAACGGTATACTGATTTGGAGTCCTGAATTTTTGTACCTAGGAGGGAGCGCTTCGGGTTCTGTTTCCTTGTGTAAAGGAAACATCATGCCATTGATCCAGAATCACAGCATAATACTCTTTACTTTTGTGTTGTTGTTATTATTAATATGTTGTTTTCTTGTGAAACCAAACGCTGCAAAAATCCAGCTTCCCTTCCTCTCTTTTTTCCCTCCCTCTTTGAGATTTGAATATTTATTCCCGCAGCTATTCTTTTGATGTGATTAGCCGAGCTGGTTTATTTTCAGCTCCTGTCTTGGAGCCAGGTTCTCGAATGATTTCCGGATAACTTACTCAGTATTATACAGTCTCTGCATCTCTGGTTGTACAGGTAAGTCGTAACCTTTCTACTAAACTTTGTACCCGGTGGTCTACCAATCGCTTATTGTTTAGTTTTATGAAACCCACAGTTCATAGACAAACTATAAATAGGTATCTTTTAAAACTCCCACCCAGGATTAATCGAATAATACGCTTATGTTGACGCTGTGGAAGTCGCAAACAATCGTTGATATTATAAATTAATTAATTCTTTAAACGACCACCAATAACCTTTGCTTTGCTGGATGGTCGCAAAGCAAACCTTGAACTACCTTGCATCTCTGAAGCCACTTAGTTAAGCAATGATTTCGAAGCCAGGTCACATCTAGGCAGTTACATAAATTTTTAATTAACGTCCTCCAACGTAATGTCATATCGGACGGTGAATGAAAGAAATTGGTGAAATGATGCTCAAATGAGCCCGAGGTCCATGGAGCTTTAAGTTACCCGTCATCTCAGCATATGGGAAAATCTCGCAAAAGAACTTCAACCGGATAACTTACCCTAAGCGAGATTCGAACTCGCGACCTCTTGAACGTGAGGCAGACACACTAGCCATCACGCTACCGAGGCGGGTATTTATTGTTGTGGCTGCGTGTATGGTTACACCAGGTAAAATTGATGCAAACCGAGTCCTTAATTGCTGTACAAACGGTGGACATTCGGCGACAGGAGACATATTTAATTCATCCCATTGAGTCGCTGGTGTGCGAGAACTTCGCTCTGTTGCAAATGGAATGAGTATCACATTTAGGCACACTTTTAAAGTTCTGCGTCCTGGTATCGTCCTATAATAGTGAGCACAGAAGTGTAACTCAATCACCAGTGTCTATGTATACAACAGCTCCCCATAAATGTCGCTAACGAACGTTGCAACAAATCCTATGTTATATTTATTAACTCGGTACAACGACCCACATGAAATTAACTGAAATTTTGTAGTAAAGAGAATTTAACACAAAACTGATAATTTAATTCCAGTAATTTAGTTCTTATATGTCAAGTGAGTGAGTGAGTGAGTGAGTGAGTGAGTGAGTGAGTGAGTGAGTGTATAGGTTTCAAGGGCCCGTCGACAATTAGGTCAACAAATACAAGCTATATTATACGGATAATCGAATGTCTGAACACGCGACAAAGTCAAAAGAGGATTTCCTAGTCCCCAATAAAATGGACCTAATTTATTACGCGACACAGCTGAATCCAGATATATTTATTTTTCGCTTTGCTTCCAAATTTGTACAGAGCTTCATCGTTTACGAGAAATCGCAAGTGCGGATTCTATCCTGCTACTTGTATCAAAGTTTTTCCTATTTGTATGGGGTTATCATCTGCCATTCGTTCATTCCGTTCAGCTGCAATCCAATGTTCAACTTTTCTGGTTGGAGTAAAAAAGTATACATAAAAATGGTTTTCAATGTCAACTCATCCGGGTAGATAATGAAAAGTCCTATGGACAAAATACCTGTTTCTCGAAATCGTTTAATGCTCCATACCAGCATAGTTCTTTAAACCATACACTGCCCATTAAGAGGGATCTGCTTGGACAGATTTAACAGTAAGTTATTTGAGGTATGTACAAAAACGTACAGTGCAGATTTCTTGCAGTAAATACTAAATAAAGGCATGACCTCAACACGTATGTAGCAAAATACGTTGAAATTAAGGAAATGAAAACATTTTGTTCCAGCTGAGATTGAATTTGATTCATTTCGTATATATATATATATATATATATATATATATATATATATATATATATATATATATATATATATATATATATATTAAAGTGATGCTTAAATATGAAGAGAAAAGAGGGGACGTCCTTCGTAACATTTTAGATCTATGGGAATGATAAAAAAACTGATAACAATGGGTGTTCAAATGAGACCAGTGTCCAAAGAGATGAAAGTTGTATAATATTTGGCTTAGTATGAAAGGAATAACCAAGAGAAAGACTATGTCAGATAAGGTGCCCCAACTGAGATTAGAACTCCGGCCCTTCGTACAGACACGCGGGCTGACACACCCAGGACGTGGAGACTTGCGAGGGGTCACTGTAAGCTGTAAATCGAAGTTCACTCACTCTAAGCTTTCCCTTATAAAGCATATGCTTTCACCTAAGTAACAAAGGCATGCTGATCAGTATGTAGATACAAAGCTGTCTGCTTAATCACAAACTGAACTATTATTGTAATCGAAAAAGCCTTCCTACACTTTCAGGTCGATGTTTTGGCTCTTGATCACTAGATAAAGGCTGTTTATCTCTATGCGTTCGAAAACGATACCAATATGGTGCCTTAAAAACAAAAACAAGTGCCGGGGGAGATGAAACTGCGACTTCTGACGGATTCCCATTCCTAAGACGAGGGGGAGAAAATGTTTTTTACTGACAATGCTACCTTTTCCCCTTATACATTATCGTGTTCGTGTACCGCCTCTTTACCACCCTAGCAACAAACATTCTATTCAAATTCAGTAAATTCAGTCCTGAAATACCTTACCTACATTATCTTTCCAGTCTTCAATAACCTATTAGAAGAACTCGAATCATTCTTATATTTTCGTTTTACCTGTTGATCTCTTTCTTCCTTCCTTCCTTTCGGACTAAGTATTGAAATTGCCAAATAGCTAAAGTGGGATCTGACGTACACTGTATACTAACTTTCATTGCAATTGTTCAGTCATTCTAGTCTGAAACGTGGCATACACAAACGCAATGTTAAAAAGCTATATTTTTTACCTCTGCGTTCTCGTAGCACGTGCTAAAATTCGTTATATCTAAAAAGCACAAATATCCAGAAACCTTTATTATCAATCTTATATCTATAGATTCTTTTACATTTATGATTTGTGGATACATCTGCATTCAACTATAAATTACAACTCAAATTTTTAAGCTCACAAGGGAATTTGTTTTCGTTCTAGACTATAAATCCCTCGCTCGTACGACAGAACGTGGAAAGCATTAATCTAATCCAAAATGTTAAACTTTAAAGCTACTTCGGTATTATTCTTCGGTTGAAGCATTCAAGAAAGTATCATTTAAGCAAGTAGGTACCTAGCTAGCAACCTTTCTCTCCAATGTTCTTTTGTGGATACTATGGGTTGTGCCAGCCAACAAAGAGCTTCTTAAATTTTTCAGGCCTTCAATGTCTCGATTATGTACTCGATTGTTGAGAAGTTGGTTAAAAGAAAGGACTGCTTGCGCATCCAATGCCACAATACACCAACTTCAGACAAAATCGCCAAATATTCCTATTTATAAATAGTGATGCACTAATATGAGAATAGTTCTAGATAAATTAGGAAATTTATAACTAAATAGCGCAGAGTTATATACAGTGATAAGCCAAGAAAAAGTAACCTTGGCAGCGCTGAATGAACAACAATGGAAAAATGGAGAACACAGGATACATACATGATCCTAACTGTATCCAAGAGAAACCGTCACTGAAGCACTAATAATCCATACAACTACATGGAGAAAACTGAGCTTTACCACAAATTCCTTGAATGCCTAAGTACGCTAACCGTTGAAGCATCTCGGCATAATCTTATTGAGTAAGTTGAACACACATATTTCCCGTCACATTTACCTTCCCTTTTATATTATATACTTTACTATTATTCAGAGAAGAGTATGGAAACTTTTGAAATGTGAAATTCAGATACCATGTAAAACCGTTAGTGGCACTAATACTTTTCCTTCCTGCCTTACTAGATGTGCAGAAACACTAAATTGAATTGAATCTTTACGTAATACGCGCTAGCAGATGGTTGTGAAGCTGTTTGAGATGTGGTTTCTTTCAGGTTTCACTCCTTTATTTCACTTTCTGCAAATGTTTGTAATTTATATCGCGCAGTGAGAATAGAGATTGGATTTGCGGTGTTAAGTATTCACAACCATACATTACCACAAACTGTCACTGTTCGGGGTTTGCTGTACTCAGATTCACGGATAGACAATGTAGGTCACAGAGGGTAACCACAATAGATGTTTCAACTAAACCTATTCACGCACTCGGTCTGGTTTTCCTTTTCTATCCTTCCTGGACTTCATTGGCTCCAGCTACATAGTGCAATTTCTTCATTACCCGCTGCGCCGTTAATCATGCTTATATTTACAAATTTAACTGGATAATCTAAAACTAGAAAAGCACGAAATACTTTCTACGGTAATTGAAAACTTATTTTTAGCATTGTGGACACAGCTGGATTGTGTTATATGATCTCATGGAAGGTAAAAATGCAATTACGAATTCCTCAGTCCTCTATAAATTGAAAACGCCGACTTCAAACGCTGGGATTCCCCAGGGAATTGCATCCAGCTGTCTTTGTGATCTTACGATGAAAAGTCTTCATTTTAGAAATGATCAGTGATAGGTATCGTGGCAAAAATATTACTTCGGCCACAACATATAAGATGACATTTGAATTATTAACAAACAATGACTTTCCCTACAATAACCTTGACATCGCAGCTGATATGGGGATAACAATGTATGTGCATTACCTATCTCGAAAACGATCCTAAAAGAAAAGCAGGACGAAACGACTCAATCCTTCGGTTATTTACCTCACATGCGTGTGCAGAGGTTAAACAACATTTTTATGTTACAGACATTTCAAATTCTTTGCCCAGGCAAAATGCCGCGATGGTTGAAAAATTAGTTTCTCGCCCGTGTGATAATTGCATTCATTTACGTTTTTCTCCCTGAATCCCTAACACAGTTAGCAACTCAAAGCTCCTAGTTTGATAAGAAACCAGTGCGCAGAGTTGTGCTTCTTAGAAGTACTACTGTCAAATAAAAATCCGATTGATGCGTTAGCAAACAGAAAGAGCATTAGTTTATCGCTAGATTAAAAATATCAGGAGTCATAACGTTTATGTAAATGATCATATCCTTTTCCTTCACATAAATGAGATATACAAGGTAACTTTGAATGTTCCAAATTGACATCTGGGGGAGTATTATCACACTCAGGCTCTGCTCTGGCTCAGACTGTAAAGAATAAGTTTGTAAGGCTCCAATGAAAACTTTACAATAGGTACTTCAAAAAATTTAACAGTATTGAGAGCACAGAGCTTAGCAATGTTCCTCCCTTGTTGTCTGAGATAGATTTGGGGTAACTATCCTAAAATTAAGACGAATTAGCTCCAGAGGTAAAATTTTGGCAGAAGAGAAATTTACTTGCTGAATCTTCATACTGTAGTCTCATTTGTGCGATATATAACCGCGTGGAAGGGACTTTATTACATTCCTTCTAATATGTGCTTCAAAGAAGCATTACAAACAAAAAAGTCTGATGGCATTTTGTTCTTTGATCAGCCGACTTCGGAAAAACAAATGGTTTCTATTCCAAATTGGATGCTTAATTCCACAAGAATGTACGAAGATAATGGTTTGTTACTTGTAAGATGCGTGGAGTAACTGATTTCTGACATAATTTCGGTAGTAATTATGGGATATCACACAGAGTTTCGAAATAATTAATCATTTAAACGTATTAAAGGAATATTCTGGGCAGCTTTTTCAGACGTAAAGTAAATCGGCAAAGTCGCGTTGAGGTAAGTTGGGAAATGGAACCGGCTTCTGGATGTAAACAGGTCGGTCGCTTGCAGGGTTGTGTAATGTTTTGGGAGATAACGATTCTGATTGGCCTACACTCCCACAGCAAACACGGAAGGACCATGTATGGTATTTGTTTACGTTCACGAGGCACCACGCTGCTGTGTTTGTTTATGTACTGACCTAGTGAAAGTGACTCCAATACAATCTGCAGTGTTGCCAGCTTGTTTTCGACAAAACTATAATATCTCGGTATGAAATGGTCAGCAACAAAAACGTAAGATAAAAAATGTGTTCCAAATAGCGAGATCTATCACTAGTTTAAATTAATATGACTTCCCTTCCACCCAGTATGTATACAGAGAGAGAGAGAGAGAGAGAGAGACAGAGAGAGAGGGTAATGGTTAGTGCATTTCTCTAGTGTGCTGTTGCATGTATTAAGTTATATCCCTTATCACTGGTATTCTTTTAGAACCAAAGTTCAGATTGTGCCAAACCCACACAATCACATAAGTTCTGCTCAGCGAGTTTGAAGAATTCAACAGTGAAGGAATACCACGTTTACTTTGGTATAAACTGGGGTGTCCCCGAAATAAATCAATAATTTCGGTCAACTTCTTGAAGAGGTACTTTCAAATGTGTTCACCGTGATCAACAGAAATTGCTCTCGCTTACCGTTCTCTTATATCTGTGCGGAAGTTTGTCCTCTGCACAAAAGAATATAAATTAATGATTAGAGTATTATTTGCTTTATGGCACAAGATGAAACTAAACCGATGCACTACAAACCGTGGATGTATAAACTTTGTGATTATTATTGTTCCATGTCACCCTTCTATACACTCGCATTTTCATTCATATATGGATGTGCAGTGGAAAGTCAGCCATCAACTATGATAGCCACGTGTATATATTTATCCGTGTTTAAAGATATTCTTTGAGCAGCGATAATAAATTGCCAAGGTGCTCCTTACAATAAGATCTCTTTGTGTACTAGGGAACATTTGTAACACCAATTCTAATGAGTTATGTTGAGTCATGATAACATGATAGTTGAATGGGCTGTATGTAGTGCATTACGAAAGGAGATTCAGAAAAACAGTCATTCATTTACAATTGACTAGGAGGGGGTGCATAAACTTAGATTGTCAAATCGTAAACAAATGCATGAAAATGCGATGCTGTGTTTAATCATTCTAGTTCAAATGTGAATGATAAGTGAAGGTAATTAGCCGAGTACCAGTTCGAATCTAACTTATCCATATTCTATCATACAAATAAGAATTTCTTAACTATTGTGGCGTGAGATGTCGCTTTTGATACTTGTGTTCTATAGAAATTCAACAGAAAGTTTGCAAGTAATATAATACTCATATTCCGCCCAAAGTTGAGGGTATTATGTTTTAAATTTGATTCTGCTGGGCAGCTAAGGAAGGCTTCAGTTTGAGAGGCTCGGCACGGACGTATGATCCTCGCATGTTACATTGCGAACGGTCGATCTCGGTCAACTGAGAGCAACTCTCTGTTCGGAAAAGTGTTTAGGGGAGAAGTTTGTATCGAACGCCATGTCAAGGAGCACCTGTACTTGCAAGAGTAGAAGTCTGAGTAAGGATATGAAGATGTGACCGCGAGGCTGACGGCATGTTCCTCTCCCCAGTACATCGCAGTAAGTAACAGGGCTCCCCTACCCAACCCCGAGGTCCTGCACACATCCAGACTTGAGTCGGTAGACAATCGACATACCAAGAATGTGCGAGTGCTGTCACAACTCCAGATTAGCTCCCTCCTCTCCCGCCGAATTTGAGGTGAGGGGGGATGAGGGGACAGACAGGAAAAGGAAGGGACAGCCGCTGAAAGCATCGTGGGAATCCTGCACCTGTGTCCCCCACCCCCACACTTCTCTTCTGCCACGCTCTTTTTATTTCCTTCCTGCGTCCGTCCGGCCACACATCCATCCTTAGTAAGTCTTGTGCCGCTGCATCTATCTTCAGCAATGTCCTCCTCAAGGATGCAAGTGCACACATGCTCCTTACATGTAAACTCAACTGTCCCTTTCCTCGCTTTGCTGCAGCTTTAACTCCTTATTTCTCACATTTAAGACTCCGTCCAATTTAGAGAGTAACTCACGAGACTCCAAGTCAATGTTTCAGTGACCTGATACCTGAGATTCCATGAGAATGGTTCAAACTTGAGCATATTTCCCAAACAAAGGCGACGGCATATTCTAATTTCTTAAATTTTAAAGTGCGTAAATGCAAGTTGACTTCCGCAAGTTGCAGCTAAATATGATTTTCAATGGCAGCGAATACAGGTTGGATTACATTAACGTCGCATACACTTGAGATCATTCTGCCAACTGCATTATCACATATCTATAAATTAATAATAATATGGATGTGAAGATTATTATTATTATTCCTCCTTTACAGCCAAACTTACAGAAGTTTCTTCTGTGCATGAATACATAAATATTGCTGGATATATCCAAATGTTTCAACATTATTTTTACTGTATTGGATTAACAGTAGAAGAGAAGATGCCAATGCTGGATAGAAGAAAACCTCTTAGCATTTTGAACTGTACACTCAGAAGAAAGAAAAAAAATGCAAAAATGCCATCGTTGCAGTGCTTAAAGTTCATTTGGTCAAAAAATTGCACTGGTTTTATGTAATTATTACAATGTTACTATTTGGTATTCAGCCGCAAGCATGGTTCTCTAGTACATTTTTGAAGAAAGCTTTTGGTTAAGTAACGGTTGCTTCGCAAGCATTCTTCACTCCCAGCGAAGTTAATTTCCCCGAGGAATTATATATGTTACTATTCTGAGATTTATATTCACTTTATATTGCATCATTCATTCACCACCGCAATTAGATTGGATTTGGTTTAAGGGCGCTCAACTTCTAGGTCATCAGCGCCCTACCACCGCAATTAGAACTTAATGACACTAGGGAAAGATTAATAACTAAAGCAAAATGCCTACCTCCAGCCGGAATTATAGCCTGGAACCTTGGGATTGAGAGCCAACACGCTGTCGATTAAACACCTGAGTCCAATTTTATATTCTATTGTGGGATGTATCCGATATAAGCTGTTAACAATGCCAAATTTGTTAAATGCAGAATCTATTGCGAAAACCATACAAGAAAATCACTACACTTTTTTTTTTCTTTTAGTGTGGAAGATTTCTCATTTTGAATACTTGTTATAGTATCACGGTACTATAATTTGCCAATCAAGGTTATTTATAAATTGTATTCTGAAAATCTTCGCCTACTGTTCAATATCGGCACTTCGAACTGCCCAAAAACTTGTAATATTTCAGAAAGTAGCCCTAAGGTTTAAAACCCTTTAGTGTCAAAGATTTTTACACGAATATAATAAGAGATTCCAAGAAGTTCCCAGCTCATACCCCGCTTCTTAAACTCCATGCCAATCAACGGATTTAAGGCGCGTATTTGACAGTGTATCGAGAAAATCAGTTTTAAAATCAACAATACTACAGTAAGAAACTTTTACAAACACTCCACAAAGCAGAAATTAAATAAGAATCATAATAAATAAACTGTACAAGTTCAAGCTGCAGCTTCAAATCCAAAATGCTGATTTGAAGAAACGTTAAATTGACTTGTAATTAAATTAATTATATTCGTATTAATTTACCCGAATTTATAAAAACTGGCTTGTAACACATAGGATACTTAGCAGCTATTTTGTTTCGTTTTCAGAACAGCGAAATTCATACTTATGACACGAGATGAGCCTTGGGCCGAAGTCCTCTAGAGTCTAGACTATGCTTGGCGACTACGGCTTACCAAAGGGAATATTAGGCAACGTTATCTGCGGCGTGTTCTTTATGTCTTCTAAACACAAGGACTAAACAGAATTTTTGCATTGAAGCCTTCAGTACGGAGAAGTTAAAACTCGTCGATAGCTATATACACATGATGCCGCAAGATGCCCTATATCAGTAGCCAAACCTTTAAATCCGCAATCCTCCATGATTTATCAAAGTCAGAGATGCTGGTTGAAGCGCTGGGAGACTTAACTTGCACCCAAATTTAGGATTCTGCAATTAATACACTTTAAATGCTGAGGGCCGTTCAACAGGCTCTACGAAGAAGCAGAATTAATTAGTCGGATGGGGCCGTCTTCCCCCATATGCATGCCCATATAGCGTTCTGATTTAACTTATGTTGGTCCCTCTCATTGCTGATGAAATTTCTGGAGCCAAGGTGGTTAAAAAGCTCACCCTGCCACGTTTGGAAATCCCAAAAGGTCGCGCTAAATAATTAACTGCGGAGTACAGCCTCCCCCAACCCAACCAAACATGTAGAGTAATTTGTGGAAATTGTTGTAACACAGATTCGCAGATTAATAATGTACATTAAAAGCACGCTCTCGCAGTCTGCTGCCGTTGTCCTGTTCCCAGGTAAGCCATGTGACATGTCAACTCTGGGGACAAGCACCTCGAATTTCATCCAAACATGTGATCACTTTATATTGACATGCCAAGGGCACCAGATTATTTGCTATTCATAAAAGCTATTGCTGGCTCGGATGTTGTCCAAAACTCCAGACCTCGGGTTCGTCTGGAATTTTACCTTCAAACTTAGTTTTCTCGCATATGGCTGCAGTTTAGTCCTTATTTTATATTCCTTTTTAACACAAGGGACGTGAATAGAACGCTTTATTCATAGTTTTCCGAAACGTTTGTAGCCGACAGAGATGTCGTACAACATACAGTGATATCCCAAGGGAGCCCTAAGCTTTGTATCTACATGGAATATATATAACTTTGCAATATATATACTTATATATAAGTATTATTTATGCGGGCCAGTAAATACACTACTTCAATATGAGCCAATCCCTCCCGTGTCACAATTAAAATGAAAACATATTCGTTTATGCTTTATTTTTTCATGAACAAAATGAACATTTCCATTAATTTAAGGAATTAAATGTCTTTTGCCAGTTTACCAAATCTTTAAACGATTTACTTTTGAATAATATCGAAAATATTTTAAGTGAAATACTAATCCTAAAAAACTTGGCGTGAAGACCTAGGAAATCTCAATAGCAATGATAATGATGGCGATGATAATAAATAACAATAATAGTAATAATAATAATAATAATAATAATAATAATAATAATAATAATAATAATAATAATAATAATAATAATAATGATGATGATGATGATGATGATGATGATGACGACGATGACGATGACGATGACGATGACGATGACGATGACGATGACGATGACGATGACGACGACGACGATGACGATGACGATGACGATGATGATGAAGATGATGATGATGACGACGACGACGATGATAAATGTTACGACATCCCATTCCATCCAACACTCACATCATGAATGTTACGTATCGCTGTAAACTCTCGATATACATTATCACATCTTAGTATGTAAATGTGTGTTAATTATGGTTTACAGACCCTTAATGTGAACATTTAGGGAACGCATGTTCAGAGGCACACAGCTGATCGCGTTCAAATAATTATTGCGGTACTTTTACGAGAACACAATTTATTGTACACACCGCCCATGACCCCTGAGATCACCCCCTCCCCCACCGATGAAATGAAGTGTTATGTCTTTCCATGGGAACCTGAACAAGATGTATTAATTTTGCAAGGTGTCAGAGGATTTGAAGACAAAGGAGCCCTTTGAATTGAGAATTCCGGAAGAGTTGAAAAAAGCACAATCGAAAGGTTCCTCTTTTCGTATCAATTTAATTCCATGCCGCAGTTGCTCCATTATCTCAACGTTATGGTTGGTCATCAACTTCTTAAAGTGTTACCCTAACGATGGCCGTCTGTCATTCTTGATGTTTATGTGTAAACATATACACTAACCTTGGGTGATTCCGTTATGAGACAACTTTATACTTGTTTGGTTTACCTCAGAACAAACATCAAGGTTATGTCTGAATCTCCCTTGCTTTATGTTTGTAATGTATGTTAAATCACCGTATTTTTATCTACACATGTGACCCTTCAATATCATAGCTGAACGCAATACCAAGAAAGATGTCCAAGGCCCATTGTACCCGTCTCGCTCATCTTGGTGCTTTTTTGTGTTTTTTCTGGGTCGGCAGGTGAGTGCTCAGGTGAATTTTATACTATCACAAATTTTCCTATCACTCATTTCATTACCTTTCATTTATCACGGTCTCAGGACTTGACACTGTGGTCGTTGGTGTGTGGTGCATGTGAAAGAACTGATTCTTCCCTGACACAGTTTTCCACCCGAACCATTCTGTCGGTTTGGGTGTGTCCGAGAACCCTAAACCTAGAAAGTATTTTAGGAGCTTCGCTGCGCTATGCCTGCCATTTGATTTGGTCCCTCCGCTTACTCTCTAACTTCACTCGGAGATTTAGTTGGAACAATAGGCCTAACCTTGGCGGTAATGCTGAATTCCTAATCTGCTTATAAATCCAAAATCACTAACACTAAGGTCAAGAAAGTTTTGATTAGTGAACCTTATTGTACCCACTAATATGGTTGCAAAACAGTTTCTAATTGACTGGTGATCAAAATCAGAAGCATTCTGTATTATGAGGTTCCACAGTTTGTTATGGTGTGAAAATTATTTCAAGAAATTAGGTTTTAATAAGGGATGAAACTCGGATATTTTTATCACAGAAACGTATTATTTACCTATTCAAACTAGTTCTTGCATTTTCTAAAAACGAAGGTACATCTTTAGAATTATTTGACCATCTTAAACCACACATTAGTTTCACTGCTGAATAAAGCGACATGTTGGAACAATAACCCCATTCCGTTTGCTAAATGCATTTGATATGAGGTGCTGTGCTCTGTTTGTCTGATTTCTCGTACTTGCACAGGGCAGGTTCACATTCATGTTCTACTGCGTTAAAAACCCAAACACCCTGCTAAATCTTGCAGTACGGAAATTGCTCGTCTTGTGACTACATTGAACTACTCCTATTAGTTAGAGGGTAGCCCAGGAGTTGCGTGAGAAAGATAAAAAGGCTATCTCGAGAAACTCATCAGGGATTTCTAATGCGTTGCCACTTTCATTTGTCGTTTCTGTCCAAGCGCAAGCAAAGAATGTTTGCCAACTAAACGACTGAACACGAAATACACGAGGGTTTGTGACAATTCTCTTTTTTCTAGAATATACTTAAATACAAAACTTTAACGTGAAGGTAATCATGGCAACCTGTCTGGTAACTTTTTATTTTTCTGCAATTATATCTGCCTACGGCTAGTAGTCTAGTTAGCCGATAGAATGCGTCCCTGTTGTCAAGAGACGTGCTCATGTGCTCAAACCAAGAGCTTTGTTTTGTTTGCACTCGACTTTCATAGATTTATCTGTAGCTTCCCCAAAGCCAGGTGAAGCAGAGTGATTTCCACTAAATAAATACAAACAACATGGTATAGTACACCTGTCTACTTTTTCTTCTTTCTTTATTTCTTTTTTTAGAAAGCATCAAACATGATTTTTTGCCGTGCACAAGAGCACATTTTACATCAAACAAAAGCCCTATTCTGACACGGAAATGTTGCGGAACCTCACAGCCTTTGTTTATGATAACGTTTAGTATTTTTTTTTTTCCCCATCTTTGAAGCTTCCTCAGAATTCTCAGTAGAGAATTCCATGTACATTCCTTCTTGCGTTTGACGATGAAAGTTTTAAACACTGTTGCCATGTGAGTTGAAATTCAGAATCCTTTCTTTCGATGAACGTGCCAGTTCCACAAGAAATATTATTTTGTCGCGACAGGACAAAAGTTTGAAATTGTGTAACAAAATGAAGAATAGTGGTGTCACTTATGTGTAAAGTCATACGTGTAATCGGTAGTTTGAAAGATTGCCGTAAAAATGCTCCACCATTTTGTGTCCCTGTAATCATCTCCTTTAAACTCCGAGTATTTGAAGCATTGTGTAAGCACAAACTCTGCCAAAAATGCTAAAAAATGCCCAATCATGCACCAGAATTCAAACTGTCCAGAACTAAGGATATTTAGCAAATTTTTAGGTTGAAGGATTAGTTTGGAGAAAAATTTGCAAGACAGCAATAAAACAGGAGATCGAGAATCAGCTCAAAGAAGAACTTACATAATTCAAAACTGTTATATAGAAAATGCATTTCTCTTTGTCTTGTTTAACATCCGTAGAAGGAAACACTCTAACTCTGTTCCAAAGATCAATAACACATCGAAATTAATGGCATAACACAGGTATTTGAGAGGAGGTTAGACATACACAACTTGGATGCATTCCAATGACATTCTCTCCAGCAAATTTTCAAATACTAATCACCACCCCTCAGCGACTTCTAGATACTTGTAGGAATAACAACAAGGTTTGAAACCTTGAAAAACATCCTGTTATACTACGAACTTGTCATAATGCTATTCTTCCTGTATGATGAATACGCGAAGATTAGCCATATGATGCATGATACATAATGTATTGCAGGTTTATCGTCGCTTGTGTTAACTTATCGTGGATTCTTCATGTCCTCAAACATACTGATCTTGATGCTGTTATCTAACTATGATGTTTCTTGAGTTAAATAAACAACGCCGATTTCTTATTTGTCAAAGAGAGAAATCTCAGAGTTCTGGGATACAATGCAAGAAGAAGCAATTCCAACAGTTATCAACCCTCAGTGTCATGGATGAAAACTGACTTTAATTAAGTAATTTAAAAGTCATACATCCCATTTGGAAATTAAGAGTAAGTGACGTCCGGAGTGATTGTCAGGAAGGAAGTCTTATAAGGTCAACGTCGTTTCTTTTAATGAAATTTAGAAAATTTAAACTCTTCAAAATATTCTTCGCTCCTTTTTAAGTATCCGATATTCAGGAAAAGGTTTGCATAATTCTCGCAGGAGAACAGAGAAGATACAGACTATATCAATCTTCAAAGGATCCTTGCTTTAGTTTCCATGTAGAATAGCGCTCAAGTTGTGCTTGCGATGCCTTTGTGTACATTTTCATGGGTTTATTGATCCTTCTATTCAGGAATGCCAATGATGATTGCTCTTCGACCGCGTCTAGCAGCGTTTGACGTACCAAGACTGCCCATTTGCTTCCATAGAGCACAAGTGAAACCTGAGGGAACCTCTACCAACGAAGTCCTTTGCTGTGTACTAAGTTGATTTACGGTGGGTGACGAAGAATTCATTTCAGGATACAAGAGCGCAAGATAATTATTGTTTATCGTGTTTCTTAATGTTAACAAGAGTTCTTCAATTATGTTTACAAAGTACATCGGCAGGTGATCCAGACTGTTTGAATATCAGTAGTATATTTATTCAGACCTCTCCACAATGTTCTCTTCTTAATCCTTTTATTGTGGAATGTAACATATTTTAATTGATGTAATAACAGCATAAATAATTAATTTTAAAAGTGTTCCTTTTAAATAACAATTTTAAAAGGTTTTGATGGGATTAGTGATAAACTGCTAAGATGATTTCTTTTGCTTGGTTTTCTTGCGCTGCTTTTATTTTTATCCGGTTAACATGTAGACAACAGTCCAAACACTATCACTTCATGCATCGCTTGTGCACCCCATTCTTTCACATCAACCATGCCTTACTTAAAAATAATTTGTCAATGCAATTCAGATTGCTACAGCGGTAATGTTTTGCAGTGATAGCTGCAGATAAGTAGGCGTCATGAATGTCGGAGGACCTCATCTCACCCTCAGTCTAGTCTTCAGTCGTCGTGGTCTCCGGCAGATCTTGCTGGAACCACTTCCTCAAACGTCATTGACATTTTTTTCTTTACTGTTACTAAAGTTCATCCTAAGGAAAAAGAAATTCTCTCATGAGTTCCTCATTATCTAAAACGAAGAATTATTAGCTTTTTCACGCTAGAACATATACCACACAAAGTGAGACATTTATACCATGATTACTGAAGACAAAAAATCTTTAGCTATTTTATAGCCATGGATTCATTGAAAGCATCATTTTCTTTTTCAAGCTAAAGAAATGCTTTTCTGTTTCTCACAAATGAGTAAATGCTCACATGTGATCCTTAAGATTATACATAGGATTATTGGGGCAGCTGATAAAGAGTTCAATTTTGGCTCTGTGAAAAGACTTGAGTTCTGTTATCAACAAGAAACCTAAAAGGGTTTGTTTAGCTGAGTACCAAAGACACCAAAGTCAACTGCGTTTCTTGGGCCACTTGTGCTCTTACAGATATTTAGAACATCTGCGCTATTACTAAGGGTTTGAGAATAATGTGTTTCTACAGAACAAATTCTTAGTTTTAGTTTTATTATCACAAGTTATAAAGTACAGAAATCAAGTAAAACTTAAATATTTATTTCAACATATCTGTGACAACATAAGAGACGAAATTAACAATGATTACTTTGGCGCTCAGTTTTTTATAACTAAATAATTAAAACACCATCAAATAAGTTTTGACAATACCACACCAATTAATAGTTTGATATGCCGCACGTAATTTTTGGAATTCGGTTTTTGTCCTCTGTAAGCGACTGTCGGTTTATTTTCCAGATAATTTGCAGACAACTACTATTTCTTGCGATAAAAAGTCAAATATTGATTCCAAGCAAATGCCCCTCACCATTGGACTAGATGCTCTAATGAGCAACCTTTCACGTAATGGCGAACTCGAACACATTATGACACAAAGGAACTGCCCTATTACATTATTAGAGAAAACGTGTATCAGTGCTTAGATATGAACAGTCGAATGCTGACAGGGTACAAGCATAAATCCCACAAAACTTTAAGTAAGAGTTGTGATATTTCATACGTCTGCATTGTTAAAACTTATTTAATGAACATGGATATTAACCAGTTACGTTACGAATCTATCCAAAGCCATTACTAACTACATTGTTGAGTTATATTTGCAATTGTATTTTTCAACAGTCATGGTCAAAAATCAGTATGCTGTACGATATACTAACGTACATTTTCCAATGCCTTTTCCGTAAATTTGTGGACTATATTGCTGAAATACAGACTGAATCACAGTACATGGAGGATTCGGTTTGCCTTAAATAGTTGTGGTTATTAATAATTACTCAAAACACTTAAGAGCTAATAAACAGTGTCCTTAGGTTAGTTATGGCTTTGGATTGCTACATGTAGCATATACTTAGAACATGAACTGAAATCACACCAGAATATTAAGAATACAATGAGACACAATCACAAATTTCTATAAAATTTATTGTAATTATTTAAAATGCAATTGAATTCCTATTTACTATTGGTACAACTTAAAACAGAGCAAAGTGGCGCGGAATTTGAATAAGCAAATTACTGATTTTCTTAATTCTGAGCAGCTCTTCATTCTCAGTTACTCCAACCTGTAAACATATATAATTTCGAAGTTTTGCTTTCCCACGACTAAAAACTAAGAAAAACATATGTACGAATAGTATTGAGATAATAATGTCATTCAGTTAAAATACGTAGTCGCCGTGACGGGTTAGATCTGCATTAGACTGTAGTCAAGGCTGGCAAAAATGTCCTACTACCCCGGGCCCCTGTGTTGCAACACCTAGTAGCATGGAACATAAAAATGGAAAAGAAGGGCAGTACTCTGCTGAGGGAAAGCGACGGAGAAATTCCATATGCAATCGCGAAGCACGTTTTCGTCAGTCATTATGTAGGTTATAGCAAAATCAAGCGTGGTGAGAAAAATTTCCAAAGGATTTTGGGCAATATAAAAATCAGCGTTACATGCTTATTACATCACAGACGCATTGGCAAACAGCAAAAACATCTATAGGTCCACTCAGTAATATAGAAACGCTGTGCTGTAACACTGCCACGTCTCTCAAAAAATACAAATTTTACTAACATAAAGAGAGGAATATTACCAATTTACACTTTTTCTCGTTTCTTACTGTTGAATAGGTCTCAATCAAAAGGTATTATATCACTTTTATAGATGTATAGGAGAAATTCAATAACCTGTATGTTTGGAAATGACAACACTACAAATTAGCAGTCCATTCACTCCCTGGAAGAAATTGCATTCCCATAATACATGAGGGAAATGTGTTTGCTGTTTGCCGGTTTACAGTTGTTTATGTATCTGGCATATTACTTTTAAAGGCCGAAATTCCCTTTAAACTATTACATACATTTCAAATTGCACATTATATTGGTTAATTTCCCTCATGCAGAACAGCTTGAGTTAAAATAATCCTTTTCCTAGCACCAACTTTGTCATAATATTGAACTGAGGAAATATGATATGCAATAGGCTGTAAGTTTACACAGAAGATGCCATTCATACACCCTATATAAATGTTATGTATGTATAAGAGAACTTCACAAATTATAATTTAGCTAAGAAGATTCCTTCTGGGATTTGGTGTAGCATAGTTGAAAACAATCATTAATAGAATAATAAAAATTACATTTTGTGTATAAAGCTGTTTTAGTTATAATTTAGCCGCATATTTGTGCTTTTATTTGTGCAGGCATCAAAAGCAACACTCTAATGCAGCCTCTCCTTAAAAACGTGCCAACATTTTCCAGCATAATTTTTATATAAAGCACTATAAAAAGTATACAACTCAGCAGAACCGCAATTTTTATACAATTTCTGCAAGAAGCATAGACATATGCATTTTAATTTCCTTCCTCCGCTTTATTTCTAATATTTTAGGGCACCATTTGACAAAAACCTCATGAGAGAAAAAATGAAAAAAAAAAAAAAAAAAAAAAAGAATAGATAAATAAAATAACATAAAAAGGGGCTACGAATGAAATCTATAACAAACTTACAAAATATAATACAGTCTTAACTGACAGAGACTGAACTGTGCTAGCTTCTGTTCCAACTGCAAATCAAATTTTGCAGAAATATCTTCCAGTTCTCAAGCCTCCCCCCGTACCTTCTACTCGGCTAACGCAAATATTAATAGGAGATAACATGGACTAAAATAAAATGCTTTCTAAATGTTTTAAATGCTCAACATTATAGATATTAAATAATAAAAAAATTGAAAACATTAATAAAATATTAACATTTTGCACCAATATTATCCAATCTGAATATTTTTGATATGTGAATTTAATTATACACACCCAAATCGTAAAAAACTCTTCTTTCCAAGGGACTTGCAGTCTTGGTTTAAATTACTACATTCTATATTTGCTTGTATAATAATCAGAACAGATTACTGTATGGATAGATATCGTACGAAATAGCTTTGTAAAAACACCTTGAATTTGCAAACGAATGTCCTTTTTTCTACTAGTAATTATTTTAAACGTACGCGTAAGGATAGAAGCTAGAACATCAAATATCTTGAAAGGGATAATACGATCTCTAAAGGTACTATTTATAAAAACAGAGAAATTATAACTATCAAAATGATGAACAAGCACTTTCAAACACATTTAAGGATCGCCGATATGCCATTATGAGCTTACTTGTGCTTCTGTTGCTTCTTGCTGCAGTATACACAGATTTAAAAATTATGACTGTACATCTCCAGTTATGACCTTCTTACTATAGTAAACTAAACTAAAATATTCCGCAATAGCATTCCAGGAATTCCAACACCTAGCATTCTCGGCTTTCAATGTGTTCTTGATAGGTAGGAACATTGAAAATTTAACCCTCCATTGCATGAATTACTTTGCTACATATGCCACTCTGCTTCTAATTCCTGAAGGGGTTTATATATTCCTGTTGCAGGCACCTTAAAGAAAGTAATTCGAATAGGCATGATTGTTAATAGCCGGGGACAAAATGGACTGGCCATCCATTCAAAGGCGAACACTGCGAGTTTAATCCCTATCAAGAGTGGTTGCAGTAAAGGATGGGGAGGGCCCACTTAAAATAACCGTAAGATCGTACGCGTGGATGATAACGGGGCTACATTGGACTATGATTGCATGGATTTCGATTTTTTGAAAAAGAAAAACAATATATTTATAATAAAAAAGCTATCAAAACCTTTATTTTACTGTTAAAGGCCAATATAATATGAAAATAACAATAAATAAATAAATAAACGAACGAACGAACAAACAAACAAACAAACAAACAAACAAACAAACAAACAAACAAAAACAAACAAACAAACAAACAAACAAAAAACAAACAAACAAACAAACAAACAAACAAACAAACAAACAAACAAATAAATAAATAAATAAATAAATAAATAAATAAATAAATAAAGAAATAAAACACAGTTATAGTATCCCAAAACTATTAAACATCTTTGTTGCCAAACGGCGTAATTTAAGAAATATATTGCTTATTTAAATTAGCTTTTCCTTACGCCCATTTTAACAGCTCACGTCTACAAAGACGCAGAATGAAGTGACTGGAGCCCTATGTCCAGATTTTTCTATGACAGTAAACTGATGACGAGCATTCTAAGAATGCGGTTGGGTGCACGAAACGCCCCATCGAGCGACTCGTATCGCCTAATATGTAGATAGCAACACCGCAGTAATATTGCGTGGCACTGTAATAGCTCTCTGTAAATCCATCGATGAAGCGAAATAGTTACCGTACGATATCTCACGTTACCGCCTCGCACCTTTCTAGGAGACGTTTTACCGTCCTCGTTGATCCTGGGCAGTTTTGACATACAAGTGAACCCGTCCCCTCTGGATATCTGAGTGGCAGAAACGCATTAGTTCCGTCTCTTTCGTTCGCTAAGGGCACATTTATGTAATTGCAGAGACGAAGATTCACAGGGTAATAAAGCTGTCTAAGGAACTTGGGGTATTTTGTTGAAATACACCTGAAAAACACACTAGCATCGTATGGGACCGAGCGGGATGGCTCAGGCGGTAACGTCTGTGGTTCGAATCTCGCGGCGACCTTCCTGATATTGGCTTCATCGAGGGTTTTTCCCGGGTCACTCAGGCGAATGCTGGGGAGGATATTTACCTCACCTCTCCAAATGACTGACTTTCATTTCATTCTCTCTCTATCCGGTCTTTCCAGCGGGGTCGCCGTTAGGATGCTGCGGTTGAGCTTGCGTTCTGGAAATTGCGGCGTTCGGCTTAGGGGAGGCGCCGCGGTCGGCTGGTCGCCCGCCAGGGGGGACTGATAGATCAGCCTGGCTGGTGGTGCACTCACTGTGGTGACCTGCAACTCTGTCGGGCTGAAGAACTGTCTACACCTGTTAGGGACCCACCGTAGTAGCTCTGCCTGTGATGCGTTCTGGCCGCCCGTAGGTGCTCCCGAGGTCTGATGCACAATAATCCATCGGCTGACATGCCTAAATTCCCAGCGTGACAGACAAGAAAAGACCATCCTATGGGCATCTGCATTTATACATTTTTGCAGTAAAGTATACTGCTACATGTGCAAAAACTTCTCGGCGAACAGTTTATCACAGGGATGTCCAACCTTCTCACTTTGGAGAACTTTACATAATGAGCGGTTCTTTCCCATTCCCCTCCTTCAGTCGGAGAGTGAATCAGTCAGTATCCAGTGACGGACACAAACAGGCCATCCTATGGCAGTTTCTAAGTCATTACTTGAATTTCCTGGGAATGTCCTCAGAACACCTCTTCATTCTTGATGAGTTTTGAGTAAACGGTAAAAAGTAAGAGACAGACAAAAGCTTAACAAATAAAAAATGTGGATCTCATTAAAACACAATTTATGTCAAATACTTCGTTTTACTTTTGAGTGGACTATTTCCGAGACTAGCTTTAAAAGATTTGACTATCGCTCCAAGGCTACTGTATTCCCATATTCCCCTTGCACCTACATGAAAATTAGCAGTAAGATAATTTCTGCAAATGTTTATCTCGACTAACATGAAGAAAATAGAGGAATAAGAATATGTAAGAATAGCACGAGAGTAGAGAAAGTCATGTGAGCAACACATCAGATTTGTTACTATGTGCTTACAGTAACTAGAGGACGTATTACATTCCAACCAAAATTTCAATGTCCAGATTTCACCAGATATACACGTTTCGAAGCTGCATTAACCTAAACAGTAATTTTAGAAAAAGTCTGTGTATGAATATGTTAAATTGTTTGTGTGAAAAGCTTAACTCAAAAACCAAATGCGTTATAAATTTCCAAGGGAGCGACACGAACACCCAGGAAAAGCTATCCTTTGCAAACATACTATCCGAGCTTGTAGGCCGTAGTCTAGTGGATGTGTAGGTTTCACCAAGAACTACGCTTGGCATCTTTACAGCTCATTCGATGGCCCCGCCCACCAGCCATAGGTATAAAAAGGGATTTATCCTCAGCGGAAAACTTATTCAAACTATGACCAGCAATTTCTGCAAAAGTTTATTTCCATTAACATGAAGCAGTTTGAAAAGCTATATAACGATAAACGATAGTCGATCGAGAATGTCATGTGAATGCAACACAGCAGATTTTCATAGCCATGTCAACCTCCTACATTTTTTAGCTTTTCGTCACTCTTTGAATTTGTGTTTAATATTTATAGCTAGTAACACATAATAGTGAGAAAATATGTTATGAGGAGTACCTACAGATGCAAGGTAAGGCATAAAAGGGGGGCTGTAAGACTATAATCTGTGGAGTTATGGGCATATGAATCCCCAGAGGTGGTGATTGACAACATGGTAACAGAGCGCTTGATTTGCCTTAATGAAGGCTGAAGAGGTAACGACTTTTGTGATGGAAAGAAATACCCCAGTGCAGGAGGTATATTTTTTGTATATTTTCTAAGGTCTTATGCTTCCATGCTATAGGCAACACGTAATTTATCTGAGAATGAAAGGTAAACAGAAGCCTCAGATGGCAAAGAGCTTCGCTAGAGTGAAACACCCCGAAAGCTCTCACTTTTCCAACAACAGAGGAAGTGCTTCTTATAATTCAGTTCTTAAAATGAAGTGAATGTTATCATGTAAGACAAGACTCGGTAGATTTTCAAGTATTTTGTAAATAGCTCGCGCTAAAGAAACTTAAATCTCTGATTCGCTCCTTTGTTGATTGCATTTTGGGGTGTTCAAATTAAGCAAAACAGTAGTGGAGCTTTGAGAACTCTTAAGTCTCGTGTAGACAATGCTTCTCCTTTACGGGAATATTGGTGCAGTTTCCAGATGATGGGTATGTATGTATCTGCGCAACAGATAAAAGAAGTAGAGAAATGATTGTAACTGAATCAATCAGTGTTTACTAGTCTTGTCCCGCGGACTAAAATATGTACTTGTTCGGTCCCCTGCATAGAAGTAAACAATACCAGTTCGGTCCCGAATTATGAACAGTACTATTTCGGTCCCTATCGACATCCTGTTGGCACCAACATTTTCCTCCCATTCTATAGAGGCTTAGGACTGGCATATGGCAGGGACTGCAAACTACAAAATTGTTTGCATTCTCCTTAAAGCCTGGTTAAAAATGTTGATTATGATGTACATTGTAGAGCATAAATCGCAGTCGAAACAGACTAAATATAATATGCCTTATTTCATCGTTTACGAGTAAAATCATTTTTTTAGATTACTTTCAATGACCATCTCTCGCAAAGCACCGCAAACTTAAGCATGATTGTTGGCAACTTCCGGTAGGAATTGTTTTCGAGCACCATGCATTATTTTTCCTTAGCAGTAGGACATCATACTTCGTTAAATCAGGTACATAGTTTTTGTTCAGTTCAGAATGCAACAGTTTAGAAGGTCTCTCACAAATATCTTATACCTACAGTTTTTTATGGCTTTTCTTAAGCAACTGCTTGTCCAAAATTGTTGCATCCATTGCATTATGATTATGCGGTTCGTGTCTTTCAACAATCACATATTTCTCGTTAAGTTTGATAAAAGGCTTGCAGGGTCGTAATACACAACGCCAGCTCTGAAACTCCCTTGCTAGGTGTTTATGGAAGGTAAACTTAAAACCACGTATAACATACATTGGGTTTCCCTTCTCACTGTATATTACACAACACTCTTCTTCTGCCATAGTTGAACGTTTACTACTGACTAATGCAAACAAATCAAGAAAACAAATTCGAATCAGCCTCACTGCCAACATGAAAACCTACGGCATACCTCGTACCGAATTAGTACTGTACGCTTGTGGACCCCGGACCGGATTTCAGTTGTGCATCTAATGGGACTGAACTAGTATGCACCCGAGTCAGTAGATGATGGACAATAGATTTCTACACTTCTTCATAAGGAACCGTAGAAGTAGGTATATGGGTACCTCCAGGGAGTTATTTGCACGAAATAAAAAGAAACGCTTCCCGTTTGCGAAAAACACATACAACATGTGATCTGGTTTTGTTAAACTGTTTTCTACACTAGATGTGTTATGCCCAAATAGAATATCATCCAGTACTTCCTCGACCACGTACCCCTTCTGGTGGAATATTATGACTTTGTAAAACAACCAAAAAGCAAGTCGCGGGATGATCGATAATATTCTTTGGCCACCGTATTACCTCTTTTTCCTTGAAAACCTTTCAGAGATTTCGATGGCCGAAGTTAAGTCAAAGCATCACAAACGAAGTCTTCTTTTATTACTGTGTTTTGTCTTTAAACGCGACTTCCTCAAACACTAGGTACATTTCCCTGCGGACTCAAACGACAACTCTTACTTCTAACATCTCGTGTTAAGAGAATCTATCATTTCATTCTTTTCTTCTACCCATTCCAGGACTTTTAATGTACGAGCACCTTTTAAATTAGTTTTAGTACACACAACCGTAGTGAACTACATACAAACATATCTTGTTAATTTAATATAGGGATATTCGCCACTTTATCACCCTTTTTACTAAGTAAAGCTCGATCCTGTTTCATGGCTTTTTTATTGATACGAAAAACAAAGGAACATTATCATTTTCTTTTTGCGTTTTCAAAACGTGTGTGCCATTGTACCTATTGTACGAGTTCATGTATACAGTGCGTGCAAAACTATTGTGACCCTGACTGCCAACACAGCTGCCAAAACCTAGGAATTGTTTATGTTTAGCTTACTCGGAGTAAGCTATATGATACCTTTGCTTACTCACAGCGAGCAACACTTACCTACAGTCTGCATCAAAAGTGTTCCGCATGTGGTTCTGTTTACACAGAGGGCAGTAAATAATGCTTTATTTTATATTTGCAATATTTATAAAAATGCCCGTTTTCAAGGTTGATTGCTAAGGTATTACATAGTCAGAGCAGAAAAATAATTGAAATATCGACTTCATGAAGCAAGAGGCAAACATGAAGGAATGAAAGAATAAAGATGTGGTGCAGTGTATAGCCGATGTGGGAGTATTCGACATTGATTATCCCACGCACTCCTTTAGCATGCTCACGACCAGTCACCTGCTGATCGGGTGTGTAACTCGCTTCGAAGCTGTAATTAACATTTTCACGTGTCTAGATCTGTTGTACCATTCGTAACAATAACTGCTGCTAATGGCCAATGTAGAACGACATCTATGTTTAATTACTTATAAGTCTGTTTCAGATAGTCGTTCCATAAAGAATTTTCAATTCTCATTTTAGTATCGAAATGGCATTGATTTCCACATCCATTATTTATCGTGCTTAGAACAAAGTATCGCTTTCTAAAAGTAGATGCTTTAAGCACCCTAATTATAAATACTGAAGGCAAAAGTACCAATAATTTATTATATTCAAAACAAAATTATTTAAATTGGAAATTGCAATATATGGAGATTTGATAGTATTTTATTTTCCTCTCGCAGGACACTCTCATTCTTGTCCTCTACGATTGTTGCCTTCATGGTTGTATTTTCCTGTCCCCTAGAATTCTGGTAGCAATTTTTCTCTTATTTTCTAGGGATTTTCCGCGCACCCTTCAGCAATGGCCGTCAACTATTTAAATATTTTGTTTGTTAATGACGCTGTCAACTGTCAGGATAATACCAGCGCCACCGGTGTGCCTGAATTTCATCCCACATGAAATATTTTAAATTTCAGTAAATCTGCTAACATGTACACTTAGGCACACCTAAAGGCCACCGGTCTGGGTTATGTTTGAACTCGCGACCTTGGGATCAGTAGGCCAGCGCTTAACCAACTGAGTCACCCAGACTCACTGGCAACTGCCTTTGAACGCCATCCTAAGTGTATTTTTAATGTTGGTGTATTTGATCCAGTATCCTCAACATGATTTGCGAAATTAAAATAAAAGTGCGAGAGAACTAATCAGAAATATGATTCTCTTCTAGATATGAACAGGGTAAGGATTATCAAGCGACAGTCTAAAAATGTATAGAGAGCGTACAAAACTAACCTCCAGGTTGTTTTGAAACCCCCAAAACAGTTTGATTTCAATAGAATCGACTTTTGAGATATCTATGAATGATTAATCATTTTCCATTAGATACTCAATGTACGAAAACAAATTTTGTTTTGAATATTTTACACATTCTCAGGATGATAATTTCACCAAATGTAATACTTCCGTTTCCTAAGCTTGTAGCAAGGTTTGCAATTCTGAAATGTAGTTTGTTTATTTCGTTATTTTTTTCAGGCTGTATCGACCATTAACAGCTAATATTGCAACTCTGACATCGAAATGTGAGCACGGTCAACAAGATCCCTTTATTTTCAATTCCTTTTCTCCACATTTACTTGCGTTACTCAGTTTATGTGTGAAATGAAACAAAGATAATATCCGAAACTGGTGAATTATAATTGAGGTTCTTAAAAATAATGAAATTAATCGCCATTGTAAGTCGCCACTAGGGTATGTTATTTCATATGAATTCTTGTACTTTACCGGGAAAAAATGCGAGTCAATTGAGATTTTAATGTCGTGTAGGCATAGGCTCAGCGCTCAGCTGTTAAAACAATCGGACAGAGACCGGAAGATCCGTGGTTCAAGTCCTGGCTATAAATTGAATTTTTAAATCTCCAATATTTATAATATTTATCCTAATTGAATAATTTTAGTATGAGAAAATATGCATTATATAAATTCATACTTTAAAAGTACTTAATTACAGTAGGGATTTACGTTTCAAGTGCTGCTTACTTATTTTTATGTCTACTTTAATAGCTCAGGCCTTAAATAATAATTGCTGAACTAGTCCCCTTTTCATATGGATATTTCCACTAGAGGAGGTTTCCAAGACAGAACTGGAGAATACCGTTCCTATGTACTCTCGTTCAAAGAAACTTCAATATGGTTCAAACAAAGCAAGTAAAAACTAACACAGTGTAGTTCTGAATTATATTTCCTTCCTCTTAAGGTATATAAAATGTGAAGAATAATATGTGAAAGAGAAAAATCTGGACTCTGGATGATGTAGGTGAAGAAAGAGGTTGCCCATAGGGTATTAGATATAACAGGATTCGGAGGAGGAACTTGATACCTCGACTAGTGAAATCTCGGGAGGAAGGGGCGAGGTGGGAGGATAATAAGAGTGGCCGGACTGAGGAGAACGACAGCAGAGGGCAGGGTCTGGAATAATTACAGACTCGTACAACGGCCTCCCCCCCCTCCCCCCCTGCGGGCTTACACATCCTCTGGGTGGGGGGTGCTGGGACTCGGATACCTCGCCCGATCCGAAGGACAGTGATGTACAGAGAGCAAATTCCTTGCCATGCGCGCCGAAACTCTCAACGAAACTTGGAACTCTGAAAGAGCAAACGGGGATGAAAGGCAAAATGAAATGAGAAGTGAGGTGAAATGCAGGGACAGGACATTCGGAGGATGTAATTATTCTTCAACGTTTTGCTTAGCGACCCGGGTAAACCCCCGAAAATACCCATGGGTCGGGAAGGTCGGCTGCGGGAATTGAACTCACGTGCTCCCGATTGCGGGCTATAGACGCTAGCGCCTGAGTCATCCTTGTTTGGTAGGTTTCCCAGTTTCCTTAACGCGTGGTGGCGCTGCTGCTTACGAAGCGGGGGATCCGGGTTCGATTCCCGGTACCGGCGTGGGGATTTTCTCCCGCTGGTAGACCTGGTCCGGAGAGCACTCGGCCTCCTTAGGTCCCTTAGGGGCTAATTGAGGAGCTATCTTATTGAAAAGTAGCGCCTCCTGGTCGAGAAGACCGCAGAACCGGCCGGGAGGGACCGGGATGCTGACCACACCCACCTCCTGTACTGCACCCCACTCATGACGCCTGTGGTGGCCAGAGATGGGGCACGCAGCGGTCGGGTGGTAGGCCTTGGGCCGGATGGGTGTTGTGCCACGGGGCTACGGTTATACATACTGTCTGTTCACCAGCTCATGGTCTTAAGGGACTGAAGGGGAGACAGAGACGTTCCACGATAGTGTAACCCGAGTTTTGTAAACTTCGTAGATAACGTTGCTACTGGTTAGGTTGCCAACTTAGCTCCAATGTTATTCCCACTGTTTGCTCGCTGATATGCTAATATCTCTTAATTTCAGATAAAAATTGGACGAGTCACTAGCGTTATCTCAGGAGTAAAGAAAAGAGGAGTGTAGAAGTAGATAAATGCCCGCCTAGGAGTGGTGCGAAATCTGCTGTTATACTGCGGTTGTAGAACAAAGGTTTTCAGACTGACAGCTTCATGTGTAAAACAGATTTTTATCATTAGGCCACACTGCCGTTTGCTTGTCCCCACACATGTGTGATCTCAATTTCATAGAACTAGCTTGTGCCAAGGTAAAACAAATAGTTAAATAGATGTAACAGGTGACTTTTCTCTACAGAAATTCCACGATATAACGCTCGAGGGTTTATCACTTGTAACCGATACAGGCTGGCAGGGTCTTTTAAAACATATAGAAAAGGTAGAAGATCAGCGGGAGAAAGACGGAGCAGTTGAAAATATCGTTTATGTTTTATAAGCTAGGAGTATATATACTGCATGAACTAAAATAAACATTTAAGTTCCGCTGTTTTGAGTGGCTTCTTTGCTTTGATCTAGCGTGAATACACATTCCAAGGTTAATAACATTTTCGTAAGCGAGATTAGAGGCACGCCCCCGCTTCAGATATCTCTTGTTTACCTGCAATTGTTTCCTGACGTACTGGCTCACTGCATTCTTCCCAGGGATCATGAGCTGGTGGACCAACTGTATATAACTGCACCTCTGTGTGTGGACTAAAATGTAAGAAAGGCTTATCCATTCCCAATGCGTTTCAACATGCCGTGCCTCGACAGCACAGCAACAGGCAGTGTTGCCTAAAATACCTATATCTGGATGTGGAGAGCGAAAGGAGAGGAATGGAGGGATATACTGTAAATTATGTTTATAGTTTATAGGACATGATTAGAGGTTCATTATATGGGCGTGTGGGAACCATGGCACATCAGCTGAAATTACCGAAAGTGGAGCAGTGAAAGTATTGCCCAATGTTACAACACAAATGAGCTTAAGGCTGCCTTCTTTACAAGTATTTCGGCTCCATTAAAGTCGTTAGTAAACTTCCATTCACTTAAAAATCTAGGAAACAGACAAATGCATATTAGACAGTTAGTCACTTTAAAATTAAGAACTCTGCTCCGAGAAATAGCTCATTATTTCTAAAACTAATGTGCTTATAGTAGTTTAATATTCTGGTGTAAGTCCAATTCAGTGCCATAAAATATTTACCCTAGTTTAAATAATTATTAACTATTCAAAATGTATTATTAATTACCTTTGAGCTGAAACACCTGAGAAACTGTTAGTAATTCTTAGATCTATCATTATATTTACACTTAAAGTTATTCAGTAATATTAGTGTACAAATCATATTTCTCTGTGAACTTTGTATCTCTAGTACCAATTTCCTCACATTCATGTGTCAATTTTTGCATATCACTTTTCTAATAGTGAAACAAAATAATTTCATGTTGACATTAGTAATAAACATAGCTAGCCAGTTGCAACTGATACTATCAATCCCTTGTCAACTGATGTTACCACTCACTGATAAACTGATGACCATTTTCGTAAATTAAATGTTATGTTACTATCATTTAATTTAAGGAAAATGGCACATACTATTCAACTTACGAACGGAATTATCTTACCCTCTGTATAAATGAAGTCCATTGTGTTCATATCCCAGGGGACGGAGATGCCAGCTGAGTTCCAGCACTTACCTGAAAATAAAATGCCAGGAAATAACTTCATTTTCACACAAAACCTCTTTAAATAATCTTAAAAGCAATGTTTTCAAACCTGACAAACTTATAAGGAATGTTTTAATCCTGATTAAAAGACCATTTATTCAAGTAAATCCCTGTCACTCTTTATGCCGATGATTTTACACACCTGACAAGAGAACTAGCGTAAGTTGCGATAGCAATTGCCAACAAGTTGTGATTTGCATGTAAGCTTTTCATATGCACATTACAAATATGCATACAATGTTTCCCATTGACAATTACACTGCACTTTACCATACCGTGCATGTTTAGTCACCGAATTCAAAAAATGGGTTGGTGGTAGCTCTTGGCAAAAGATTACGAGGATGAACATGTCCAAAGAGTGTAAACTGTCGAGTATCACAGTAGAAGTACTTCATGAATGCCTGCATTAAGCAGTCCCATTGCTTTTGAGCATAAAAAATATGTTTGGAAGGTGCTTTAAACCTCTCAGATCTGAAGTCATATCCAGGTACAGTCCAGGAATACTGAACAAAGTCTGCGAAGACTGGGGAACAGAACTGATTGTGAAGAATACACATCAGCAATGAAATTGAATCCCTCAACGATGGTGTGAATTGATAGTCGTTTAGTAAGCTGTGGTCTTCAGTCCGCTTCAGCACTGTCTTGAACAGACGGAAGAATAGCACATGAAAGATGTGCACCTAGAAGGGATAGTCTTGACCGTATGCACATATTTTGAGGTCGGATAGCATCGATATGAGTTACTATCATATTTTACCCGATGACAACATTTGGAGCTAATTCTTATTGGCGACATAATTCGCAAGGACGTTGCTCTTACTGTCATTTCGACCATAGCATACACTACAAATAACTACATTAGCTAGAGAGAAACTGTTTACTATGACTAAAGTTACTATAGTGATGATGTTATGTTGTGTGGTCCATTGTGAGTGGAATATCGAATCTTCTTAACTTACAGTGTTATAGGCGATGGCACATGCTTGTAATCAGCACCTCAAACATATCCATACAAACCAAACGGTATTGGCAATTGCGATCGCAACTTGCGCTAACTCCCTTATGAGAACTAGAGATCATTTTCGCATGTACAATATAACCGACACGAACCAGTGATTCCCAAATGAAGTACACACACTGCCACACTGTAGATATTCCTACGCAGTATTCCAGAGAATATGTTGTTAGTGTTATCTAACAAATAAATTGTTTAACCGACCAATTATTTTTGACATCGCCTTAAACTAATGTTAGCTAACATCCACTTCCCCTGTTTGAGAAGTCTCAACAAATGTACAAATTATGCATTCCAAAATATAGACATTTTAAAATAAGAAACAAATACTTAGACACAATGTGGTTTGCCGATGAGCAACTGAGTTCTGTAACTCAGAACACGGTCTACAAAGAATCATTTGTTATTTAAATAAAAGAAGAGCGACATATAATATAAAAATGCAAAAAGTAAACATTGGAATTTAAAGGATGCACCTTAAGATCAAATGTCGTAATTGATAGTACAATTTTAGAAGACGTAAATGCTTTTGAAATATTTAGATTATAATCTGTGGTACATAAAAAGTGATGACACTAATGATAAAATTAGTAAATTTAATCAGATGTGTGGTACCATTAAAAGAACCTGTAAAATACACGAAAAGAAACCAGAATGAAGTTCTATAAAGTAATGGCTCTTTCTGTTTTGATGTATGGGTCAGAATGTTGGACGCTTACAAAAAGTAAGAACAAAAACTAGAAGCGACAAAAATGAGATTCTTAAGGAGTATTGCAGGGTTCACCTTATTGGATAAGGGAAAAAATGAAGTTATAAGAAAAGAATTAAACATATTCAAACTTTTTCGCCCTAGCGCTACAGCACAGGAAGAGCCTTGGCTTGCCGCCTAGCCGCTGCGTCCCCCACCTCTACAGGCGTCATTGGTGGGGTGCAGTACTGATATTCAAACTTGCAGATCGAATTCAACAGTGCAGGAGCACCAGGAAAGGATATATTGATAGAACGCCAGAAGAATGATTTCCATAATTATTAATAAACTAGAGACCTCCAAGAACAAGAAATGTTGGACGACCACACAGAAGATGGACTGAATAATTTCAGCTTTCATGAAACCGGAACAAGCTTATGAAAGCTCAATCCTTGATGACGATGATGATGATGATGATGATGATGATGATGATGATGATGATAAACAAATGTGCACATTAGAATACGGGTGCCATTGGTTCAGCTGCAGTTGATGAAATGCTGAATTTGCAATATCATAATAAAGAGTCACTGACACAATATTTTAACCTACTTGAGTATTTTAGATACTTATACACGTCAAAAGCGGTAGCAAGACAGGTAGGTTATGGATGAAGGACAAAAATGTTATTAGAAAACGGTACAAACAGGAAAATGTCTAAAATATGATAGTCACAATTTATTTTTAAACATCAGATCTTATGCTGATGATCGTCAAGCGAGTTCGCTCTGCTATAACCTGTGAGGTTCGCATTCGGGAGGTCCCGGGTTTGATTCCTGTCGAACGCCCGCTTTGATCTTGGGTTTTTTCGTGGGACTCCTTGCTTGATAGCCGAATGCTGGAAATCGTTTATTTTCTATCACGATGTAATTCCCTCATTTTCCATTCATTCCATTTGCTTCTCATGGTTCAGTACCCATGTGTAGTTCTAGGTTTCGTGGCGTGACAGATGCTGCGGATGTATTCTCCAAGGAAAGTGTATTCCCAGTGGACGCTACAGGGCTCCCTATTTCGACGGGTCGTTCATCGCCCTCTGTGGGTAGCTCCAGTAACGGACCGGGTCTTCAAGCCAGTAACTGATAGGAACCTCCGCGCGTCTCTGTGGCTGTTCTGCCTACGGCCTATAGCCTGCTGTAGTTCCTTCACCTCATCCCTTCCTTCTGGAGGTAGCTGTAATAGATGTCATGTAGGTCGAAGTACGCGAGCTGTTTCCTCCACTGTATAGTCTATGCTGATGATCCTTTCGTTTAGTAACGTTATCATAACATTAAAGGTAAGCATTCATACTTCTTTTGCATTCGTATTTTCTTCTTTCCCTGATTACCCTCCCCTTATATAGGACTTACACCCCCAGGACTTACAAGCCAGTGCTTGGGGCCAGACGCCTGTCGGGGAGCAGAGGGACCTCTGGTCCAGACAGAGTGAAGACCTGCAAGTAGGTGGTCAGCCAAGGACCAGGTGATAGTGAGGAAGAGGATGACAATATGAAATTCAGGCGAAATGGATGATCAGAAGGGTGATAATGGGGCAATTGGTGGAATGAATGGCGGGGGAAACCGGAGAACCCGGAGAAAACCGCCCAGACGCCGCTTCGTCCACATGCTTCGTGGCCGCGCACTCTGACAAGGATTTTTCCGTGGTTTCCCCATGTCACTTAGGCGAATGCTGGGGTGCATTAATCTTTTCTCCACGGATTCCTTTCCCTGCACTTCTCATTTCTCTCCCTTGTCATCTTTCAGGTTTGGTTGGTAGCGCGGTGCGTTCCGGCGAATGCGGACAGATGGCATAGTTGCTTGTGTTCTGGAATCTCTTCCCTGGCCCTCCCTGAAAGTTGCTGCTCGAGTCGGAAGGGTCGCTCGTCGCACTCTCCTTCGGTTGTGCGCCAGGTGCCAATATCTGTAAATGTTAGGTACTTCTATGCGTCTCTGGGCTTCGTTGGTTCCTCTATCTGACGAGCCTCCGGTCTCACTTCGCCTCGTACCTTCCCTCTGGGGGGGGGGGGGGAGTGGTAGCCCGCAATAGATCCATGTCGGGGTCACAGTGGGTCGAGGTGTCCCCCTCTGTTACGCACACAGCATGCCATTTTCTCCACTACTGAGTCAAACTAACCTATTCCTGTACTAATCTAAATGTTCCTCGTGGTGGGACATATTACATTTCATTTTCATCATGTCCTTGATACTGGCGTCCTCCAGCTCATGAAAGCATTCACCCATGG
This sequence comes from Tenodera sinensis, assembly GCA_030765045.1. NCBI lineage: Eukaryota > Metazoa > Arthropoda > Insecta > Mantodea > Mantidae > Tenodera > Tenodera sinensis. The sequence continues at coordinate 55,682,752 of CM060962.1, read as the reverse complement.
TAGATTTCACTGATTAAAATCTATGATATAATGTTGGAAGATCAACGATCAGCTATCGGGATGCAGTAGAGGAGACTGACACCAAATATTACAGGTTCATGCCATTTTAGATGAGAACAAACAAAATAATTACAAGATAGATACCTCGAGTATTGACAACTGTTTTAAAAAGTCTAAAAGTAAACAATTGTAAACAGGCTCTTAAATTACTTCACGTGTTTAAACTGAAATATCTCGATCGACTGATTGAAATAGATGAAACATGGATTCAGAGCTATGACTCTGAAACCAAAAGGCAGCACACGATATACAAATATTAAGCGTCACCACTGACTAAAAATGTCTAGGAAATTGAGATTGACCGTTGCAGAAATTCTTTCATTCCACATTTCGTTATAGATACAAGGGGGATAAAAGAAACTGAATCATCAGTGTGAACACCTGTGGTGCCGCATGTAGTAAAACTGGGCGTTAAGCACTACCAAAAAAGGTTTCTTTCTCTCTCTCTCTTTTTTTTTTTTTTTTTTTCTTCCTGTGTAGCAATTCTACATAATGTCTTATTTAAGCGATTTCTGGTATACCATTTTCCCTGTTGTTTGTGAAGTTGATATAACAAATTGTTGTTACCATAACGCACGGGTGGCAAAAACGGAACTCGCGAGACGATTGTACTCGCAGGCGCCGCTCCTACAATGGCTGATTGTCCATTTGTTTTCATATACTCTGGGTGATACAGCACGCGTTGCATATTTAGTGACTCGTAAAAGGAAGGAATTTTCGCCACCCCTACCGTAAAAGTTTAAAAGCATGTTTATGCTCACGACTGGGGTTGGAACACTTGTACGGACACTTCATAGAGAGCCATTTGCATGGAGCCTTTTCCTCTAGTTGATGAATCAGATGTGGAATGTTGATGTTGACACTTGTACGGAATGACCACTAACAACTGTTAATAACCGGTTTGGAATGAATATTTTCAGGTATAATATGCATATGTGCAACCCATAGCCTAAAGTAAACAAAGAAGAAGATATTTATAGTTGCAGAATGCAAGAGGTTCACTTAGAAATATACTTGCAGTAATTGTTAGCGATGTAATTTCTAGATAATGGCACATTAGGGCATCATAAAGCAGTATCAAATTGCATTAGATTACGTTAAGACGCCCGTTGTAAATAAATAAAGGTTTTCCTTTCGTTTTGCTGAACTCCGTATCTCCAAAATTATAGCACGCACACTACTTGACACTGTAGTAATGAACTCTTCTTAGCGAGTGCCACCCCCAAACCATTATCTGCCAGCCACGCATTCCAACCCATATAGCTCTCGCGACAACATTGTAAGAGATGCATTAGGCCGGGATATACTGGCCAGCAGCAGATTAGTCTCCGTGCAACTGTAACTTTCTAAATTTGTCATTCTTGGCCATTTACGGGAATATTTTGAGATCCGTAAAAATGTCGACAAATTTCATCTGCGCACAGGTGTCACTCCGTGCAACTGTCACAACCTCTTTACGACTTATATTAACTTTAGCACACATTAACGTTAACTGTTATACGAAACAACTGCAAATAATATTGTTTACTTCATGTTTACACTTCATTATCCTTGAGGTTACCATTAATTGTGACTTAGATTTTATACAAACACTTGGAAAATTCGAGTCTGCTGTACGGAGCCCCTGTATATAATATGTACATAACTTTTTATTTAACCACATACTCTGTTGCAGACGAGAATGGAGATCAATAACGAGGAGGTGTGAAATGTAGAGACTGTACTAATCTTTCACCCGTCACATTTGACAACAAGAGAATAATCAATACCAAGCAGATCATTCAGATAACAGTAAATGTCTGGGGGATTTCTCACCTGGCGTACTTCATGCCTTTATCGCCCTTCTATTTTCATTTCCTCCCTCAGTAAACTTCTGTGAACAGCTGAAAAGCTTACTTATGGGTCTGGAGAGAATTGTGCTCTAAGCTAGAAGTCCTGCTCGTAAATGAAGGGATACACATTTCAAATTCTATAAAAAGTTCAACTAAAATCCAAAACAGTGGAATAACTTGAGTAAATGGTGTTCTACAGCATTAAATGCAATCACAATGTCGATGTAACATAAATATTTTCAAAACTTAAATCGCCATATGTAGTTCTGTGTGCACTATTTACAACTACAGTTTTGAGACCACAGAGTGTTAAAATTTGTTTCCGAACGTTTCCTTAAACAACATGTTAAATACTAAAATATTCAGTAAAATTTAATTCTAATGCCTTTCGTTTAATTCCAGAAAAAAATCTGATGTGTTACACTCACATGACTTTCTCTACTCATGTACTAACTATTCTTACAAACTCTTATTCCTCTATCTTCTTCATGTTAGTCGAGATAAAAATTTGCAGTAATTACCTTATTGCTAATTTTCTTGTAGGTGTAAGGGGAATCGCTTTGAGCGATAGTCAAATCTTTTAAAGTTGGTCGCCATATGAAGGCTTTTAAACTCTGATTCATTTGCACGGCCAAGAGATGAAAAAGTGAATAACGACTTCCCATTTGAGAAAAATTTAAGCATTGAAAAATTCACAAAAATAACAAGGAATATCTCCGAAATGGTACACTCAACAACAAATTCATTTGGACATAATTGGTGTGTTTTAACGAGATCTAAATTGTTTGTATAATAAGATTTGGTCTATCTCTTACGGTTTACCAGTTATGCAAATATCGTCAAAGGTAAAGAGAATTACATAGGCTATAGCCAGAAAATGCAAAATATACATTTCATTTACCATAAAAATATCTTAACACATAAGGCATCTTACTGAAAAGCTTTCAAAAAATTTTCCATGCAAAGGGTAGAGCAATTTGCCTCAAAATTTTCGTGTCGCATCCTTAAAATCTGTTAAACTTAAATTCCAACTTTAGCTTTTAACCGGCTTTTCGCTTTTGGGTAATACTGTTCACAGACAGGCGCGCGCATGCATACACACAACCTTTCTCTGGAAATGCTTTTCTGGATTCAGTGGGTCTCTAGACATATATTTCTGGTGAAATCTCGACATCGAAATTTTGAGTCGAATACAATATTTCGCCTATTTACTATACGTAGCAGAGAAAGTAAAACACATCTCCTTTTCTAAAGCAATATCTTCAACTTTTAAAACATGTTTAATCATATAGTGAACAGGTTACATCTGCGACATACAGCACTCATAACACATCAATTAGTGCTTAAGAATATTTTTTATTTAAAAAAGCAAAAGTAATATAACTATGAAGTGAAATAAATAAGGTATAAGTTACGTCAAATTAAAAATTATCAATGTTTATTCTGAATGTTAAATTGTGAAAACGATCAGTATGTTCAAGTTATAAGCCTTGCATTTGAGAAAAAGAGAATGCTTTAAAATTCTTGGCATATTTATCGCAATGGTAACCTTAAAATTGTAAATGTAATTTACTTTTACACTTACTCCTAGGGCTGCTGCCTATATCTCCAACCAATGACAGTGTGGTGATAATGCTGGTCGCGCGGACATTGTTCCCTTTATGGTTTTCGCGCGATTTGGAAACCCACCCTTGAAGCACTTGTACCTGATAAGCCTGCTAGCTACGCTGAATGTTGGCATGACTCCTGTTGGCTTTCTGTGAAGTAGGTTGGACAAACTCTACTTACACCACGAAGTGTTTGAATGTACATCATATTATTATTGATGATAGCTTCTCGGTCTAACAGCCAGGTCAAATTTGGATAACTGCCCAAGCTTTCAGCGACTAACTCTGACGCCATCCTCAGGGGAACTCAATGGCGGCAGAGTTAGTCGCTGAAAACTTGGGCAGTTTCCCAAATTTGACCTTGCTGTTAGCCCGAGAAACTATCATAAAAAAACCAACGTCGGGTAAGCTTCGAATCATTAATCGCATTATTATTATCATTATCATCATCTATTATTATTATTATTATTATTATTATTATTATTATCATTATCATCATCTATTATTATTATTATTATTATTATTATTATTATCATTATCATCATCTATTATTATTATTATTATTATTATTATTATTATTATTATTATTATTATTATTATTATTATTATTATTATTATTATTATTATTATTATTATTATTATTATTATTATTATTATTATTATTATTATTATTATTATTATTATTATTATTATTATTATTATTATTATTATTATTATTATTATTATTATTATTATTATTATTATTATTATTATTATTATTATTATTATTATTATTATTATTATTATTATTATTATTATTATTATTATTATTGCTGTTATTATTAGCATTATATATCTCCTTCCTGATTAATTAATCCTGTTAATCTCATCTTCATAAGGATGTTTTTGTATTTTTGTATTATGTCCCACACAAGGTAAACACCAAATTGACTTCGCATTCTACACCCAGTTAGGCCTTTGGTACGGTGTTCTTATGTATGCTATTTTTTATTTTCCACTTCTGTTTCTGAGTGTAGGTACACGACTCAACTATAGTTGTAGCATTGGAAGCTAATATGTGCTTCTCAGAGTAGCAGTGGGACTTTAGGCCTCATATCTGCTGGGGTCATAAGTGGTGTTTCTCATAGCTGTGTGCTCTGGACGAATGCACTAAGGTAACAGTAAACTCATAGCGTACTCTCTACGGTATTAAAGCAGCTGATACCTAAAAGCTCGGTAAAAGAACTGTTCAACATTTACCCACTGCTAAAGATACACATTTCATGCACAATTCCACGCCCAGTTTTCCGCGATGTTTCATGAATTCACATTCTAATAACCAACAGCCAAGGAAGCAGAAGTTATTTGGTGGGCTGCTAAGGATCCATATTCATGGAATAAGAGGGTAAAAGGTGGGGGAAGATTTAGGAACTGTAGTGGGAGGCAAACTGGGTGATTGTGTGTCGGGAGGGTGGAGTCTTCAAAGCCGATTTGTCGGTGTGGGGGTGTCATTAAGTTAGCCACTTCCTTAATTGAATGGCAGCAGCCGAACTAATGAAAGCTAACCACTACAGTTCCCCTTCCAGTCGCCAACCTTCCCTTCGACATCAACTTAAATTCTCTTCCCCTAACGAAGACCAAGTCTCCAGGAACCCTTTCCTTTTAAACATGTAAACACGTTTCATCTGCTTTCTTCGTGGAGAAGGAAAAGGAATTGCATTAACAACAGAAGTACAAACTTGCATATTTGACTTCTAGTCACTGTAAGACCACATAACCGGAAGGAAGAAAACGATAAAAAAGAAGGAAAACAAATAAGAGGGGACGGGAAACACTTGCAAGGAAAGCCTCGGCATGTTTCCTCGTGGTAACAGCAATTATACTTCCCATTATTTGATATGTGGAACATAATAAAGGTAAGGCAGAGTGTACACAAGCGATGTTCAACGTTTGCGAAAGAGAGGAGGTTGGATTTACCTCCTTCCACTATACGCGGACTTTGCCACTCTTTAACACACAGATGTGTACTGACTTACAGTGGTGGTTTTGTTATATGTACGTTGCGTTTGGTTTACGAAAGCACTTTCAAATCTTATGCGATAAACATCTGTTCATTAGAGACTTCTTTGGCACTGCTTACCTTTAAGAAGTCTATCAATATTTGGCTACAAAGTCCAAGTGCATAGCCTTAGAAGATACACCAAGTGATCGTCGCGTAACCTATTGCGATACAGACTTTTAATGTAGTTCAATTTGGAGGAACTGTTCGCAAATATATGTAGAGCTATACTCACTCTTATACACACTATTCTTGCAAATGCTTTTTTCTCTATCTGCTTCATTTTTATACACACGAGCATTTTCAAAAAATATCTTAATGCTAATTTTCTTGTAGCTGCACGGAGAATATGGGAATACAATAGGCTTTAAGTGATGGCGAAATGTTTTAAGAGCTGGTTGCTATGCGATGCCTTTGATATTTCGTTCTCTTTGCAAGACCGAGAAATAAAAAAACGAATAACATATTGCTACTTGAAAAAGTATAGGTATTGGAAACTTCAAACAAATAATAAGGAATACCTCGGAATGGGTTCACTTAGAATGAAAACGAAGTGTTTGGCATAAATTGTGTTAAAACGAGATCCACATTTTTTATTTAGTAAGCTTTTGTTTGTTTCTTATTGTTTACCATTTATGCAAAATCATCCAGAATGAAGAAGTCTTCTGAGGACATTCCCAGAAAATTCAAGATGACTTAGAAACGGCCATGGAATCGCCTGTTTGTGTCCGTCACTGGACACTGTAAGTCTCTCCAACTGAAGGAGTGGAATGGGGTATAGCCGCTCATTACATAAGCGTCTTCAAAGAGACAAGGTTGGAATGCCTGGACTAGTATAAATCAAATGCAATAGTTCTAGTCAACTATTCAAATCATTCCAACAATACCATTATGTAGTACTTTGTTTACTCTTCGACTGTTTCCGGGACATTTAGCAATAGCGCTGTGATGGTGTTTACATTCAAGTAGGCCGTACTCGCTATACAAAAGGGATAGTTGCTGTGTCGGCAGCAAGTACACACGTTGGGTAGTACAACAGAAGTTGCCAAACAGGTATAAACAGGGTAAACTATAGAAAAGAAAAGAAGAGTTCGTCCATCATGTTGTAGTGCTTGTGATGCATAGTGGGTGCATTCTTGCATATTTACAATTCCTCCCTTGAAAGTTGAACGTATGAATGAAATAGACAAATGTGTTATATGTTATTAGGAATCGAATGGAGAAGCTTTATAGTGCATGTAAATGCATATTCAGGGGGTTAGTGCATACTTCACTAATGATTGCATACGGATGTATGTAGATGTTTTGTTATCTGCTTGTTATTGGAATATTTATTTTGTTTCTATAAAACGGCGAATTTCTGCTTTACTGCCAGATTTTGCGGGAGAGGGCAATCATGTATGCTGCCCAATCAGCATTATTTGTATCAAATGATTCCTTTTCGATCTGTAATTAATGACAATGCCGTGCGGGTAGCCTATAGGCTACATTCCCCAAAAGTCGCCAATCATAATCGGTCATGAATTTACAAAATAGAAATACATAGGTATGTGCATATATATAATACAATATATTATAAATAACCTCTGGTGTAACAGCCCTTTGCGGCCCAAGGCTTACCGCCCAGCCGCTGCGTCCCCCACCTCTGCCCACTACAGGCGTCATGAGTGGGGTGCAGAACTGGAGAGTGAGACGTGGTCAGCGCCCCGAGCCCTCCCGCCGGTTCTGCGGTCTTCGCGACCTGGGGTTGTTACTTCTTTATCAAGTAGCTTCTCGACTGGCGCCTCAGGGACCTACGAGGCTGAGTGCACCCCGTACCAGACCTTCCAGCGAGGGAAAAATCCCCACGCTTGGTACCGGCGATCGAAACCGGGTTCTCCGTGCCAGAGAGAGGCACGCTACCACTGCGCTACGGAGGCGGTCTAGGTATGTATGTACGTATACATAAAGTTTTGTGTAAATTGTATACAAGACAACTGTATAAGCAAATTATATCAAAAAGTTTTGTTATTTAAACAATTTCAATATAATGAATAAGAAGTTAAACCAATTTTCACTACTGTTATTCCTGTACGTAAATCACAAACATAGTTATTTTGTTGGCTTTATCTGCTTACGGCGTTAAACACTATTGTTCTAATGCATAACAAACATAAAGAACAGTCACAAGTTACTGTACTATAAAACCTTCCCCACTAAGTTTAAATGTTTATTAACGCATCTGAAAGTGGTCTACAACAGCTGAAGATTAATGCTATTTATATTTTCATCATAGCCTCAGGAATAGATAGATACAATGACTCCACTGGTTTCTTAGCATGCTATTGAAGAAGAGATCTAAAATTTCTGAGCTAAATCGCATTTCTGGAGGGTTGAGAGCTAGCCTGAAGGGTGGAATGGTGAGGAGAGTCTGGGGCACATGGTGGTGGGTTCAAGCTCATGTTAACACCCAGCTTTTTGTCCTCAATAAAAAAGGTTCTTGCTCCGTCACAGTCCTGACCTTGCTTGCTTGCTGGCTTGCTTGCTTGCTTGCTTGCTCGATGCTTTTCTCCAAGCTGATTAGCGAGGGTGTTCAGAAATTAATGGAAATTTGATGTCGTGTCAGAGAGGGCCAATCCATCACCAAGACCAAGGAAGTGAGGGCAGCCGGTGGCGGGGTGACGCGGCTTCAACGTCGCGGAGTACTCGGCGCTTCCATTAGCAGAAGAGCAGGCATCAGGCACTGGACCGAGAAGCAGAGAGTATGGGGTGCGTGCCTACTGACTGACACGCACTTCTACTTGTCTTAAACATCATAAATGCTCTTATAATCGAGACTTGTTTTCGCTAGTACCTGAGTGTGATCCTTGTGGCCTAAAGTTACTTTTATTGGTGCTAAAAGAGCTCTACCGTTATAAGATAGCCAAAACGACGGCTTATTAAGGATACCCAATTGTGAAATTTTGAAAATCTACAGTTTTCATTGCATTGATTTGAAATTTTAACACAACAATCACTGTATAGTGAGGAGTAACTGTGCTAAATTTCATACATTTAGGCACATTAGTTGCAAACATATTAATTTTTTATTATACTTTTTTTAATATTTGTATAAATGGTTCCCCATGACGCAATTTTGATTTGAAAAACTTGATAATTTTCAGTTATGTCCTGTAATAGAATGTTAGCAAATTGATGAGATAATTTCTTAATCTTGTTATTAGTTTGGATAAAAATAAATTTTAAAGTTTAAATTCATTATTTTTTTCATTTAAATTTTGAAATGTAAACTTTAATATTTAATTACTCAGCAGTTATTCACTTTATGAGAAAATTATCCCATCATTTCATTTTTACGTTATTTCTAAGCAGGTATACCAAATTTCATGCATAACTACTGAAAATTGCATCGTGTTGAGCATTTTAAAGAGCAAACAGTGCTAAAAATAAAAACATGGAAAAACTAAGTTTGAAGTCAGCAAGAATAATGGAACTGTATGGATTTAAATGGACACGACCACTTACAGGCAATCAGTTAGACGGCCATGTGACATAGATAAAAAGGCCGTAAGGCTGTAAAAAGCATATAAAAATAAAGCAGACGATTTATACTATTTGGTAAAACAAAAATCCAGTTTTGGCAATTTTGGAAATTTTTAGCCTTTTTTCACAAATGGGTATCCTTAAAGCACGATCAGGAACACAATGGGCAAATATTATCTGCTTAAACAATACTGAGGTGTTACATTTCAGATGTCTACTGCAAACCAAGACTATCGTTATTTAAATGGTTATTTAAGTCGCACCAATTTACCTTTGGACTTTTACTTTCTCTACTACGTATAGTAAGGAAAATATTGTATTCGACCCAAAAATTCGATGTCGAGATTTCAACGGAAATACGTTTTGAGGCACCTTAATAAAAAAAAAAAGAATTTTAGATAAAGGCGCGCGCGCGTGTGTGTGTGTGCGTCTGTAAACAGTAACTCAAAAACAAAAGCCGCTTAAAAACCAAAGTTTAATATATTTCAAGGATGCGACACGAAGATTTTGAAGAAAATTCCTCCACCCTAAACTACCCTTTACAAGGAAAATTTTTCGAAGATGGTTTTCTCAGAAATGTCTAACTATTGTGACTAAAATCTCGTATGATTAAGATATTTTTATGGCAAATTAAATGTATATGTTGAATTTTTTGGCTATAGCCTATGTAGTGTAGTCCTGCTTACTCTGGATGACCTTTGCATAACTGGTAAACCGTAAGAGATAGACTAAATCTTACTGTACAAAAAATGTCGATCTCGTTAAAACACATAAGTTATAGCCAAATAAATTTTTTCGTGGAGTGAACTATTTCATTGTTATTTGTGTGAGTTTTGCAATACTTAAACCTTTCTTAAATGGAAGGCTGTTATCCACTTTTTTATCTCTTGGTCGTGCAAAGAGAAGGGAATTTCAATGGTTTAAAAGAGGTGACTATCGCTCAAAGCCTACTGTATTCCCATATTCTCCTTTCACCTGCAGGAAAATTAACAATCAGATAATTTCTATCAATATTTACCTCGACTAACATGCACAAGATAGAAGAATAAGAGTTTGTAAGAACAGTTAGTTACAAGAGTAGAGGAAGTCATGTCAGTACAACACATCTGACTTTTTAGGAGATAAAAGTTAAGATTAAAAAATAAGCTACATTTTGTAAGACATGCATTAAGTATTGCCGCATATATTGGGCACATATTGCATGTTTATACAATTATAGTGTTCTGTTCATAAGTACGTTTAGACTGGTAAGTCATGGGTGTATCGAAACTTCTCATGTATAAATCGCTTTTTTTATACATATTTTGGATAAATTGACACAGAGGGGAAACCAGAACATTCTCTTCTTTCCATTTACTGTCCTGCAATAGAGCTTGCTCGTTACTTTCTTGTAATTCACGCGGGCCATCTTCCTTATTTCACCACTCTATTGTAAAAGATAAAGTACATAAGTTCTCCTTGTGTTAATATAACAATAGAATATTATTAAAATGTTATCAAGAATTTGAACGTAGCACAGATATTTGCTCTAGAATTGGGGCATGCAAGCCGTTTTTGGCTCCCTCCAACACAAATCAATGGTGCGATAAATTGTGCAATATAAGCTCTATTTTTCCGAGCATGAAACATACCAAAATCTGAGTACTTAGTTATTTAAAGGTTTAAAATTCGTAACAAATGAATTTTATAAAGGCCGTAGTTTGGCAAACCACGTGGTAAGGCATGGCAAAGTATAGGAAAGCGAAAAACCATCCAGTTTAGTCCCTTGGACACGTGGTTCAGCACAAAAATCAAGTTTTACGCAACCTTCATTGCAGCACGATTCAGTTAGGTAGGGATTAAGTCACTCGTGTGTTTTTCTATAATATTTAATTATAGAAAAACACATGACCTACATTTCTGCTATGGTCGCTTGGATCTTACGTATACACTACTATTTACGCTAGAGTGAAATGTTATACCTAACCTTGAAGGCGCCTAATAAAAAATGACACGTTTTCTTAATTTAATTTCACTGAGTGTTTTGATAAACAAGTGAACATCGTATTTATTTATGGCACTTAAAAACTACCGTAAGGTTTTCACTTTAGGTGCAAATAGGTAAATGCATAAGTTAAAAGTTTCTTTCCTTTTTATTTCATTATTCAAAACAAGTGCATTCTGGTTTAAGCTGCCATTACTAAGCACTCAACTTTCACTGCCAATTACGAACTGTAATGAGATTTAAGATGATATTTCTCCAATGCTGAAGTTGCGTATCCACCTCCGACCTTGGAAATTCACGGCACGTTCTCTTGCGGGCAGGGCTTAACTAAATATTTAAGTGGGAATGTCATATGTGTGCGTGTATTTCTATTTTCTTTTCCTTTTGTTTTCTGCACTACGTGCTGGGAAGTATTGAATTCCACACAAAAATTCTATGTCGAGATTTTACCGGAAATATGCTTTGAGGCCCCTGAATCCAAAAGTAAAAATTCTCTCTTCTCTCTCTCTCTCTCTCTCTCTGTGTGTGTGTGTTTGCGCGCGCGTGTGTGTATGTGTGTGTGTGTGTGCACGCGCGCGCGGTTATGTATTACTGTAAACAGCAAAACTCTAAAACGAAAAGTGGTTAAAAATCAAACTTGGCATTTAAACTCAGCGTCTTCCAGGGACGCGACACGGAGATTTTAAAAAAATCATCTACTCCAAACTACCCTGTACATGGAAACATTTTCGAAAGTTCTGAGTTTGTCAAAGATGGCTCTTAACTATTTTTTTTTAAAATACCATAGGTTTAAGACATTTTTATGACTAAATGCAGAACTTGAGGTTCCTGGAAATAACCTCTGAAGTCTCTTTTCTAGACCAATTTTGCATAATTGGTAAACCGCAGGAGATAAACAAATCTTACTAGACAAAAACATTGGTCTCATTAGAGTTTGGCAATTTTGTCAAATACGTATTTTTGGGGGGAAGCAAGCCATTTCCGAGATATTTCTTATCATTAGTCAGAATTTTCAAATGTCTATACCTTTCTCAAATAGGAATGCGCCTTTTTTGTGTGTTACCAAGCAAAGAGAAAGGAGTTTGAAAGTCATCACGTAGCGACCAGCTCTTAAAAGATTTGAGTCTCGCTTAAAGCCTACTGTATTCCCATATTTTCCTTGCACCTACACAAAATTAGCAATAAAATACTTCTGTAAATGTTTATCACGGTTAACATGAAGTAGATAGAAAAGATTTGGAAGAATACTTTGTACAAGAATTGGGAAAGCCATATGAATGCAACACATAAGATTTGTTGACATGTATCTGAATACTGTTGGTTTAACAGGGTGACAAACGAAAACATTTCTTTAAATTGCAGTTTGAAACATACACTTGTGACCAAAAGAAACCGCTGTTTATGGACAGTTGCTGGACATCGTTTGGCCAGAGAGGCGCTTTGTGCAATAATCATTACTCAAGTGGCACTTCCCTCTATGCTGTAACTTTATAAAACATCCGACTAAAAGCTTTAAACTTGTAGTGCTGCTCAAGAAGGCTGAGACTTCAACTGCGTTGATGATGATGATGAGCCAGTCGAGCTGAAGGACGGAACCTATCATTCAGCAAGGAGAATGCACGACTGCAGAAGCTTGTAGAGTAATTATGTCCCCTCCATTCTTATAGACCCCTCTCCCCTCCCAAAACGCCGATTACACTTAACTACCTCGCGGTCCACCGAACAAAGTGTACTGAAATTATGACTCCTTCTGAACGACTGCGAAATTACTTAAATTATCTAGTTTCGGGGAAATTATACTGTAATCTCAGGCCTTTCACAATCCACCCCTTCCTTCTCTCTTTTTAACCTGGGTGAAGTTAGCTGAAAACTGCATCTTTCTTTTTAAGCTTGAGGTAGAGAATAAAAAGAAGAACTGGAAAGGAGGGCAAAGAAGGAGAGAAACAAAAGAAACGAAGCAATAATTGGAATGAAATAGCAAGGGTGAAATAAGGTAAGAAGAAATGAAATGGCAGGAGAAGGCCAATCCAACCTAAAATCAAGCACCGTATACTAACCTCCTGCAATCAATACTCACACATCAAGTTAATTGTCTTCATATAGAGACTTTCAGCACATTTTCAGTTTTAAATGTGGAATATGTGACCTGTTTGTCAGTTATACCTTCAGTTACAACATACAATTAAACTAGAAAATACTCCCATTTTACTCGTATACAGAACTTATATTGAGTTTCCTGAAAATCGTGCCACAGATTAACCGGTGATAATGTTACAAGACAAACAAGCACTATTTATGTATTTCTAATAAAACCCTTTCAATATTTGAAAACATCAACGCATTCATACGGTTGAGTGAAAGTTTTGAAGAGTGCGCATATTGCCAAATTTATTTGGTTTATAGTTAGCAACTTGCACGTGCACAGCCTGTCTGCCCCACCCTGCATCACAGGCATACCAACATTCAGCTTTATAGGCAAATGTAAACGAGACAAGCAACACACTCAATGCGTGAGAAAACAAGACGTAATGCAGCACAATTTTCACATCGACTTAAGAGCATTATTTATAAATTGTAAAAATGCCGAACCCAAACCATAAAAGCTAAAGTTTAATGAAGAAAATAGCATAAGCAGTATTGTCTTAAGTAAATAAGAGAAGAAACGTACAGAAACAGCTCGCACGTATGCCTGAGATATAACTGTTGTTCATTTATATTTCAGTAAATGTGCAGAATGATGTCAAACGTTCCTTATATGCCTTTAATACAATAAGAACAGCATTTTAGGTCATAATTTTACACAATGAAGTACCAATTTTGACAATTTTACTGGTTGCCAAGAATGCAAAGGGTTTTTGGCGTCGCGCATTTTACATCCTTATGGAGAACAGGTGGAATGTTAAAGGATTACACGAAAAATGTGCATTCTTATACTTGTTGGCAGATGCAGAGTAATGGACAATATTCTGCATAATCACCCAAGGAATCATCACGATCTCAAACACGAGATATTCCCGGAAACTATACGAGCCGTACTTGAAATGCAATGTGGAGATGGAAGAGATCACTAAAGATGTTACACTGGATTGCTATCTTCAAATGAAATTAGTTTCGTCATAAAATATTTCACTTCTTCAGCTAAAATGAGTTGGAACATATCTTCAAACGAGTCAATAGCAGAAGACATTCCAAAACCAAAAGCCACCGTTAGATTTCGGGGTTGTAATGACTCCTTCCACGACACTACGGCTGGTGCCGTCCCAACTGTGAGCTGATCACACCAGCATGGTACGCTGGTAATGATATTTGGAACGTTATTTTGTGGTTGCGCTTATAAACTGTTCTAGCGCTATATGAAGCATCATTCATTTCGTCTTTGCTTTACCGTTTGTTTTCCCTTAGACTGAATTTCAAGTTACTTGAAGTAGCAGCAGCACGTGGATGAAGAGGGGCAGCAATTGTGATTCACAAACAGTAACCGTGTGTATTGCACTTCTATTCATTTCATGTTTCCATTTGAGGAGCAAGTAATCGCTGTATCTGTACAGTTTGAAGGTTCGATGGAAATCACCTCTTTGAGTGAAAGCAAGTTGATTCATTGCAGCCGTTATTTCATCCAAGTGCCTTCTGAAGTTGACAAGAAGACGAGGAACTTCGCATATCAAGTACGACGTGGCAATTTCTAAATTCAGTTCCTATTTGCATATTTTGATTATGGTAGCGAATGCTCAAACCTAAATACGCAATTATTCTTGCCCAATAGCACAATATATCTATCACCACCATGAACTTTGTGATGCATTGGGAGATATTTCAGTTTCACTAACGTAATGGGATGCAGAATATTTTCAGCAGTAATACTTCTCTGTTACATCTTAGAGAGAGAGAGAGAGAGAGAGAGAGAGAGAGAGAGAGAGAGAGAGAGAGAGAGAGAGCTCATTGAAATCGGTTAATAACTCCATCAGCCAAGTGAAGTTTGCGTGATTCGGGTTTCAGGTCAATGTCAGAACATTCAACAAACTTTGTGCGCTACTACTTCCATGGTCATGAAGCGCAACAAGTGTGGGTGTGCGTGCGTGAGATAACCTTGCATCGATTAACATTTCCAATCGATTATCTGTTGCGAGGCGGTGATTGCGCACGATGGAATGTGCCACAGGAGGCCATGATCCGAAGACCGCGGCCCGAAAGCCGAACGCCGATGGAAGAGGATTCCAGCACACGGACAGGGAGGGCCCTTTGATACACAGAGCTGAGCAAGCAAATAGCTTAGTGGCAAAGCGACCGCATGGAGATCCATTCCTCTGATGTTTCGCCATTTTTCTTCCTTACTTTCCAGTGGCGCCAAACTACCCTATGTCGACATTGTTGGCTGATGAGCCGGCCGCGAAATGCAACGGCGTTTGATGAGCGTCGGCTAGTGACAAATATGCCACAGCTTGTCTCGTTAATGGAAACAAATAACTACACAAAACTATTACAATTACGCAATATTCAGCAAACCAATAATTTTTCTTCTTTCACAACTGTAGATATATCTGGAGTATAACAAACTGAGCGACTACCTTTAAGAACTTTTCAAATATCAACACAAATACTTCGCACATATTGCAGAAACGTTTGAAGTATATTTGAACATTCTTGATGGCCATGTTTGGGCAAGGAATTTATAACCTGGTCATTATTTTAGTTTTTGTGTAACGCACTTACGATTTAGTTTCACAAATAATTTTTATTTCCCGTATTACCTACGCTCACATTTATGCAGTAACCACACAGTTTACCAATAATAAGGTAATAATGTGATTACTGTATTCTATTTCAAAACTATGCTTTCTCCCATTTCTCTTCTTCACCATTCGAGGCGCTCAGCGCAATGTTATTTTTACGCAAGTTGTTTCTAACTTTAGCCAGTTATGTGGGAATGGTGATGTAAAGACTAGTGGCATATTTTCCTCCAAATATAAGAGCGCTTCTATAATGATGTATTTTAGTAAACGTTATATTAAAACATGCAAAATAAAACATAAAACTTCAACATTCCTTCTGAGTGAAATATACAAATTCAAAATTACCGCACTAGTTTCTGTGTAGAAATTCTACAAAGGTATAACAAAATAATGTCTATATTAAATGTTGAGCCCTCAAGACAATAGGAAAAACATGAACGTTTAGAATGTTCATAATCGCCTGCGGTGCCATAGTAGTAAAAGCGGGCGTTAAACACTACAAAAAATGATCATAGGTAGTGTTACACAACTCGAGGATGTTTGAAGTTCTTACTTGGAATGGCTGCGTAAGAGAAGCTGTTTTTGAGGAACTTTTAAATAACCCAATTACTGTTTTCTGATAACAGCAATTCGTATAAGTCTCATTACTCAGCAAGATTAAAAATTACATCTAACTCACAATTCGTGAATCACATATTTTTTCACTATTCGCAGTGTCTAATCTTTGGTATAATGTACTGGATTATTATTATTATTATTTTTCTGCACTCGACGTTTGTTAGAATTATTTAAAAGTCATGACAACTTATAATTTTAATTTAACTACTTAAACTGAGAACGAATATTCTTTTTTATACACTAATAAATCCTATGTTGCAATATCTGCCCTTCAATGGGTCAAATGAATTAAAATTGACCTATTTCGTACTAATTAGTGAGCAGGCTAATTTCTGTTATATCGTGTGAAATGATATTTGAAAACTGGAACACAAACCAGGTAAAATGAAACAAGGGATCTTGAAATTAAATATAATTCAGGTATGGAAAAAAGATGGTGAGTACCTAATGGATCTGTCGAGAGTATTGCTGCTATTTCTGTGAAATTCAGTTTAATAAAATAATTTACCAAAGCTTCATACAACGAGAGCAAGTGATTTAAATGTCCTTCATCTTCCATGGGTGGAGTTGGCGAGCAAGCATCCAAAATCTTGACAAAGCTGTGCGAAAAGCTTCAAAGTTTCAAAGAGATTGGTTTTGACTATAGCGTCAAATTATATTTCTAAGTTATTTTCCTTATAAATTCAAATATTTTAGTAAAAGACACGGTGAAATATTTCACTAAGGCGTTAAAAATATTCAAATGAGAAACCAATGGAAGTGGAGTGTTAAAGGAACTGCTCTGAAATATATTCAAAGAGATTAACATTACATGAATGACAATAGAACATTTTGGTTAAAATAGTTTAAAATAGTTCAGGGGACTTTCACAAAGTTGTTATTTCATGTGTAGATACTAGTAATAAAACATTATTCCTTTTTATGAAATGTGAAAAAAAAGCTAATACGAAGAAAGAAAATCTGATGTGTTGCACTAACATAAACTTTGCTCTTGTACTAACTATTCCTACAAACTCTTGAGCATTTCCGTGTGTGACTGACATTTACACTACATTTTCTTCTTAAAATGTCTGTCTAATGGTCAATAGAGGTGTAAAAATGTTATTTTAACGACATATGATGACAGAGAATACATTGGCGGTTGTGATAGGGAATATAAGACCTTAAAAAGTGAAACAATTATTCAATAATGAGCGCTAAACTTTTCGTGACTGACCTACAGTTGACAAAAATGTCACTTAGAATTCCTTTATCTTCATTATGTTAGTCATGATAAACTTTTGTAGATTTTGCTGATTTTCTTATAGATGCAAGGGGAATATGGGAATACAGTAGGCTTTGAGCGGTAGTCAAATCCTCTAAAGCTTTGAAATTCCATTATCTTTGAAAGCCCAAGAGATAGAAAAGCGAATAACGGCTCTCCATTTGAGAACAGTTTAAGTATTACAAAACACACAATAACAAGGATTATCAACGAAATGGTTCACCCCACAAAAAATGCATTTGAACATAGCTTGTGTGTTTTAACGAGATTTACATTTTTCGCATAGTAAGATTTGGCCTCTCTCTTACGGTTTGCCAGTTATGCAAAAGTCATCAAGAGTAAGCAGGACTACATCGACCATGTCCACAAAATTCAAAATATACTTTTCATTTTCAACAAGAATATCTAAAATATATGACTTTTTGATCAAAATCGTTACAGCCGGTTTTGAGAAAATCAAAATTTTCCATGTAAAGGGTAGCTTAGGGTGGAGGAATTTTCTTGAGAATCTTCGCGTCGCATGTTTGAAAGACATTATACTTAAATACCAACTTTGGTTTTTAACTGACTCTTCGTGTTTGAGTTATACTGTTCACAGACAGATACACACAGGCGTGCGCGCACCCTGACCTTTTTCTAAAAATGTTTTCTTTTTGGATTCAGGGGGCCTCAAACCATATATTTCAGGTGAAATCTCGACATCCAAATTTTGGGTCGAATACAATACTTGCTCTACTTACTCTATGTAGTAGAGAAAGTAAAAATGGAGATTATTTTTCAATTGAGCGTAAAAATATACCAATAATCGCATATCAGATGTAATACAAGAGGGAAAATATGAAAATACAAAACATTGTAACAATACAGCATATCTGTAATGTAATGTTATCGTTTCCCTCGAGCCGAACACCATAGGAATATGTTGAACACAGGTTAAATCAGCATAGGAGGGAACAGGCCTGTGCTCATCACGCCATGGTAAGCCTGTGCATTAACTGAAAACAGAGGTTGCGCTGGTAGTTGAACGCCCAGAAGAGGAAGAGGCGACCTGTTCTTTGGGGCAATAAGTCATTTTCTCTTCTCCCCTTCCAGTTCCTTGCACTATTCCGACCCTCGATCAAAGTGGGCATTTGCACACTCATTTCCCTCATGCTATTGTGTTGAAGATGGCGCATTACTTAGGCCTCAGTGGTGACCGCGAGTTCTTCACTAACGCAGCCACCGTTCTCTAAAAATAAAACTCGTGGAAACGTTCAAACTTCAATCGATGCCTTTAATTCTTCTCGTTGTTACTAGCCTCCACATTTCGTCTAATCATCAATCTCTTCATAAGTAAAGTTGCCGCACCATTTAAAGCATTTTTATTTCATCTTGTATTAGCTCCATGGATAACGGATAAATGTTCTTCAAAAAGTTTCTATTCTAGATTGTTTTCCCTCGCATTTTCAAGGGGGTACCTCAAGCCCACCTTCTGTAATTTTTTAAATTTTCTCTTTTAATTTTTTGGTTGAAGGCATGCAGTTAACAGTTATTGTCAATATTTGTTTCTACTACTGAATTGCGTATTTGTTTCAAATTTTACATTGTTGGTCTTTTTGAGAAGCAACGAAATATGAACGTGGTCATAAAGTAGTGCCCCGTCAGTATAATGTGGTTCACGTAAAAAAGTAGAATAGGAATAGTTAAAAAAGTTAAATAGTGCCTTTATAAATCTGACAAGATATAATACCCAATTTTAAAGTAAATTTGGTTTGAAAATTGCTGAGATACCTATGTTGTTACCAGCGATGGTCACCTCTGTTGGTAGTACCGGGTGGCGCATACCGAGTTTTCTAGCTTTGGAGGCTTATATTTAATTACTCAGACAGGAGAGGAACATAAATGTACCAATTGAAAGTATAGAACTTGCCATGTTATAGGGTTATTTACCTCATGTTATGGAATCATTGTTTGAATATTACATCCTTAAGATGGGCACCATTACAGTCCAGGCATTCCTGCAAGCGTGTAATGAAACTGGAAAACACACGATGCAGTAGGTATCCATCTATCGCCGCTATTTCTTCAGTAATGGCTTCTTTCAGCGCTGGTAGAGTTGTAAAGGCCTTCTCTCTTTCAAAACTCCCCACAAGAAGCAATCGCGAACTGTAAGATCGGGCGAGCGCGCAGGACATGCAATGTCTCCAAACCTTGAGATGACGGTCGACTGTATTTAACAGCTCATGTGCTTAATTAACCCTAGTATTATTTCATAGCTCAGATTACCAAGGGAGGGGGGGTACTTTTTTTAGGGAATCAGAAACCTCAGAGATATATAATTATTTATAAGGAGAATTTTTTATAACTCATTCGCTCTTGGGTTAACACTCAAATATGCCTTTTTATCCTATAATCCTTACATGACACATTTTAATATTAACATATATAATATTTCGTCAAGTGGAATATTTTGCATACGACGACAAAATTCATTTTTTTTTTTTTTTTGGTATTAATAACAAGTTATATGAGATACTGGGGCAAATGTGAATCTGGCCACTATATATGTGGATGAAATTTGATTGTGTTAATATTTAATTACATTGACGGAAAACTACTGAAAATAAGATTTTCATTGCTGTATGTCAAGAACAATTAATTACAGTTAAGAGTAGTCGGAAGTTTTCACGGCCGGAGTTAGAATTAAGGCTAGAGATTTTATCCGGGCTTCTTCCACATATAAACACGGCACCTCCAGTCATAAACGATTCTGTTGTAACTGAACCTTCACCGAGAAGATTCAGACTACGCCAAAGATGATGTCCACCGCAGGTGTGGACGAAACGTCTGGACCTCAAAGCTCCAGCAGACCACGGCTTTTAAGCCCGGAAGAAATCTCTAGCCTTAATTACAGTTAAGTTTATTACTCCGATTGTATTTTCTGAGGCAAAATTTCGAACCGTGGTTTTTGGGATCTCCGTATTATCCATTTTAAACTTTCCAATTCATGGTAGTGGTTTTATTTTTACCTAGTAACATTAGTTTTGAATGCCGTAAAATTATTTTCGGAAACACAAAATCAAATATTTCATGCAAAAAATGATATCTCAATATTCTGCAAATTTACCGTAATATGTGAAAATGAGAGGTTACTGGGTTATATGTTCATACATTTATTACTTATATATTTTGCGTATGTCAGATTTTTCTCAAACTTGGTCATCATTTTAATAGGCTTAACAATTTGTCATTCACATAATTTTTATACGCGTTTTCTTTTAATTTGTATTATTAATTATTAGATTTCTATCACGACTATAATACATGAAGGTCGTCTCCTTGCCGCGGTGGTAGCGCTACCGCTTAGCAAGCGGGGAACCTGGGTTCGATTCCTGGTAACTGGGTGGGGATTTTCTCGTGCTGGGACACCTGGTTCGGGGTGCGCTCACGCTGAGGAGTCAATTGAGGAGCCACTTGAATGAAAAGCAGCGGCATCTGGTTGAGAAGACGGCATAACCGACCGGGAGAGGCCGGGGTGCTGATCACGTCCCATCTCCAGTACTACACCCCACTCGGTAGAGGTGGAAGACGTAGCTGTCGGGCCTTGGCCCGGATGGGCTATTGTACCACGGGGTTTATAATACATGAAACAACATTATCACCTCTTAATACCTACCGCAGATGATTTTTGCCTGATTAGCCATTTTATTACGTTTAGTAAAGTGTAAGATTTTATTAAGAAAAGGTTATATCTCAGTGTGTCCTCTCCAAATATATACCTACCAGTGTTTCTATAAGAATAGTGCTTGTGAAAAGTTTACTTTTGAGCTTTTATTGATTAAATGCTCATTTTACGCTAATGCAATACTTATTATCTAAACATCGGATACACTGATGAACGAACCATGCAAAATTATGCCATCATAAACAGAGTATTGTGTCAATGTTGCTGCATTCACATTATTATAAGTACCCAGATATGAATACTTTAATAACTTGAAGGTAGAACTCCTACTGCCTTTTAATACTCGTATATTGCATAATAAAAATCATACACATGCATAATGTTTAAACCCATATATTGACCCTGTCCCATTTTTTGAGATTTATCCTCCAATAATATAGTATATAATATTCTTTTTTAAATGAACCGTAGACTTATCATTCATGGAATTCTCACCTAATCATGAAGTAGAAATAATATCCTATTCCTGATACATATTTGCTCACAGTTTACATTCTCCATCCCAATGTTCATGATATGGAGCAGTTTTAAGAATGCTGGGTCAAACATGGGCCCCGTGAACTATGGCCCTGAAACGCAGCATCTTTGTGTTTGGTTCCTGCTTGCTTTAACAGAGGAAGGTGCGTGATTTTCCTCACAACTTTCTCTGTGGTCTGAGTGTGAAGGGGAGGGGGTACTTTCTTCTCCTGCACTTTACGACATCCTTCACCCTACAGGGAAAGTGTTTGAGGTCGAACCGCTCTGAGAAACAAAGAGGGAAGGCGGGCCGGTTGCACCCGTAGAACCTCGTTATAGCTAGGTCATTATTAAAATCCCGATGCTGGAAGGGACCCGATGGTCAAGCATCTCTAGGAGGGAGACCAAGAACCACCATTAGCCCTCCCTTTCCCCTAAGAAAATTCCGTGAACCCCACCCTGGTGAGGAAGGTGCGAGGTGATAGCCGTGCTGAGTTTGGTTTTAATGGCACCAATAAATTAAGCCAATCTCCGCAACCTCGATCGTTCCTCCGCTTACCCCCACCCCACATTTCTATAGACTCCCCCTTACACCTCCTGTCCAGGCATCGTAGTCTACTTGACCAAATCGGTTTGCAATTAACGTAGGTACTGTTCGAAGGAGTCGAAGAGGTGGGCTGGAAAATCAATTGGTACAATTAAATTTTTTACAGAAGCGCGTTTTGGTTACTAGAACATATTTTCAGTAATAGTTATGCACACCTGTCAGGGGCTTCTTAAAGTAAAACTACAGAACTGCCTATTTACGGAATACAAATGACTTAGATACCTTCAAATTGGTAATATCTAGGGAGAAAACATACTCCCATTCATATTTCACGACTAAAGTGACATTGTGGGTCTGTCATTGGACGTGGGTGTGCTTCTCTAACACTGTTTGGTTTTTCCTTAGGTTTGGAGCATGTGTGATATCACAACAGCGTTAGGTCTTCAGCGACATGGGTAAATCACTGAATGCAGGTGCGCTTCTCCAACAGTGAATCGGTTCCCCACTTAGAGACATGAGTGGTATCATCACGAGGTAGTTTGGTGGTTCAGTAACTGGATGCAGACTGATTCTCCAACAACGGCTCAGCTCACTGAGTGGGTTAGAAATGAGTATGGTGTTAAGGGAATTACAACAAGGTTCACCTTACTCATAACCACCATGCACATCTCCACAGTGTATACCGCGCTCTAGACTGAACATTTGCTGTCATCCACTCGCTGCCTTGTTACAGCTAGTCAACATGCTAGGAATCGCACCTACAGATTAACAAATACTGAGCGAAATAGATAAACATTTAAAGACAACAGGAGGTAAATATAAGAAGTGAGCAACAATTAGGTATACAGCAGTAACATAAAATAGCGAGGGTACAACTTATGTAATTGAATCCCGAACATATTACTTTATTTTCTTTTTTTATAATCGTGCTTTGTTGTAATACAATACAATAATTCTCGTTCGTATAAATGTGACGTATTTAAAATATACAACATTACAAGAGTTCTGTGACATAGTAGAAGACTATTATCCCGTACGTCTTCATTAGTATAATTACATTCTGTTGCTCATTACAGAATCCTAACTAATGTCAACATTCTCTCCAGAGTTTCCTGTACTACTCAAAAGCAACAGACTGTAAATTTGAATGCATTTACTAAATGTGACACAGAACTACAGAGAGAAAGACTCGTGTACAGGAGATCTGATAATGCAGGCCCTTTGACCCACCAGGTGAGAAGGGGAGTTTTGTTCATCACTAGTGCTGATAATACTATAAACAAAAAGCGACTAAGTTTGTGCCGAATCTTAACTGATTTCTTGGAGGTCAAAGGAAACGGAATAAGAGGTGACACAGGAATTCTAAGACCATTTAGTCAAACAGCCACAGTCAAACCACTAACTGAAACAATATTCCTTTATCCAAAGGAGCAATTGATTTTATATTAAAACACCATCAATCGTAGCCTGGTCACATAAGACTAGGTTCCCCTCTGGTGTGATGGAGGCTGAGCTTTGAAAGAACAGCCTCACGTTTTGAAAAGCACTTGGGGGTGGTGCAACGTGCACTTCCGACGAGGCTGTCGCAAATTAATTCCCTCACACACTTCCCATACATCCTTACAGAGTCAACCTTTCAGTTCCCTCTCACAAGCATAGATCATTAAGTCCAGACCAGTTCTCCTTTAGAAGCACCTACTTGCTTTAGAATTGCTGCGTCAAATAACAGTTGTAAACATATAACGCTTCCAAGCACCTAAGAAACAGTTGCATTTATAACACGTTCTACTTACTTCTCTATGGCATAACTCAGGTAGATAGAGAAGGTATTGTACTTGCCAAAAATCTGATATCAAAACATGTTAAAAATTGGGAATTATTTATTTCCCCCAAAATAGTTCAATGGATTTTAATTACACTTTCATTATTTGAATCCTCTCCGCAACAAATATATCTATGCCTTCTTTTTTATATAAATATCCTAAGAAGTTCCCTTGATTTTCGATGAGTTTTATATTACTTGCATGCCACAAGTATTAGACAAAATTTATGCAAAAATGTAGAGCTCAAAGTATATATTTTGGGTTAAATAATCGTTTCCTAGCACTAGTAGTTTTCAAATATTCCTTGTAACTTAAATCTTCCCGATTTTTAAAGTAGATCATCCAGTGGAAAATGCTTAAACATGTGCTATTCTCTTTTCATGTGCTTAAATGAGCTCGTTACTAGCACACACCAATATGGAAATAAATAGTTAAATGTTGTTTCTCTAACTTGAGGTAACGTAGTCCACATTCCCAAACTTGATACAACTTTTAAGCAAATATTTATCGTAAATAAAGTAGCATGAATAGAATAGGCATACGTTGTATTAATATCAAATACATAGGGGACATATGTGAACTTGCAATGGGTACAGGAAGTCCTGTAAGTGTTACAGGTGATTCTGAGGGCGCAGGTTCTTCAGATGACCCGAGAATGTTTATATTTCATTTTCTTGTTAAAATGTCTGAATAGTTAAACTTCCTCTTGTGCCTCTGATTGAGTACGAAGTTTTAAAGTGTAGTTTTTATTAAACTAGTTCAAAGAAGTAACAGCCCATGAGCACCAGACTTAGTTCACAACAGCTGTATTTTCTGCTTCCACAGTACCGGCCATCATGAACACAGGTTGGTTCATTCGCTATAAAGGAACGAATGCATAGGAACTGCACTTGAGACTGTCTGAAATGGCCAAAAATATGAAATGGTATCCCCAAAATCTATAGCATGAATATATGCCATGTCGGTACCCTTTCATGAACTACCATTAATCAAGCTATGTTCCAAATTGTTAACGACACCGCCTCACCCTGCTCGAGAGAACTTCATAAGTTTATTAAAATCAGTACTGAATATCCTTTGAATAAGTGTTTTATATCACTTTAATGCATAATTAATTTTGCCAAGGTCTTTTGAAATAGGTATCAGGGGATATTTCAAATGCCATATAGAGCTCATTGCTACATTCATAACAAACTTCCACAGTTTAAAATCTAAAACTTCAAAGACAGAAGCAACTAAATCCAGAATTGCGGGATATAGGAAATGAAAAAATTGGGGGGGGGGGGGGGTAGAGCACGAGAAAAGTAATTGGAAAGATCCGGATATTGTCCTCATACTCCCCTTGATACTTCTATTTTTTGGGTTCTTCATCTTCTGGATTTTAACATGTTTTGCGTGTTTTGTGTTCTTTCCTCTAGTCTTCCTCTAGCTGTCGATTACGTTGTAAGACTGTACCTGTGCAGGTATTAAACATTATGCAAATCTTTCGTAAAAACGTAACTTGTGCTGCCACTTGATATATTGCGTTATAAGTATTTTCAATTGGGTACTTATCGGAGGTATTTAAAGATCAGATGGGCAGAAACTACCCTCGATATTAGGATTATTGACATAATGGACATTGATGGCTAATAAGTAAATTCATGGCTTAAAACAGGTCTGGGGAGCCCGCGGGATAGCTTGAGCGATCTTAATTTTGTACCTGTTAAATATACAATTATTTGTGCAAGGGCGTGGACGGGCTGCACTTAGAGAGCGCCAGCTGCCCAGGCCTGCCTCAAAACTATGCATGATGCTGACTGCTATTGGTCAGAATTCAGAGGTAGGCCGTAACTCACTGCTAACTAAGTCTTATTTAAGTGTTTCACTTTCATGGCTAAAATACCCCAACATTTTCTTATTCATGATGTTTGGTAGTTTAGATTATTACTTAACTGAAATGTGGCTACAGTAAGGCCCATATGGACCTATCCTATCTCTGTATTGCAGCATTGTAGCTATGTTTTGTTTTCAAAATATTAATAGCAATAACTTGTTTTCTGTCTTATGGAGGTGCTCTCTAAACCTAGCGTCAAAATGTGCTAAAGTATTAAACACACTTAATTGTAACGATGCCTTCCTTCCAGGTGATCAATAATATGGGTTCAACTCTAATTTTATTAACGTAAAACATGTGTAAATGTAAAATTACGTCACTGACTAGGCACCCATTCCGTTAATCTGAAAGTTATGGTTCGCGTAGTGTTATAGATAGTCACATACAACACCATTTTCAATATTGCACATACATTGTCTCTACAGCATACGTTTGGATAGAAGGAGTTTAAATTCTCATGAAATTTTGACGAATCAAGTTTCATAAATGTTACATTTCGGGTTACGTTAAATCAAAGCACACTAAATGGCCAAAGTTACAAATACGTTTTATACACATAATTGCATATCATCACTGAAGTTTACTTCATACATTCTAGATGGCCGCCATTTCTATGAGCAATATGGAGCGACCTCAACACTTAATTTAATAAACAGTTTATTAATCTCTAAAGGTAAGTGTGACTTCTTCAAGGTTTAACACAAGCTCCAGTATGTCTTCTTTCTACGTTTTCTTCTCTGCTACCGTTGCTACTACAGGTCGCTTGTGGTATTAAATAATTCATTTCACATTATGTGTACCTACATAAACGAACGTCTAAGTCTGTCTCTCTCTTCTTTCTCTGAGCTCATGACTGACACTGTCATATATAACAATTCTACAAATATATAAATATGTCAGTAAATCGTTCCCAAGGTCTGGGACAACTTGCATTACAACTTAAAAGACCCGAGTTCGAAGCTGGGTTGGGAGAATCACCCGGACGATGTGTTCTTTCACGGATTTCCCTTATACGCATGAGACAAACGGTTAGCTTTCAGTTCAACTGAAACTCGGTTTTCTACCCATTCTGCCCATTTCATTCACTGCCTCTGTGTATCTGAGCTATTAAAACGACTAAAAATACACAAATACAAATACCCAAACGCAAAACATAGGTGTCAGTCACAGCTATAAAATCAAGAATTATTAATTCAGTCTATACAAACGCGACTTTTCTTCTGCTAGTAACGATCAGTTATATGTATATTGCTATCGTTATATGGATATGGTCCTATCGTTCTCTGCTGACACTCCAGTTATGTGTGTAACGTACTCCAACATATAGGCTTACACTGTGAACACAAACATAAACTCAGCCAAGAATCGGAAACGTGATTTTTAAGGGTAGATCCAACCATTGCTTATTTTCATTCTCGTTGCAAATGTGTAACTTCACTTGTGGTCCTTTTCTGTTGCAGTGGAGCCAAGGAGTTACATCTGCATTTCTTGGGCAGTGATTCCGTGGGTTCATCCATTGTGATGTTGTAAGGTCGCTTGTCTCGCACATTTCCCAGAAGCTTATTTATTTCCTTGTTTGGTATACTCTGCTTTAGAGAAACGTGTAGACTTTTTGTTATCAGATTCCTCTTGTATATTACCTTCCTGCTGTTTTGATTAAGATGCATTTCTGTGATCCACATAAAAGAGGGTTTCGCAAGATGCACACATCCCAACTCCTTGATGAAAGTCCGGACCCAAGCTACGCCTTGAACCAGTTAAGAGATTGTTGACCACATGACGGTACTCTGGAAGGATGGGATAACATTTTGTATATACTAGGTATTTCTGCAGTATATGGACTACATTCACTCCTTCCGACTTCATTAGCTACCACTCCCCCATCCTCCTAAAGTGAAAAGAAGGCAAGACTACTTTTCCGACCGAGTGGGAGGAGAAGGGAATATCCTTCTCAAATTAGCTTCCGGGCTCCACAATAGGTTAATTTATTCCAAAGTTGAGCCACCTCTCCACCCACCCCCTCTGCTATATCCCGGTAGCGAGACAGGCATTTCCCATTGCCTTTTCCTTGTATTGTTATAAACTGGAAGGTGGGGTAGGGGCCACTAAATGCCACTCATAATAGCATCCCAGATGAGAATACTCAAACCCTCCTCCTACTTACCCCCATTTCTCCCCTTCGTCATCTTCATCCCTGTCGTCCTCGTGTTCAATTGCGATTCTTCAATTCATGCCGTACAATTAGGAAGTACTAGCTAACAACTTTCTTAAGAGTGACATGGTCTTCCAATATCTCTAGCTCCCAATTCCAAGATTCTCGAGACCGTCATTTAAAGTTTGCAGGATTTACAAGCAGCTCATGCACTAAATTCGTCAATTTTTACACCATGTTGTGCACAATGAGCGTAATATTCTTATGAAATCAATTCTACATAGGGAATTCTCCAAAATTAGTATGTTACTGAAAGGGGTTTAAGAGCATTTGTACAATTCTTAGATATATCACATTCCATAGAAGCACATTTTTATTTTTGAAGGTTCTGAGAGACAATATAGTGATTAACATTCATCCTAAACGTTCTAATCGTAGACAACGGAGTACCTGAGAGAATCAAAGTAATTTGAAAGCATAAGTTAGAATAACCTTGTGATTAGTGATAGATGACTTTTAATACCAGAGGCCTGTACCAGATCACAAAGATCAGTATTATTGCTAAGCAAATTGAACACCGTAGTTAGTAGAGGACCATAGTAAAAGCCCATCCGTGTTTAGTTTCTGCGTAGTACAAGCTGTAAATTCAGTAATTATGCGGGAGTTATTGATGTTTTTTTTAATTTTGTGTTATTTCCCAAATAAACTGCTAATAATAATAATAATAATAATAATAATAATAATAATAATAATAATAATAATAATAATAATAATAATAATAATAATAATAATAATAATAATAATAATAATAATAATAATAATAATAATAATAATAATAATAATAATAATAATAATAATAATAATAATAACAATAGTAAATCGCATAGTTATTTTATGATAATTGTAACAATGATTTAATTTAATCAAGAAAGATTATCATCATCATCATCATTATTATTATTATTATTATTATTATTATTATTATTATTATTATTATTATTATTATTATTATTGTTATTGTTATTGTTGTTAGTTCTGCACTTTACATTCACCAACAGTTAAACAACTCTGTGAACTAAAGAGTAGATAATCTAAGATAACTAAGAGGTGTAAGCTTGGGAAGAGGTAGGATGAGACTGAAAAGTTCAGTGCCATAGTCGGGATTTGAACAACGGATCTTCCGGTCTCCGTCCGGCTGCTCTAACCACTGAGGAGTAAGTTTAGAAAGCTGAAGTGTTCCCTAGTTCGGGGGAAGGCATGTGATATCACTTGGGTTTCCTATATATGCAATACAGTCAATAGGTAAAAGCATTTTTCTTCTAACCACTGTTATTCTTGGATACTCCAAGTCATGGCCCATCACAAAAAAAAAAAAAAAAAAAAAAAAAAAAAAAAAAAAAAAAAAAAAACAGATTGTAAGTTTGGTTTGAATGATTAGCTAAATGCATGTTATGGTTACGACGTATTTTAAGACATTGTGATATATCTTACTGGTACCTATTGGGCCAATTGTTGTTTTCATGAAACTGTTAGTTAATCCTTTATAACTTCCATTTCTAGAGCGGTGTTGATACATTTAGGACCTCAATGTCTTCTTTTAGTAGGACATGCATCAATAAACTTAAACAAATTAATAGGTTTCCTCTGAAGGTGGTACAATGAATCAGAAGACTTAACTATTAACAGAACGTTATAAATTAAGGCATTGCAAAGGAAAGTTAAACAACAAGAAGAGGACGCCAGTAAATGCGCCGAATTGCTTGCCGCTAGACGACAGGGGTTAGGTCGGGGGACCGGGAGGGGGCATAA
Source organism: Tenodera sinensis (assembly GCA_030765045.1). NCBI lineage: Eukaryota > Metazoa > Arthropoda > Insecta > Mantodea > Mantidae > Tenodera > Tenodera sinensis. The sequence goes on along the minus strand of CM060962.1, from coordinate 55,652,710 downwards.
ATCTCTACTAATAGTTCCATCCTGAAACACATCTACAATTGTTCTCATCGAAAGATTGGCCGTATGAGCCGTTGCAGAGTCTTGTTGAAAAGAGGCAAAATCAGGCTTCCTGTCTGTTAATTTGCCAAAAAGGAGCAAAATTGTATTACGTACGTACGGGCGTCAACTGTTGACTCGAAAAAAAGTGGCCCTATAACTCCTAACCTAATATTTTTCATTAAGTTCCCCTTCATGATGAAAAAAATTGGTGTATGGTGCGCCATTAGTACAGTAAGGTTTCTCAGAGCTCCAATAAGCGATTATATCTCTGGGGTAACTTAAAACATGAAGTGTACAAGACACAACCCACACACCCTGAAAGAATTACAACAAAATATCCGCCAGGAAATTACCAGCATTTCTCAACATGGACAGTTTCCTAGATAGGTGCCAAAATGCATGGACGGTGGCCAGTTTCAGTGCCTCCGTTCATAAATTTGGTAAATAAAGCCTTTAAAAGTAGTTTGAAATATGTTGTATGGTTTCATCTGCGCCTTTCTATGATTGTGGCAGATGTCAACGAGCGTCAAGGACGTGGACAGGCAAAACACCGCGCAGCTCTTTTGGAATATAGAATACATTAGAATATATATTCGAATACATGCAACCTACCATAATTTTAAGTATCGCCGCAATTCTCAAAAATTCTGTAAACCCTCCCTTGTAAGAGGAATAACTGGTCCCAAAATTGTGTGCAATATGTACCATTTACTAATGTAGACATAGGTGTAACAAACACTTCAGATTTGTTAAGCTTCGCAGACTGTAACTAAAGCTAAAAACAAAATGATATCCGAAGTTAGCTTGTGCATCGCCACATTTTCTTCCCCACTCCATTTTAGCAGTTTTAAGACAACGACTTTTATCTCCATGATATACAATGCGCAAAAGGCAACAAACATTGTGATCAAAACGGCTAAACATGCCTAAGACTGAAAGCAAAGAGATATCTCAGTAGAGTTGCTGGGCCCTCTTTCGCTTCAAGGGAGAGAAAAGAGAAAAAGATGGAGATAGTCATTCCACAGTGAAACCAGAAACAAAACATTTAATTCCCTCAGAAATAATAAAAACCCCCAGCTGCTCCTTAGAAGTAAGGAAGAGGAAGGAAGAGGGGCGAGATGCAAAACAAGGCCAAATCTAAGAAGAAAAAGACATTGGCAATGAAGAGGTCCGCTCGCATCTGTGGCAGGATGCAGATCTTGGCCCAATATGCGTATTCCAGTGGGCTGGACTTACAAAAATGAAAATAAACGATCCCAATTCCTTGTTATAAATTTAAAATACAACAAGCCAGCCAGCCAGCCAGCCAAGGATAGGGGGCGAATGAATCTTATTATGGCTGGGCTGGATTAAGGAAGCACTCCTGGCTGTGTACTCCCCTCACTCTACTGCCACTGAGAGGGAAATTTAGCGTTTTTTAATACATAAAAAGTTTCTTTTGAAAAGTCTACGTTTAATATCCTCCTACGCTACTATCATCTGCTGCAGATCAGAGCTTACGAAATAGAGAAGAACAAGACATAGCGGAGGAAGGAAGGAAGGAAGGAGGGAGGGAGGGAAGGAAGGAAGGAGGGAGGGAAGGAAAAGAAGAAGATCGTTTAGCGAAATAGAGCACACAAGAACAAGGAATATAAAATAAGCACCGTGAAAATAATAACATGTGGAATTTGTTTCAAATATTCACCTCCAGTGGCAATTTGGTAAAGAAAATCACAACCTGTGAATAAAGCATAAGTACTGCACGAATTGATTTACTGAGAGATTCCATTAGATGTGATCAAAGATCATTGCAGCACTATACAGTTTGTTTAGATACACTAGAAAAAATAAGTGAACACAATACGACTTTTACTCATTTTCAAATGACAAATCTAAAAGGTATCCTGAGAAAACCTCATAAGCTGTCAATGAAGTTCATCTCACAGTAGTCATGGTATTAAATGAACTAATAGTGTATCTATTTTTTCCACAACACTTATACACCATTTTGCTATATTTAAGAAGAAAATTATAAAACTGATTTATGTCCATTTCTGACATATCACACAAACTATACTTTTCTCCTTAAAATCTCATATTTCAGAACGCGAAGTTGAAATACATGTGAAGATCTTTTTAACCAATGAGAAATAAAAAAGATCAAAAGAAATATTCAGGGGCTCGAAGCAGGGAAAAGCTTCAAGTTTTCTAATCCAGTATCCCTACTGTACGGAATGTCCCCTTCCCATGCATTACAATATATAATATATGTATTATAATAAATAATTACAACGTTAACACGAGAAGTAGGTATATCGACAATCGAGCCTACGTGTTGACATTCCGCGACAACTTTCTAATCCGTTTCCTGCAAGTGGTTTATTTCTTTGGCATTTTTGTCTCAGCTTCTATTTCTAAAAAATGAATCAAACTTGCAGAATACGTTTATTGAAATATTGCGAAGATTTCAACGCGGGGAGCTTTTTACTTTTATGTTTAATCTCGTAGAAGTTAGGGTCTTACAAGCCTTAAACAAAATATAAATTTTCTCGTTTAATACAGGATTAATTTCGAAAATGAAATTGTTAAACAGTCCTCCACTAAACTAACGAGAAAAATAAACACAAAACTTATGTTATTCAAATATTTTCATATTAACAGCGTCCGATACAAATAAAATTAAAACTATCCATTATAACACTGACACGGAATAACTTCTCCAGAGCACATTAGTAATTTTAATTCAGATAGGCAGTCTGTGTAGAATTATTTTCGAATATATTTGATTTGATGGCTTCGTTTTAGAACCTACAACAGGTGCAATATTTAATAAAAAGTATAACACGGATTCAGACATCAATTTCAAAAGTATAGCTCTACTTGCAAGTATTTACTGTATGTAACAATAGCAATAGCTGTATCACCTACACACAATATATTTTATGGAAATACAATACATTGCTTTGAAGATATAAAGCTTTGAACAAGTAAAAAATTGTGTAAACTCGTACTGCTCTTGAAGTTGAACAAATAACTGCACTTGTGCGTTGTGCTCTAAGATATGAATGAACTTGGTTCCTGGCACTTCCTCATTCCAATTTTCCCTATTGACCATGATCAAGTGGTCCAGGGCCAGCAAAGAATAAGGGTCAACAACATAAACTAAACGTTACACATCACCCCTTTTGATCAGTGGTGGACACATTCAACTCTCGGCCGGACATGTGTCTGCTTACGTAGCCTATACAGCTGCAATCACGGTACATTTACTTTTCTTTCATCAAACAATCCCTTGGGAGTTATCAGAAATATTGATAAAATTCCTTTTAGAAAGCCGTAAAAGGGAAGCTTTCGGAAACTACAGTATAATTTCTGCTATATTAGCAATTGGATTTTAGGTTTTGTTGTTGGAGCAATATTATCCCAATTTCGAGCACTAACAGACTATCATTGTTTCTCACACTTGGTTCATTCTCTTGAATGACGTTATCTTATAAGCGAAGGATTGCACAATAACGTTTCTGTGGAAGCTGACGTTTGGTGGCATTCATCTTCCTGTGTGTCGAGTCTGGACAGAGATTTGCTTTTCTGTTCCTTGATAGGTATATGGACATACCTGTCAAGAGCAGGTAACCCAAAAATATCCCATTAAGATCATTAGAAGCTACGAGTGAACTAATTGACTAAATTGTGCTTTCACAATTCTGCTATATGAATATTCCAGGTACATGTACATACCTGCTTTTGCCTCAAAAATTACTGTTTAAGATAGTCAAAAACTAATATAACATCGTAATTGAATGATTCCGACGACTTCCATACGCAACTTAGGAACGAATATTTCTTGAGGGACCGACAAAAAAAAATCTGATGTCATGACTCTCTCGATCCACTGTCTTTTATTTGTTTATAGTTACTACAAACTATTCTTACGAAAATTTATTTTTCACCTAGTACATCTTAATTGAAATAATTTTGCAGAAATAGTCTTATTACGCATTCCGGTGCAGGTAGAAGGGGTACAAATTAGGTAGTAATGTGTCTCTGTGTACTGACTTTCAAATTTTATTTTCTTTCCACGACTTCCCGAGAAACAACTGAATAACGGTAACACTTTAAAAATGGACAATTATTAAAGAAATCAAACAATAACAATAGATATTTAGAAAATGGCTTACGCCAAAGAAAGCTTCTTCGATGCAGACTGTGTATTCTACAGAGATTTACATTTTTAATAAAGTAAGTTTCATCTGTATCTTACGATTGCCCGTTATACAAAAGTATATAAAATTCCTCCCGTACGAAGAGAATTTCGCAGGCTAATCCCAGAGAATTCAAAATATACATTTTATTTGTCACATAGGTACGTAAATATCTAAAATATATTATATTTTAATCCAAAACGTTAGGGACATTTATGAGAAAACAAAATATTAAAGAAAGCTTCCATATAAATAGTAGTTTGGGATGGAGCATTTTTTAAACAAAAATATTCGTGTCGCATCTTTGGAAGCTGCTGAACCTAAATACGCAGTTTGTTATTTATCCTGAATTTCGTTTTTGAGTTACCCTGTTCACAGACACACGCACAATGGCGCGCGGGCACACACATACACACGAACCTATTTCCAAATTTTTTTTCTTTGGGTTCAGAAGACCTCCAAACAGTTTTTTTTTTTTTTTTTTTTTTTTTTTTTTTTTTTTTTTTTTTTGCGGTGAAATCTCGACATCAAATGTTTGGATGGAATACAATACTTCCTCTAGTTAGTGTGTAGTAGAGGAAATAAAATCTGGCGTCCAAATTCTGGATATTGACCGTCTTGTGACGATTGCGAAGCAATCTGAACTGACATTTTAGACGTTTGCCAAACCTTCACAAGCAAGAAGAGTTGATCGTTTTGTCATGAACCCGTGACAAAATGTAGGAAATAGTTTTGGAGTTTGCTTACGGAATGGTGATTGATGTTGCGTTTTCTGATAAGCACGTCCCTGCCCGCATCTCAGATTCTTCCCACAGTGTTCCCATAACAAGATACAGCAGAATCGTTGTCCTGTATGACGCTACATAATACCTACACAACTAAGGTAGCGGATGAAAGTGGGCATCTATATGCTCGAGGTTGCATTCGCTGTACTGCGGTCTTTCAGCATATAAACTAAAACTATATCGGTACTGTTTTAAGACACTGTAGAAACTGTTCTGCATGGCAATTGACAAGCGTTTAACTTTTCCATTACATAGATACGTTGATAATATACACGTTTATTCTTTAATTTGAATGCTTAAAGTGTCTGTTGTAATCTCATTAGAGGTTTTGATTCTCTTAATCCTTCAAAGAACTACAAAGCCACGGCAAGAGTACAGCAAAACTGGAGGGGAATTTAATTCAACTGTTCTACCCTGAAACCAATCAAAGAGTAGAACAAATTAATCCTTCCATCATAATCAAAATACTAATTGAATTCCCTCCTGTAAGCAGAGCTACAGACTGGCTGCCATTGCAACTCGATCGCTTCCACCGTCTTCTTCAAACGTTTATAGGATAATGAAAACCTAGAAAAGGGCTTTATTGATCCAGCTAGACTGTTGTTTTATTGCCACCTACGTCATAAAAGTCATGCTATGCCATTACTGTTCCATTTAATATCAATCTTGTACTGGCTGAAGATAAGGAATTGATAGAAATAGATAAACAAATTTGCTTAAAATGCAAGGTTTCGCTCTGTTGTAGATATAAGTTCATGGTGGTAAGACGTACTAGAAGGCAATTGTCCTGGATTAATTATAAAGCTATTACTCAGACGCGAAAGTTAATCAGAGATTGACATGGTTTTGTGTAGCACAAGGCAACGATCTACGCAGGGTTCCAAGGCTCTGTAGAACGTGCGATATGTTCTTTGCAATAGTCCCGTAAATGTAGACAAAATACGAAGATTACATCACACACGTAGAATAAACCTATGGAGAAATGTAGCTTAAGGCGATAATACGACAGTCTTACAATTTAAACGTCAATTTCTGCCAAATATTCTCAAGTAGGCATTCGAAATAGAAATGTTCGAACCCGGAACCTCCCGAATGTGAGTTCCAAGCATTACCGACAGAGCTACCTCACCCGGTCCTATCGGTTTGGGCGGTTCAGTAGGTTAGACGCTGGCCTACTGCTCCCACGGTCGTAGGTTCAAATCCAGTCCAGACCGATGATTTTTTTAAAGTATGCTTAAAAGCGGCAGCCCCCGCCTTAGTACCATGGTTTCTTACATATAAAAGAACTCCTGCGGGACAAAATTCCGGCACACCGGTGGCGTTGAGATCATCCTGGTAAGTGACAACGTCGTTAACAAAGAAAATATTTATTTATTTCTCGCTCGGTCCAGGAATTCCAAAACTATTAAATACTTCAAAATATTCCATTGACAAACCACAGATTGATGTAATGGCTTTCTCAAATCTACCCTGTTACACTTTCCACTTGCTCTAATAAACAGTGTAACTCCCCTATACTACTCTCTGTGCGCTATGTACCTATCGTATAAATGGAGGTAAAGAGTGCAGCGGTAATGTGATAGTGATAGGTCATGGCACCTCTAGGGCTCTTGCATTAGGAGTGACAAATTTTCTCTGAATTCAATTTTATTTTATTACAAAGAAGCGGTTACATGCATAGCTATTTAATTTTATTGACTTTAAATTTTCTCAAATGCTTGTGTATCATACTTGTTTGGGCCGTTGAAGGCTCTAAAACTTGTATGAAGTGTTTAGAATTACATGCTAAGACACACAAGCAGTAGTGATGTTGTATTACCACACAACTTTTTTGTCTTGTACCAAACAGAGTCACGAAAGGATAGAAGAAAAGAACGAACGGATGGATACAAAGACAGGAAGATATAAAGTCACGTATTAGTTAACTTGAGCAGGAGTTTGGCGCCGGGGTATGCTTGGTTTGGCCCACAAATACATTATTTAATCGTTAGACTTATGTTTTGGCCTCCCCAATGCTCTCCCTCTCTCTTCCTCTTTCCTTCCTCGTTCCTTCTCCGCTCTTCCATACCTCATTCCGGTGCCTCCTTCCATTCCACGTGGATAAGAGGGCCTGATCGTTTTCGCTTAGTCAAATGATGTATAAATTTTGATAACGTCGCATTGCTTTTTAAGTGCACTAGATAAAGTAGCAGCGGTGCCAGTGAAGTGCTTTAGCATTTATGTTGATGCTCTGGAGGAGGGGGGAGAGTCCTGCCGTTATTAGTCCATGTAAATGAAGTGTTCAACATGCTCTACTCATAGCAGCAAACGATAATCCCACCCTTAAAGCACGTCTTCTCAAATATAACACCTTACGTCAATAAAAAAATCCAATTTCACAATATTGTGGAGTAAACTTTAAAACAAACGGAAAACATATTCCAAAAGTATAATTTTCAACCTTGATGTCAGATTCTCAGTTCCCTATTACATACATGTACCATTCTTGTCAAATTGTATACCTGCTTTAGGGGGAGTCGAAATGATATCTGATTTTGTTTTCCATTTTCGTGCTTTAATTGCATATGAATACTTCGAGTCACATGCTAATTTTGGTATACCTTTCACAGAGGTACGCAAATTGTATATACTTTAAAACATTGTTGAAAATAATCCTGCCTAGTAGATTTTAGAACATTTTGGTACACTCACTTGGTAAAACATCAATAACTTTGTAAACATTAGTGTTAGATAAGGGATATTTCTACATTCTCTACTACGTATGGTAGGTAGGGGAAGTATTGCATTCAACCCAAAATTTCGATGTCGAGATTTCACCGAAAATATACGTTATGAGGGCCCCTGAATTAAAAAAAAAAAAAAAAAAAAAAAAAAAAAAAAAAGCATTTTTAGGCAAAGGTCCGCGAGCGCGCTGTGTGTGTGTGTGTGTGTGTGTGTGTGTGTGTGTGTGTGTGTGTGTGTGTGTGTGTGTGTGTGTGTGTGTGTGTGTGTGTGTGTGTGTGTGTGAATAGCTTAACTCAAAAACGAGAAGTTGGTAAAAAACCAAAGCTGGTATTTAAGTTTAATATCTTTCAAGGATGCGACACGAAGATTTTCAAGAAAATCCCTCCATCCTAAACTACCCGTTGCATGGAAATTTTTTCCAAAATGTTTATTTTCTCGAAAATGTCGCTAACGATTTTGATTAAAACGCAATATGTTTAAGATTTTTTTTTAATGGAAAATGAAATGTATATTTTGAATTTGTTGGCTACAGCTCACGTAGTCCTGTTTACTTCAGATGACTTTTGCATAACTGGTAAACCGTAAGAGAGACCAACACTTACTATGCAAAAATGCAATCTCGTTAAAACACAATTTATGTCCAAATAAGGTATTTTTATTTTTTTATTTATTTTATTTATTTAATTTATTTAATTTATTTAATTTATTTAATTTATTTAATTTATTTAATTTATTTAATTTATTTAATTTATTTAATTTATTTAATTTATTTTATTTATTTTATTTATTTTATTTATTTTATTTATTTTATTTATTTTATTTATTTTATTTATTTTATTTATTTTATTTATTTTATTTATTTTATTTATTTTATTTATTTTATTTATTTTATTTATTTTATTTATTTTATTTATTTTATTTATTTTATTTATTTTATTTATTTTATTTATTTTATTTATTTTATTTATTTTATTTATTTTATTTATTTTATTTATTTTATTTATTTTATTTATTTTATTTATTTTATTTATTTTATTTATTTTATTTATTTTATTTATTTTATTTATTTTATTTATTTTATTTATTTTATTTATTTTATTTATTTTATTTATTTTATTTATTTTATTTATTTTATTTATTCATTTTATTTATTTTATTTATTCATTTTATTCATTTTATTCATTTTATTCATTTTATTCATTTTATTCATTTTATTCATTTTATTCATTTTATTCATTTTATTCATTTTATTCATTTTATTCATTTTATTCATTTTATTCATTTTATTCATTTTATTCATTTTATTCATTTTATTCATTTTATTCATTTTATTCATTTTATTCATTTTATTATTATTATTATTATTATTATTATTATTATTATTATTATTATTATTATTATTATTATTATTATTATTATTATTATTATTATTATTATTATTATTATTATTATTATTATTATTGCTGTTACCGTTATTACTATTATCATTTTTATTTTTTTATTTCTTTATTTTTTTATTTATTTTTTTATTTTTTTATTTTTGTGGAGTGAATCATTTCGCAGATGTTGTTTGTTATTTGCCTGAGTTTTGTAATACTTATACTTTTCTCAAATAGAAGGTCGTTATTCACCTTTTATCTTTTAGCCGTGCACAGAGAAACGTCATTTCCAAGCTTTCATATGGTGGCCATATTTAAACGACTTGACTTTCACTCTAAGCCTGAGGTATTCCTTGCACCTACAAGAAAATTAGGTCATTTCGACAAATGTTTATCTCGACTAACATGAAGGATATAGAGGAATAAGAGTTTGTGATAATAATTAGTAAAAGAGTAGAGAAAGTCGTGTGAGTGCAACGCTTCAGATTTATTTTTATTTTGAATCGGAAAGTTTTACTTTAGCTATTGGCACCCCGCTCATATTTCCTCCATGTGAGAGTTTCGAAGTACTGCGAAGTTGTGTTTGGAAAGTTAGGTTACCTATATTTTTGTGCTACACACGCGTTTCAATGTTTTATTGTGTGTTTTACAAATATGACGAAACCAAAAGCTGTTTTCAAGGGGGTAAAGTTTACAGATAACATATATACCCGTAAGAATATTAAAAATGCTATTTCAGATAAGGTTATTTCAGCAGGTGCAGTAAATTAAAGCATTTCGGAACCTAAGCCTCTGTTATCAAGCGCTTCACACAGTTCGGGACACTTGCGCTTAGTGACATTTGCACTGGTGACACTCAACCACCCTTATATGTGGGCAAAAGCTGTGCTACCAATCCAAGGACAACACTCAACCAGGGACACTCAATCACCCTGAATTTGATCATCTTTCTCCATTGTTAGGTAAACAAATTGATTCTGGATATTATTATTGATATTATTGTTAGTCAAGACACACTTAGCCGGCATAATGTCGTTACTAGGGAACACCGGTGGAGATGGCCTCTTTGCGTTCTCCATGTATTTTTCCCATTATTTCTTTTCTTTTTATCTTTAAACTGTGTTAAAGTCAATTTTTCCTGTGGAAAGTCATTTTAATGCTTTTTATTAATGGTATATTTTTTGTTCCAGTAGAACCGTCTAATTTTGCACATTATTTACATCGATGAGTGACGTTTCCCTGATTCGTATGATTTTGTATATATCGATAGCTATTATAGATCAACAGTGGCGTACCCCTGCTAGCTTCGGTGAGCTCCATAAAATCAGACGTGAAAACAACTTAACGAACATAAACTTCAGTCTGTCTCGGCTGAATAACTCGAACTAACAAGCCCAGCTTCAGGTAACAACAACAAGCATGATTTCCCCCACTACCGCCTCCTAATTTATGCTCCACCCAAGCATTGATAGTTTCCAGAATTGGAGTGCAACTGCCACTAAATTGTACTGGAGTGCAAATGTCACCGGCTCGCTTCACAGAGGAAGATACAAATAGGCAAACATGTTTTTGATCCTGTAAATAATGATTCTGATGACAAACATAATAATAAATTTAAAATTGCTTGCTAAAGCGTTACACGAAAGTGACTTGCAGTCTTTGTGGTGGAAACATAGGATGGATTGGCAATTTTTTATTTCATGTTTCAAAGCAATTTTCTAAACAAATGCCCCATTACCTCAGAAACTAAATGACACTAAGAACTGAACTTTTTCCCACACATTTGCATCTAAACAGACTTTATTTCAAGTGAAAAAGTTTTTATGTAGATGGATTGATTATTTTTTTTAATTTAAAAGCCATCATATTTCAATAAAATGTTAAGAGCTTTACTTAAAGAATCATACCTTTCCTTCCAATGGACAGAAGTATTTTATTCAACCAACTGTCAAGGTACTGCTGAATATACATTGAAAATTTTAGTTCATTATCCTCAATAGTTAATGTAAATATATAGATAGTTCTTTCATAAGGAAATATGTTTCTTTATTTGCATAAAGACCCTAACACCCAGTAGTTTACAACTAAGTTTCTCTACATGGTCGTGACTCACGAGAACTAAACAATTCGTCATGATACTCTAATATTGATGGTGCCCACGAAATCACCATGAAAATTTCAGGGAAAAAAAATATTTCAAAAATGCCTAGCATTACAAAAAATAATTATTTCAAAGAATTGGTGGGTAGTATAATCACTTCTAAACGATATCACGGGATAAAAAACTGTATTGCAGCAAAAGTTGTGTGACAAATGTCTAAAAGCCAATCAGTTATCGCTTCCTGGTGCTTTAGGCAGCGTAACCCAGGTGGGTAAATATCGAGAAATTCTCATAAATTAATGTCACACCCCGACAAATGAGACTTGTGTTGCCCTATTGTGCATTTGTGTTTGAATGTCGAGAATACGGCAGATGAAGTAAACTAAATAACGTTTCATTTTACTTAAAAAGAGAAAAGTTTCTCTTAGGCGGTTATGTTATTAAAGACACAAGAATATTCCCATTATAAAAGAAAAATAAATTAAAAACGGAACCCATGGGCAGTTATGAGTGAAGTTTGTCTACTTCCTTCACTTCTGCAAGTTTTCTGCGGCTACACAAAAGCCTTAATATAAATTCTGTGACTGCGTTTCATCAGGACTGCATGCCTTCTGAGTTATTAAAAGCTCCTGTTTGTAAGGGCTTTCTGTACACAGCGACTATGCGAGACTGGAACTAGTCCATATTGAACAAATTATCCTATGCCCTTTGTGAACAGGAGACTGGTCACACATATAGCTCTATTATATCAATCTATTGCTGCTCTAAAATTGCTTCATTTATAATTGCACAAAGATGTACAAAGTCTGTAAAGGACAATACTGAATTTCACAGAATGTATACCGTTATTTACTCCACCCCCTGAAGCGCGTGGTACACAGTTAAACGACATTCAGGTGTTATATTAATCTAAAGCATACCTGGATAAGATATGCTTTAATTGCTGTTTACTCACTTTTATACATAACGAGCACTTAGGCCGATAAAATCTCCTTGGAAAATTCAATTTGAATCAAGAACATGTTTTCTCATTCTTATCAATAAATAGAACCGTGTAACATATTTTACCATCAAAGAAATAATCCAGTCACAAATTATTCCTACCGCACGAAACCATACTTTTAGTATGACTCTTTTTTTTTTTTTTTTTTTTTTTTTTGTTAGGCTGTAGTGTTAAATTAAGCATCTGCTCTCAGCAATCAGTTTTTCAAAAGAAATAACATCAATAATGATTATGGTAATACATTCTACACAAGACCTTATTTCTGTAATATTTTGAAAGTCACAAACAACACATACTGTCTAAGGCTGCTCTAAAATTCCTCTTACAAACTTCTAGGACCTGGGACCTGTACAGAGGACTGGGTAGATAATATTTTGACTTGGAACCCAATGCTATAGCCATCTAAAAACATTGTTTTTAACGCGACCACTTTTACAAGTAATTCATTAGGTGTGACCCAATACTTCTCCTGTTTTACAATTCATCTCATTAATAACCAAAGAAACAAAAATAATACTTAACCATTTTTAACAAACACTGTTGTTTGCAGTTAAACTTTAACCTTTTTTTTTTTTTTTTTTTTTTTTTTTTTTTTTTTTGTCCTTTTCATAAGATGGATAGCATTTTGATCCATTATAGGTAAGGTAAGCTGTCGACCACCAGCTTTGGTGCACACATTGATGTGATGAACTCGCTCTATTACACCTGGTGTCTCTGCAACGGCGTCTTCCAATTCGGGAGTGGGGCGTTTCCTTGGAGCGCCAGAGTCACGTCTGCTGACGGTGAAGTTACCCCTTTCTCGAAGCCGTTGCGTAAATGTGGCAAAAAGGACATGCGATGGAGTGGGACGTTCGGCGACGACCAGCTCTTCATTACCTTGAGCTTCGCGACACAGAAGGATCATGTCGATGTATTCTGCAAAGATGTATTCTACCATGTTGCTCAAACACTCAAAGGCACGTGAATAAGGCTCGAACCAGGTCAGAGAGGCAGGATAGACATCAAATGACTCAGCTGATCCGAGTTGAGCACCCTCGACCATGACTACCCTGTTAAGTTTAGCTGTAGTGCGGAAATGGTTGTTCCCGAATATGGGTTCAAATTAAAAATATCATCTACTCAGTCCACTCTACAAGTCCTAGAAGTTTGCAAGGGGAATTTTAGAGTACCCTGTATATAATTTAGTATGGTATGTACATTTTACTTTTACACCATGGAATACCGTTACCTGCATCTGTAGAGTGTTGGAACGGAGGAATAAATGTGGTTTAGCTCACTCAATACCCACGTTAATTTCCAGTATGTTGCTGAACGTTGTTGTACGATGCCAGAGGTTGGAAAGGAACAGAAATTATTGCTATGAGCTGGCAGCAGAAACACTTGTCTACGGAAAATAAAGCGGGACAAAGTTTGGTGATTCGTAATACAAAGCTGAGTAAAACTAAGGGACCACAAGTATTCTCTGGTGTAACGGGTGTTGTGATTAAGTGTGGATCTTCATTCTCCTTTTGCGGTTATAGTCTACAATTTTCTAAAACATTATATTACCTATCTTTGTGTAATGCATTTGATTTCCTTATATAAATATTTTTAGCATGTGTATTTGAAAATTTTAAAAGTCGCAATCCTAGGTTCATGTTAATTATATGACACGCTGTATCAAAAACAGTTATTGAGCGCATTACTTCATCGAATGATTAAACCTGATAATCATATGAATATAGAAATTTAATATCGAAAAACTGATAGTTGAGCAAACTTATCTTGTATTAGAAGATTTTTCTTTGCAGCTATTTTTAAATTGTAGGATTTGAATAGCTTGAGTGACTTTTCGGTATTAAGAAACCGATGAAGAAAAGAGATGTTGGTTTTTATCCAAGTTATCTTTTATGGAAACCTAAAAACAAATATTACATACATGCTCTTCTAAGCTTTGTTTTTAATTTAACACGGTAGAGAAGTCCTGTTAGCAAGTTAAACGTGGAACTGTAGACGCAGGTTCCACGTTTTAAAACAGTGATTCATTAGCCAAGTTGTGCATTCGGTTTTATTGAAATACGATTTTGTTGCTACAACCTTGAACCATTCATGCACTCGTCTGAGTCGATATTGACCACCCTAAGCTGAATGGTTTCCGTGCCAGCGCGCGCTATGAGACCATATCCTTATATTATTTACCTCCTTTACGCACGGTTGCGTCGCACACAGTGTGCTGTCCTGCTCTGCTTTCACACAATGCCAATAGGAGCCACAGCAGAGCTAACTGCGAATCGGAAACTCCGGACCATACAAATAATGGACATAAACACAGACAATACATCCCTGAGCAGACAATATCTCCACATGGAAAGAAATCAATCTGAACTAAGATGACGAGCATTTAAGTGAATTTCACAACCCCAAAACACATTTTACGTCTTGAGCGCAGTTATGGCTCATGAATGACCTGCACTCGTTCTTTAAAGATTTCATAAACAATCTATAGATATCTAAACAGATAAATTTCAACTCTTTATGTTTACAATGCACATACATGCGAAAGAGTAACATCAGATAGTAATAATACCAGCAATAAATACACTGAGTTCAAAGTGTACTTGAGGACAGCCATTTTCAGAATACTGATTCCTATATTATTGACAATAATACAATTTAAATTGAACAAGGTCCAAGCTCATACTGTACTCAAAGCTAAAAACAACACGAAGGATTAAAAAACTGAGAACTACAGTAGATTATCAAACGTTATGGTAAAGTATGCTATAGGTATAACATACTAACACCATCTTCCCAAATCATTAACTAGATGCTTAAGGCATACCTCCTGAATATCTAAAATGTTCTATCACTGTTCCAGTATATGAAAAAGGCAATAAGAATGACCCCGGTAACTATCACCATCTCTCTTTGCTGCCCATTCTCTAAAAAATTGTGGAACATTGTGTTTTTGTTCAGCTTGCCATTCTCTTTTAGGAATAACCTAATTAGTAATGTAAAATCAGGATTTCGATCTAGTAAGCCACAAACGCAGTTTTGAACTATAGTTTTAGAAATATTCAATGGCTTCGAGTCTCACGGACTAATTTGCCTAGCTGTCGACGAGCCCTTAAACCGCACACACTCACTCACTTGAGTCTCACAAACACAAATATGTAAAATTATTGGACTTGAGTGAAACCTTTGATGCAGTATGTCATCCTAATCGTATCCCTAAATTGCACTATTATAACATTCTAGTTGCCAACTCAACCTCGTTAAGTTTAAGCTGTATAACACATCTCAAACTGTGAGAATTTTTAATAGAAGTCCTAATAACTTAAAAGTTTGCATTGGAGTACCTCAAGGTTCTGTGCTAACACCTCACCATTTTTGGACTTACATTAATGATTTACCATGCAGTCATATTGATCGTCAATTATTTCTATGAACCTAAATAACCAATTATTACAGATCATTTTGTTTCTATTGCAATTCATGCTATTTTTTATTAATTGATTAATACCTTAAAAGCCATTCTGACTACTGATTACTATGTGTTTGGCTCTTGAAAGTATGACTATCTGATTTATTTCATTCAAAATTTTCATGTATATATTACAATATTGAATATACCTCTATGCAAAGCTTTCACTATATTATGTTGTATATCTATATGAAATATTTTGTGGATGTGATGTTCTATTTATTATTTGACATCTGCAATACATGAAGTAATACAATAGTTTCTCTAATAATAAATAAAGCAATCTTATTCTTGTCACTACGGAGCGAACCTTCATAAGCGAACGAAAGGTTGCGAAGCATGGACTATAGGAAGTGGGAGGGATCAGTCTGTCATATGATCACAGCGCAGAGGAGGCCAGGTACAGTTGATGCACGAACGTTGTAGATAACGTTGTTGCATAACTTAAATTCAATGCTGTCACCATTTGCACTAAAATGTTCACTCACAAATTCCTATGTAAGTTCATCAATGCGTGAATATTTCGATTTGCGTGCTGTAGGCATTTTACTCTGTGTGGAACTGGTGAACACATTCGAGACACTATGTACTAGGCAGTGAGCCCAGATGTTTTGTTCCGTCACTGCACTCGTGCAATGACGTTACGCTCTACCCACGTGGCAGGTAACTTGCGATCGCCTCAATTCGCGATAGCCGTATTTGTCACACGCCGAGCCACAGTTTCATTGCAAGGCATGAGGCTCGTATTCGGGAGATCCGTGGTTCAAATTCCGCCAGGACTACGGAATATCTTTTTTCTTCTTCTTTTTTTTTTTTTTTTTTTTTTTTTTTTTTTTTTTTTTTTTTGACACTGTATATTCTGTAGCAGTATATCTACATTCATCCCGCTAAAAGGAACCAATGAAAGGAAGCAAAATACAGGACCTCATTAATACAACTACAAGTTACAAGTGTCTTAAATAATTCACAGTCATAAGTCATAACTTTTGTGAAGTTATTCTTTTTTTATTTATTTATTTATTTTTATTTTTTTTCGCTCATCTCCTATATACTATTAATTTCAGTCCCAAATTAACGTTAGAGTTAATCTCATAAGTATACGGGCATTTTTATTTCTTAAGAGGAATTTGCTTTTAACTAAATGTTTATTAACACTCACACAAACATGGTTTGCTCGACACCTAAAGAGGGTGCTTAAAAGTGAAGGATCCGAAGCGCTAGCTCACAAAGTAAAGGGCGATTTTCCTCACCTCAGGAAAACCAAATTTTAGGTAAAAGCAGCCTTTGAGTTATTACCCTTTGTGAACTCACTTTTGAGTTACCTTGCTTATTAAATCGATATAATGAAAGACAGTAGATATAATAAAAGGCATAAACTGCAGTGGAAGGGACAAACGGCGCAGAGAAAAAAGAACATCGTCTCACCTACCCCTCGGCGTGCCATAGGACCGCCCCTTCAGGTTTTCTTCCTCTCGCCCCCTTCTTCCTTCTTTCACACTTGCGATAAAAGAAAACAAAGACAGCACTATCGGCTTTATGCTAGATTAATTATTTAAAGACGACGCTAGCAGGAACTAATGTTAGTAGGGGAGTTAGTCACGGTCTTATCAGCCTCGAGGGTCTCTGTGTAGTACAAAACCTCACCACCACTTTCTTGTGCCTGTCGCTGCTTGCCACATCAAGTTCGGCTTTTTGTTGGCTACCCTCTCTGGAAACTGCTCAAAATTCATAACATTTTATTTATGGAATTCCCCTTTGGTGACGGGAAAGCGCATGGAGCGAGTGAGAAGTTTCGATCCCCGGTGACGGGTGCACTCATCAGATTCGCGAATGATCAGGGACAATTAGAGGGTCTACGATTGAAAAGTAGTCCCTCGTGGGAACGGAAACTCCAAGTAGCCGGCAAGAAGAGTTATGCCACTGTCCATGTGGGCCTATTGAGAAAGGTGGAAGATGCAGCGGTCATGGGGTAGTTCTTGATACGAACTGAGCTGCCGCGCCACGGGACATTCAGATGGGCTTCGATAAATTGCGACTTAATTTACCATCTCCGACTAATGTTTTTAGAAGAGCTGAAAGCGCCTGTGGATGTTACAAGAATACCTACTACTACGTCGAAATGTTTATATCAGCAAACAGCAATATAGTTAGTGGTATAAGTGCGCTGATTTCGCATCATGGTAGATCAAATATAACGAATAAAAAGTCCATTAACAATATTTGAGAGGTGGAACTGGAACTGAAAAACTCAACGCCACAGCTGAGATAATAAATAATAATGTCCAGTAACAAATTCATCTATCGTGAAAGGTAAAGGAGATAAGTGAAAATTGTTGAATACATTATCTGCACAGTGAGGCAACAGAGTAGGTCTGAACGGGCAATATTTTATTAACTAATCAGCTTCCACTACACCATGCACGCGTTTACATCTGTGACGAGTGAATGTCCAAAGTAGACCAGGGCTCCAAAACTGGTTTCGCCACGTGTTTGTGTGCTTGCCATCAGCTACTGCAAGTAACTAGGAGAGGGGTGGTTTTCTTTCTGAGCAGTCATCACAAGACCTAAGCAGGTAGTGTTTATTGTCCACATTCCTGAACTTCCGCTCTACACACACGCCAAAGTTGCGCGATTGCCAAGGGTATGTTTACGAATTTATTCTAATAGAAACGCTGGAATCCAATTATTTAATATCATTTTGTGGCTAAACAATTAAGTTTAGCAAGAAATGGAAAATACACAAATGATTCAGCTTTTGAAGTTCTACCTCTCTATTCTAATTGCAGAAGAGGACGATAAAGGAGCGGTAACATAAGGGCAAGCTAACATTGGACCAATTTTATTTTTTATTTATGGAACCACGCACTATAGACGAAAATGGTACAAGTATTTATGTTTCAGCTTGACATCCAGAAATCGTCGTCAAAGTCTGAGCACTCATACCCCTAACACTTTGCATACCCATATGTATACAAAAAGATATTCGGCTTCTATTTGCAGCTATAACACTGACGTACACGTCTGTAGTGTAGGTGTATGTAGGGCCCTAGTTTTAATCTCAGTTACAATGAGTTGTCTAGATAAGAATTTTTCTGGTGGTTTCCCTCAGACCTTTAACTCTGTGCTGTAAGGATTAAACGTATAGACAACGGAGGTACAGGCCGTGAGGAATAGGCCGTTTGTGCCGCTACCGTCAACCTTCGCAGTCAAGGATGGGGGAGAGGCTCGAAGGGCGACCACATCCTGATAGCGACAGGCGTAAGTATGCACGGGGTCCCTAACGGTTACAGTGCGAACGCATACGATGACACTTGACCTCCACCTACACACAAGTCGCTCACCCCCGGTGTTCCCTATCAAGGTTCCATTGCAGAGGTGGGTCCTGACCGGCCACTCCCGAAACGACGGCAACGAAGACACCTTTACAGATCGCATAGCCATCGTCCAGCCGCAACCCGCCGAACACCGTCGCCTGGTCCTACAACCCTGAAACGGATGAGAGGAAAACACGGAGTGCGCGGTTGGCGGCGATTGAACCCAAGGCCTCCCGAATGCTAGTCACACGCAGCAGTCCCTGCGCCACCTCATTCGGCTAGTGGAGAAGGCACGAGTGTAACCAACGTCATCTCCCAGTGTGAGGGATGATACTGTCGTATCCACAACGCTTACAAAACGGTTACTTTCACGATTAAGTTACGAAGTAGTCCAGGTTCCATGTTCACTTCCAATAGAGAAAATAATATGCAAAGTCACATACTTGTAAATGTAACAAGCTACCAAAGGCATGATTGAATAGTGGTCTCCTCCATTACACATTTATTTATTATCTATTTATTTATCTACTTATTTACTCATTTATTCAACCATTTATTCACCCATTTATTAATTTACTCATTCGTTCGTTCGTTCACTCACTCGTTCACTCACTCATTTATTTATTTATCTACTTATTTATTTAATTTTATTTACTTATTTGATACTTCACCTATTTTATGCTGTATCCTTCCTACACGTTCTCGAAATTTAAACCTTCTTAATACATAAAATACACAAGAGACTTAGGTATAAACCACCCGGAGGTTTCTTTTCTTTCACCGCACCATTAAACAATCTCGTCTCCCCTCATTGGTTCGTTACTGAACTGGTACTTAAGTGAATATTCCACGTGAAATATTACCAGTACCATAAAGTTTCAACATCATAAAAATGACTAATTAAAGACAATATGTTACTTAATTCATAGTACTTAAAAAAGGAGCATTGTCAAACGAAGATATTACGTCTACAATAAGTTTATTACTTTTTGACTACCCATACCATGAAAGAAGACAGTAATATTATTCAAACTGCAAAAGCACTGCTATGCGGAATCTTTCTGATAATTACATTTACCTATAATTGGAAGTAGAAGTACTATGCTTCCATTGACACTACACTTTCGCCTCTTAAATGTTAGAATGTGCATTGTTCAACAACAGCAAAACATGTAGAAGTGATAATCTCTAAGTCAATAATGCCCCTTTTGTCTCGAAAATTTATTGAAACGCTCAAATTTGACGGACGTAATATAGGAATCATGCACTTGTTTATATACCATAGTATTATAGTTATAGTATAGGTGTGTTATAGGTGTGTTACAGGGTGGTCAACATAAAAGAGTTCCCCGTGTTATACTAAACATCACATTTAAAGCTATTTGAGTGTTGTTATTTCTTGAAGATAGTGGGGTCCCCGCGAGAGGTCACGAGATGTCGAGCAGCCACTGTCAGTTGAAGCTTGTTGTGAGTACAGTTCTGTAGAAAATCGTTTCCAATCGAACAAAGAGTGTCTATTGTTGGAACCCATCTGTCCACTTGCTACTTTTATTTGTGGGGCAATTTAAAGCATAAAGTCTACAGTAACCACCCGCATACAACTGAAGAGCTGAAAACAAATTTTCGCAATGCGATTGTGGAAATCACACCACATGAATTCGCAAAAGTTTCTACAAGCATGTTCAGACGTGCTCAGTTGTGTATGGAAGTTCACGTGAACAGTTTCAGCATCCCCTCTGAACTATTGACCTATTGAATATCCAGTACCTTATTCATTGATGATGATAATGATGATGATAATGATGATGATAATGATGATGATAATGATGATAATAATGATGATAATAATGATGATAATAATGATGATAATGATGATGATAATGATGATGATAATGATGATGATAATGATGATAATAATGATGATAATAATGATGATAATAATGATGATAATAATAATGATAATAATAATGATGATAATAATAATAATAATAATAATAATAATAATAATAATAATAATAATAATAATAATAATAATAATAATAATAATAATAATAATAATAATAATAATAATAAACAATTAATTTAGTATTCTGTATTTGCATTTACTATAAGCGAGTGAATTGTCTGTATGTTGTTAATAACACACGGGACTACTTTTAACTTGACCATCCTGTATATATTAAACGTCTACGAGTTTCTTAAGGGAGTAGAAATATTGTATGTGAACCAAGGACCTGTCAACCAGGATCTCACTCGAAAACATTTTTAAGCTCCCTTGAGCACCAATACAAGAAAATTGTCGTACGAGCGCGAGTGAAAAGTTTGTTCTAAACAGCATACCAAAGCTGCAAACAGAGTAAACATCCAATTGAAGCTGAAGTTATTAAAAATAGAAGGCCGGAAAGTCCCCTCACTAAGGTAACTATTTAGATGGAAAATTGTTCATTTTTATTTCACGATTTCCATTAATACCTATGTGACATATTTGACACATCAGAATAAAAGGTATAGTTCGAATCTTTCGCAAACACTTGTGACCTCTTATTTATTGTCAAGTGATTGGAAAATCCTAAGGAATGGCAAAGTGTTACTAAAGTAAAAAGTCAAAATTCGTTAACATATAGGTAGATCTTACATAAGCATTTTGCAGCGTGAGATATTTCCGAAATGTGCACTGTTATACCTTTGTATTATTATACCTTGAAATATATAATGGCCATTCTTTTGTTTATTATCAGCTGGTGCAAACTGGAGGTATGTAATATCCTAATGTGTAACGTGTAATGTGTGACGAATGTTCATGCAGCTTCCCTACACTTCTGGGCATCTGCATCAACATGCATACTGAAACCATTTCTGGCAAATAATACGTCTACCAGTATCAGCGGGAAGAAGTTCCATCTCTAAAATATGTAAGTACCTATGCACGACGACATATGTACGTATCAGTACACTTCTTCTGCAGGGGTTAGTAATTATTTGAAAGAGCGTTGGTGTAACAAGCCCTGGACAATACATGGGGCACCAAAAACTTCACAGAGTATCTGGGTTTTCCTCTGTCGTGTTATTGTTATGGGATCGAACGCTTTCTGTACAGTTTATACGCCTGTAGTCTGATAATGATTCTACCCAACTTTCTATTTCCTGGGGCGGCGTAACACATTATTTAACATGCCAAATTTGGAATATTTGCTATGGTTGTCTCAGAGGTGCCAGTGATTTCTTCCCAGCTATTAGTTTCTACTATGTGATTGAGTTATTTTTTTATTTACTGAAGAGTTGTGCTAACGACCAAGTACACTCGACTTAAAACACCGGTCCAGTATTATGCTATTGTTATGTCTAGTAATATAAACTACAATAAGAATTTGAATCCTAGTCAGGAGTCAAGGATGGATAATAGGAATTTTGGTACAGCCTACAGTTCCTGCGTGTAGAAGATAAAACACTGTTAAATTGCCGCCGAACAGTGCAAGATTCCCCTATTGAAGTATATACACATCACTGTTGGTGGATAATGACTACGTTTGGGAAGAAACCCTTAGCGAAGGATTTGCACGTATTGGCAAGAGGAAGTATAAAGGAAAACCTTGGAATCGCCTTCCCCGTAAACTGTCGTAAGATATTTAAATTAAAGAGCCATGGATTGTATTAGGTAATGCCACTCGAAATAACACAGCACTAGCTTTAATAGTTGCCAAGATGTTGAGACAACTCTATTCAGCGGTCTTCTTTTTAAAGTTTAAAAGAAGCCTTGTTATTGATTAAGTCGTACATTTACGCATTGAGATATGAAGTACTCTTTATTTTCACACTTCTTCAAAAGAAATTTGTAAACGTGATTGCTTTGGTAACGCAAATAGTACTACAGAAAACATAGCTTAAATTATGAATAGGCTAATGAAAAACAAATATTACATACTTAATTAAAATTGCACCAAAACTGGTCCAAAAGAAACAAACTAAATCTTTAAAAAAGTGCATGCTCGAGAAAAAAAGCGACTTAATAGATTATATAAGCCTTTTAATATTGTTAGTGTTGTTTAAAATGGTAAAATGCAACAACACATAATTTCACATGGCTATAAGTACTTTTTAAAATATGAAATTCTATAGTACCTATTTTTTTACTTTTCAAAATCCCAGGCCCTTTGACGCAAAGGTAACTTTAGAATACATTTCTGAAAACCAAGATTTGGTGACACAGTAAACACTAATCAAGCCTAAAGTCAATCCAAGTTAGAATCGGAATGATTAAATCTAGGACATTTATCACAGATCGGCGCAACCAAAAGAACATTTTCTGTGGGCTATAATGATTCCTTTCCGTGGCTGCGGTGCAACAACGAGGGGTCGACTCACACGATCGAGAGATCGCTCTGTCGATAATGACAAAATGACCCACCTACCAGTTGGGGGTATTTGCGGTGGATAAGTGATTAGTGTATCAGTCCATAAAAGCATTGTAGTGTTGGACCAGTGCTGTACTAATACTTCATGTTAGATAGCATGTCACAAGAAAACATCACGCGAAACAAAGACTAAAACAGTGTTATGTAAATATGTAGGCATTGCTCCATCATTGCGCAAGTTAACAATCGCATGGGATTCTTTTAGATTTGTCATTAACCTTGTGTTATTGCATACTGGTTGAAGAGTAACAGCAGAATTATATTTTTGAACTGAATCCAAAGTTTGACATTTTGCTTCTTTGATTTCATATTTCTGCATTTATCGAAATTGGGATTTTAGAAAGAATTAAGTCTTAATGCTATAACAGTAGGTCAAAATAATGATTGGCATAATACCAATGAAATTAAGCAAACCCGTTACACTTGTACCTTAAAACTTGAAGAAATGGAAGAGAGTAGCTGCGTCTTATTAGTCTATTTGCAAAGTATTATGTTTTTGTACATTTTCGTAACAATTTAATTATATTTAAATATATTGATAGATAAGTAGTATAAACAGTTTTAATATGCATTATCATTTGACCCGAAGTAAAAAAAAGTATGATTATAGGAATAAACATATTAACCAATCCGAAACAATTTTGGAAGGGGTTTAATGGAGGGAGAGGGGGGATTTAAACTTATAACATTATAAAGTACATTCTTCGTTGTCACATTGATTTAGAACTTTATAATTTGATACAGGTACCTATAATTTATTTCATTTTGGTATTTTTGAAGTATTTTGACATGCCGTTAGCTGTCTGCTGTACGTCTGTGTCGTCCAGGAAGGTGAAGCTGGTTCAGCACTGTATTTCTGTCCCTAAGGTTGTGGTTCTGTACGGGCGCCGGACGATGACATCTAAGCGTGCTTAAATACGACAGCCTCATTTCACAATATTTATGGAATTCAGGGACATCTAAAGCATCGTAAAGGAAGGTGTATTAGTTATTTATTTATTTTTATTATTACTATCATCATCATCTTTATTATCATTATTATCATTATTATCATTATTATCATTATTATCATTATTATCATTATTATTATTATCATTATTATTACTACTACTATTACTATTATTATTATTATCATCATCATCATCTTTAAGATAAATTTCCATTTAAATGTTATATTGATTGGTTCCAGAGCGGTTAAGGCAAAAACTTCGTACATTTGTCACTGACTAGATGGAACATTTAATCCTCCCTTAAGTTTATTCAGTCATTTATTCTAATCTTGTAAGGATTCTCCTTACGTTGTTCAGGATGATTTGTAACTGTTGCTTTTTACCTCTTTATTTTGATGGATAGTTATGTACGATCTCTGCAGCAGTTAATACCTAATATGAGTAACTTCAAATCCTGATATTCACTTATATCCGCGCCAGTCTGCAAGTGCTGCTATTTGTGGATATTGGAGTGTTAAATATGAGAGTGACCAGATTCAGAAAGATCTTAACATTAAGCTGTGCATCTCTTGAGAGCCAGATTTCTGCACTGCTGTACGCCATTAAAAGCCTAATGTTACTAATGAAAATCACCAGAATGATGCTTAGTATTATCATTATGATCCCACAATGGCTTTGAAAAGTTTGGCAAGCAAGCAGCACAATTTGTAAGCGCAGAAATCAGCCAGGTGAATCACCACGGGCGGCTGTACATGATGTATTTTCAGTTCCTAGCCAGGCGAGAAGGGGCCTCTTCTTCCTTATAGACAAAAGATGTATGGTTCAACAACGTTTTTGTTAGCTGCTATTCTATAGCGAGTAGGAAGAAAGGATAGCTTCATAATACGGACATACATACACCGTTAGTACACTTTCAGAGAGAGGAAGGGAGAGCTTGATAGCAGCCCTTTATGTATGGACAGCGACCCACATTGAGTGGTGACTAATCACTGTTAAAGGGATTTCAAGAACCCTCTTTCAGGGACGTTATCCCGCAATTTCGCGGCCCATTTATCTCTGTAAATTTATAACATAAAACGATGCATTCTTTCTAGGAATTATGCTCGTAATAGAGAAGCCTAGGTCCAGCAAGAGGATAGCACTCATTACATTTTCTATGTCACTGGTGTGTGCCACACATGTGTATTTTAGTCACTGGATGGGATCCAGCGAATTAGCTATCGTATTTACGAAAAGGCTCTAGTACGGCGATCTTCAACCTTTGCTAAAGAGGGGAAGTTGGGCTTACCTCCTTCCACTATACGCGGACTTTGCCACTCTTAAGACTTATGTGGTACTGCTTACATTTAAGAAGTATATCAATACTCGGCGACAAAGTCGAAGTGCAATACAGACTTTTAATATAGTTCAATTTGGAGAAACTGTTCGCAAATATATGTAGAGCTTTACTCACTCTTCTTGCAAATGCTTATTTCTCTATCTACTACATTTTAATCCACATAAGCATTTTCAGAAATCACCTTACTGCAAATTTTCTTGTAGCTGCAAGGTGAATATGGGAATACAGTAGCCTGTAAGCGATAGTGAAATATTTTAAGAGCTGGTTGCTATGCGATAACTTTGAAATTCCGTTCTCTTTGCAAGACCAAGAGATAAAAAAACGAACAACATATTCCTATTTGAAAAAAGTATAAATATTGGCAAGTTAAAACAAACAATAAGAATATCTCAGAAATTGTTCACAAAAGAAAAACGAGGTATTTGAAATAAATGTTGTGTTTGAACGAGATCCACGTGTTTTATTTAGTAAGCTTTTGTCTTTGTCTTACTGTTTATCATTTATGCAAAAATCATCCAAAATGAAGAGGTATTATCAGCACATTCCAAGAAAATTCAAGGTATAACTTAGAAACGGCCATGAAATTGCCTGTTTGTGCTCGTCACTGGATACTGACTGCCCCTCACACTGAAGGAGTGGAGTGGAGTATAGTCGCTCATTACCTGTCTCCAAAGAGACAAGGTTGGACATCCCTGCTCTAGTATTTAACTTGAAACATAACATAATTAGAGGTGAGTTACGAATGCTGAAGCGTGTGATAAAAGATGCAGTTTTAACGAACCGGTGCAGATGTGTAAAATTATTATATGGTAGATGTTCCGACAAACATTCGTGGTCAATCTGGTAACTTGTGATGACGTATTGGGCTAAATAATGACGGCGTTGATGATGATGATGATGATGATGATGATGATGATGATGATGAGTTATTATTAGAACGCAAACAAAATATGAAATGTATCTAAAAATCCGAGCTCTAATGATGATGACCAAAACTTACGGGCTTGCCACTAAAATCAAGGAAATGCCCAGTTTCGAATATAATAGCTACAAGAAAGTCATTGTTCCCCATTGCAATTGTGGAAATGTGAGGCGTAGTTTATTTACACACCCCAAAATCTTTTGACTCCTACTGTCCCAACAGAAAAGCAACCCCATGCAGAAAGTGCTAATAAATACGAGAAAATGATTGATTTGTCCTATATTTTCAATTCACAGCAGGAATGTTATAGTGAAAAACTTGGTCAACAGAACAACACAGTCTCAGATTAACTCCCCACTCCCCATCCCCCCAAAAAAGAATTCCCGAGGTCGTGGGTTCAAACCCGCCAGAGAGTGAAGGAGTTTTTTGGGCGTAACAATCCTTGCTTTGGCTTCCTTTGGAAGAGAAGTAAAGCCAGTGGTCCCATGTAAGAGATTTACGGCACGTAAAAGAAGCTCAAGCCTGATGAAAAGGCCGCTGAGGAAAATTAAGCGATCTTTTACGGGCTATATAATATTGCACGCTGAGAAATCGAGCTGTTAAAGAGCGTTCAATTTAATTTTATTTAGAGGTAGAGGATCATCCACGATACGGGGATGTGATGTGGTCAGCATCACGCATCCCCAACTCAGAATGTTGGCTTTCAAGGCTGGGATCGCTGCCTATCACAGCTTTTCACTTTCCTCACAATGTCGAGAGTGCACCGGTTCTATACCCGGGACTTAAAATTCGTATCTCCATGATTTGGATCGAACTCTGGCGCATTCCGAGAACCAGAGTTCCGCGCTGCCCCATGGCGTTAATTATATACCAACACATATAACATAAGTATTATCTATTTGTTTGCTACTTACACAAAATAGTTATTAATCTTTAATATACATTAACATACGTATATATACATTAATCCATAGTATGGTAAACTCAGTGTGTTCGCAATGAGTGAGATGGGGAGGGCACGAGGCCAGAATGTCCCAAAATAGGTGGGCTTACACCACATCAATGTGGGATCTGAGATTGGCAAAAAGAAACAGAGGACGACCACGTAAGAGGTGGGCACAAGAGTTTAGTGAAATGATTGGTCATCAATGGACTAGAGTGGCAAGAGACAGGTGGATAAAAGCTATTGTGCCAATTAATTCCAGAACGAAAATTCACCCTGTTAATTCCATGCAGCTACGCCCACAAGCTGTGGGAGGCCCTTGCCCAATGGGATCTGTCGGCATGTCTTTATCTTTATGGTTAACTAAAAGGTCAGATTTTAAGATATTTTAGTCAATAGTATCTTTGCGTATGTGTGACCGCACTGGAGCTGCCGCAGAATATATGAATCCGATGAACCAGTTCAGTACAAGGTCTCATTAGATATCTCAGCTATAGCGACTGGTATGGAAAACCTAAGGGTGTGTGTTTCGATTCTCAACTTGGGCAGTGAATCGTTAAAATGTATTTAAGTTCGCAAGCTTGTTATAAGCATTGATTACAGCATTCGTAAATCTATTCAAGTTCTAAGCTGTAGATTCTCCGTGAAAACATCGAGATAAAATCATAACAATGTTTCATATCAACATGACGTTTAATTATTAATGTCTTAAATACAATAGTTATACAGAGGAGTAGTAGTAGTATCTCTACAGAATAAGTTTGTTGCATGTAGCAAGGGTCTGCGGTGGCTATCTCACAATGTATCTAATTGATGTTGGTGTTGCCTAGTATTGTAGGGGCAGCCATAGCTCTCGCATTCTTTCAGCACTGAAATTTTTAGGTGTTTTAATTTCCTTTTGAAGCACACTTTCCTTTGCTCTGGGTTTTGTATACTTCCGAGTATATTTACGATACATATGAGCACATATCTTAATTTTTTTCTTTTTTGTGATGTTTAACGTTATACCCATGTTTACGTATATTTCGGCTAATATTTTTATTGTTTCACTCTAAGTCCTGGTAGTGCTTCTCAAGCTCTTTCCAATGACACCCGAATCAAAGTCCTATCTAAATGAATTTTCACACTACACTAATTTACAGTTCTACACAACACTAATTCCAAACAGTCACGGGCAGGCACTTCACTAGCAAATCAAATGCTGCATGACAAACACGTACAGATATACTCTATCCATTGTGACCGAAACCTTTGATATTACTGTTGTAGTTATGAGCGATTGAAGTCTGACGATATGTTGTAACACAAGAAAGTTTCGCCGGTTGTCACTGTATTTGACGAGCGAATAGACCTTTTTCACATCCAAACCAACAAACAAACGAGTGTTATTCCAAATAAATCTACATAGTTGAGATACTACGCTAAAGTTGCGTGGAAAAGTTTGGGAATATTCAGGGATATTATCGATTACTTTAAAAATTAAGTTTTTATTTTACGGCATTCTTCTTGGGACAGAAATGTAAAATAAGAAACAAAGCTATCACCCATATAATCAACACGAAGATGATTCCCAAGTTTTTCGTTCGAGTTCCGAAGAAAGAACGTAGCTAGGGAGTGGCGAGAAGGATACTCCGCCCTTTCCCTTGCCCTTGCAGCGTATCTTTTATGACTCCTCTTTCCCCCTCAAACTAAAAATTACTACTTTTTTTCCTTTTAGCTGTATCTATCTTCCCTCATTCAGGGAACTGTCAGCTCCATCTGGCCAGGTCATGTCGACATAGTCCGGTATCTGGACTTCTATTGCCGCCCTGTCAGTCGTGTAATGTTCAATACTTCAATTAAATTTTAAATGTATGGTCCCCCGGTTACCCGCTGGATCCGCTGGATGAGAACTAATGTGGGATGAAATCGAAGCGAAAAGTTAAGGAAAGGAAAGAGGGTAGGCATATACGGGCGAGCTTTAGAGATTACTTCCTTCGCTTTCCTTCAACTGATGGGCACAGCGATATTACGAAACAATAAACTACATGCAGAATATGGTTTCCCCCTGTAGTAGCGATAAGAAGACGAGTGCACTTGAAAAGTTTTGTTTAGCTGACGCAGTAAGTCTTCAAACATTTCCCAAGAAATAAGATGAAAATGTGGTCCTTTATAATGTTTACCTTTCCACCTCTGTTAAACTAGTGCACTTACAAAGGAAGTTCTCAGTAGCTTGTTAGCTCTACACAACGCTAATTACCCATTCTCGCAAACACATGCTACTGAAGGGACCCTGCGACTGAAACTTTAATTTTCTATATTTTTATAAATATGAAATCAATACTTTACACAGTTTAGGGTGATTATCTTATAAACTACGACACAAGGTTCCAGCACAATCTGTTTTATAGTTTTGAGAGAATTAATTATTCAATTTATTCACAATGCGAAAATACCTTAATATTCAAAATACTCCATGCGCAACAAAAGCTAAAATATAACAGTTTTATTATTTTATAAACTCTAATTCCAGGAAGAAAAAATAATTGTCACACCTTCGCTCTTTTGTCTAGCAGTCTCTCTCCTCAGATTCACAGCTTAACCACTCCTTTCCGCTAAATCTCGTTGTTTCTGAGCCCTTTTTGGTTCAAATACTGCCGAAAATTTAAGAACAAAAGCGGCGTTTAAACGTAGCGTGCATGGCATTTAAAGCCTACCTTTAAAAATGAGAGAATCTAAAAAGATGTCACTGTCAACTGAGGACTGAAGATTTGGGAAACATTTGTATACATCAACCTAAGAATCGTCAATTTGATAATTTTTAGGTGATTTTTCAGTCCCAGGGTCCCTTTAAATGCGCCATAAATTTCCAACAGTCGATATATATATTGCCGATAGTATATTTAATCCTCTAATACAGTATTTCCATTCGACAAAAAAAATCTTTCATCAAGGTTTTAGAATATTGTAACAGTATTTTTTGTTAATTTCATATTATATTGGCATTTGACAATAAAATAAAGGTATTGATAGCTATTTATCTCATAAGATAAATAATAAGTATTATTGAACTTTATTTTATTCTTTTCTTTTTCAAAAATCATAACCCATGCAATTGTAGTCTAATGTAACACCGTCATCATATACGCCTACCATCTCACTGGTTATTTTACGTGGACCCTGCCCATCCTTTACTACAGTCACATTTGATTGCAGTCGCTGGGATTTAACTCACGACATTCTGCTTTGAATGAAGGGCCAGTCCTTTTCTCCTGGCCGTTAACAATCATGCCTATTCGAATTGCTTCCTTTAAGGTGTCTGTGACAGGGAAACCTCAACCGGTTCAGGAATTAGAGCAAGAGTGGTATATGTGGCAAGGTAATTCATGCAATACAAGGTTAATTCTGCCACTAATGTTACTGTAACTTATGCGAGCATGAATATAGCTGCAAAGATTAATGTCTTAGAGCAAAACTTAGGTCTATTTAGAAAGATGCAATTCCGTGGATCCAAAAGGGAAATGGCTTGAGAAATCGACACTAATTTACAACAGATTGGCCGTAATTCTTTACTATTTAAATTACCATTCTGTATTAAAAATACGTTTTTACTGTGTATTACAGCAGCCAAAATAGGAACTACTTTAGTGCATTTAGTGCGTTGAAGTATCAAAATAACAACACCAAATTTATACGCAGAAGACAGTGCATTCAAGTGCCAAATGCATATACACAAGGGTCAGGGAGCTGATACACTAGTACCACTCCATATTCATTAGAAGAATCAAGTAAAACTCCTAAAATCTGTCAGGCACTATTCCCAACTGTGTTTAGAACTACAGTCTGATACGCCATTAAATAGGTTTTCTCATGCCATTAGCCTTAATAATCCTACTGCACGCTGATATTAACATAAATTAGTTTTTGCTGAACCTTTCCTTTTGCCAACAAGAAGCAGCAAAGTATGTTCGAGTACATTCACATAGAAGATTTCAACGTATATTAGTAATAAACACCAACAATTAAAATGAAACTTTATTGGGCATTTAGATAAATAGCGCAAAAGCATTACGGAAAAAGTATGTATAAAAGTCTGCCGATTACTTGTACAAAATAGCGCTAGTTATTTCTTAATCAAAATATAAGCCACAGTATTCTCTGCTATAGGTACAAAAGCAAAAATAGAATTAATTTAATGCCAGTCTTTCGCATAATAACGCTTAATATCCTAAATGTAAAATATTCAGACATGTGGATAAGCTGTGTAAACCAAATAGGTACACTCTGTTGAATTTAAATATAGCAGTAAGTGATTTTTCAACTCACCTCAGACTGTGTATTTCTGTAATCAATATAGAATCCGTTGTAAAAGTTTCATAATCCCGAACTTCATCGTTTTTTGTTTACCTTTGGATTCCCGCAGACGGTCGTCGGGATAAGCCCCTACTAATCCGGCAACACGTAGCACACCATACCAAAGTATTTGCCTATGCAAACAGACGACTGCAGATCCGCACGCTCCGCTGGTCTCAATGCTTTATTCAATTTGAAATAATTAACCTTAGCACCAGGAAAAAACGGTAGAATAAACACCATATAAACTCCTAAATTT
Source organism: Tenodera sinensis (assembly GCA_030765045.1). Taxonomy (NCBI): domain Eukaryota; kingdom Metazoa; phylum Arthropoda; class Insecta; order Mantodea; family Mantidae; genus Tenodera; species Tenodera sinensis. The sequence continues at coordinate 55,620,564 of CM060962.1, read as the reverse complement.
TATTATATAATCAAAACAATAAAGACAATATTTTAATGAGGAAAACACAGCGAGCTCGGTGACAAACGAAGGTTTATATTTTATTCACAACTAGGTATATTAAAGTTTCTTTCCAGAGATGTTATTTTTATTTCTTTCTTTCATTTTTTTATTCATGTTTTAATATGAGACAGTGCTTGTCTCTCAGCGAGTATATCTATGCTTTTTGTGGGAAATTAAGAGTACGGCTGTACGCGTTAAGGTTCTGCAATTTCATTCGTCACGAAATTAAAAAAGCGCATTGCGTATAATAAAGATAATTTCAAGTACTCCTTCTGAAAGACAAAAGAGCGTGGCTTGTTTTAAACCCATCTTCTATGATGACTTCCTTTACACTGTAGACATCAAGGACTGTAGGACTGAAAAATGACCCAAAAGATGATCAAATTGACGATTTTTAGGTTTATCCACATAGTAAATGTTCTCCAAACCGTCTGTCATCGTTTATTTCTAAAGGTCTAGCGGAGGTTTTAAATGCCATATACACTACATTTAAATGTCCCTTTTCTGCTTAAATTTACGACAGTATTTGAACAAAATATGGGCCCAAAAAGGGCTCAAAAACAACCAAATTTAGCGGAAAGGAGTGCTTAAGCTATGAATCTGAGGAGAGAGACTGCTAGACAAAATAGGGAAGGTGTAAAAAATAAGTAATCTGACTCATGATCATGATGAATGTGTGCAGGATAATTGTTTTTTCCAGACTTTATAGTTTTAATACACTATTGCTCCATGCGTATTAAATTTTGTGCTATGCCCCTAGAAGTTTTCCAGCACGTGCTCCATTTATGTGACTTCAACTTCGGTCTTTGGTATCAAAATCTGTAAATTTATTTATCTTTAAAAAAAATTAAATGCACAAAAAGGTTTTAAAATATTTTCAATGCGCATCAAAGGAAAGAGGTTGACAAGTTTAAAAGCAATTGTTTTTTATTGCTGCCAGAGACTGATGGTGTATATTGGGTGATTAGAGTTTATAAAATAATAAAACTGTGGTGATATTTTAGTTTTTGATGCGCATGGAGTATTTTGAATATTAAGGTATTTTTGCATTGTGAATAAACTGAATAATTAATTTGCTTAAAGCTGTAAAACAGATTGTGCTGGAACTTTGTGTGGTAGTTTATAACATAATCACTCCTAAGTGCGTAAGGTTTTGATTTTATACCTACAAAAATATATAAAATTCAAATTTCAGTCCCAGGGTCCCTTAAATACTCTGTATCATTTAATATTTTTGCATGATAATAGCGCTTAGCACTTTGTTAACGCTGAGCTTCGATGCTAACTCCAAACATTAATGTTTTAAATACCTACATTGAAACAAGCTTATTCTACTAAAATATTGTTTCTACGTAGTAAGTTGGTTTATTGCGCATCTATGGAGTTTCTGTACGCTATCTCTTAGAGTTGCTTCTTTAAATTGCCCCCCTTGCTGTTTCGAAATCACTCTTCTTAGCACTTGCTGCGAATGTGGCGACAGACTTTTTCTCCATGTGCCTGTAACATGAGGCATTCTTTTGAGTTCCATCTCACACGTTGCCATGCTTGTAATGAACAACGCCGTGGGGATTATTTTCATGAAAACCAAAGACTCTCTTGAACTGAACGTTGCCTAGGGTCTTGCCCCATTCAGCTATGCAATCCCTTCGTCTCGGAAAACGAGGCTGCCTTGGATGAAAGTTCATTCTTGGAATAATGTTTGCATGTGTGGATATATTCAGCGCGAATGATTTCTGGGGTGCCTGTGCTTAGTGAAAACGTACTACTTTGGATGTCTTTTTCATTGTACTCGGAGTACACCAAAAGCAAGTTAGGAAGATATTGCGATTTTGGTGCAGTGGAATCCCGATAATTCTACCTAATGTGGACTGAGAGGCAGTCGAGTAACCGAAATGTCGAGGTTTACGGAATAAGGAGTCTGTTAATCACAACTCATAACATAATAATGCAAATTACTTAAATGCTTGTTTTAGCACAATATAGGAAGCAGAAAAGTATAACTTACCCTAAAAAATGATTTCTGTAAAAGTACATTTAAAAATACGTCTGTACTTACATACATTAGAGAAGAAATTACCAGTCCCTCTCCTGCCTAAACCGTAAATACAGTGCCTCACTCATTTTCTCATATTCACCGCTTTCATACTTTTCCTTTCCTTTAGACTATCAGTACACGCTCTTTTCACACGCCAAGACTTGATTTCGGACCTCTTTTTTTCCCTTTTGCAGCCTATTACAGTACTTTGTCCAATTCCTTAATCCATCATAACTGTATTAGTATGTTCCTCTTTATCAGACCTCTTTAATGCATCCAATTTAATTCCCATTGTCATGTTATGTTTTATTACTTTCTCCACAATGTGCAGTAAGTAGGGGAAGTATTATATTTCACCCAAAAATTCGATGTCGAGATTTCACAGGAAATATATGTTTTGAGGCCCACTGAATAAAAAAAGTATTTTTAGAAAAGGGTCCGTGTGTGTGTGTGTGTGTGTGTGTGTGTGTGTGTGTGTGTGTGTGTGTGTCTGTGAACAGTATAACTCAAAAACAAAAAGTCGGTTAAAAACCAAAGTTGGTATCTAAGTTTATTATCTTTCAAGGATGCGAAACGAAGATTTTGAAGAAAATTCCTCCCCCTACTACCACTTACATGGAAAGATTTTTTCCAACATTTTTATTTTCTCAAAGATGGCTCTAACGATTTTGATTAAAATATCTTAAGTTTAGGATACTTTTATTATAAAATAAATGCACATTTTGAATTGTCTGGCTATAGCCCGTGTAGTCCTGTTTACTCTTGATGACTTTTGCATAACTGGTAAATCGTAAGAGATTGGCGACATCTTACTATACAAAAATGTAGATCTGGCTAAAACACACAATGTATTTCACATTCATTTTCTTTGTGGAGTGAACCATTTCCGAGATATTCCTTGTTATTTGTGTGACTTTTGCAATACTTATATCTTTCTCAAATGGAAGGTCGTTATTCACTTTTATCTCTTGGCCGTGCAAAGAGAATGGCATTACAAAGCCTTCATATAGTGACCAGCTTTAAAAATCTGGCTATCACTCAAAGTCTACCGTACTCCCATGTTCCATTTGTATGTACAAGAAAATTAACAATAAGATAATTTCTGCAACTGTTGATCTTAACTAACATGAAGGACATAGAGGAATAAGTGTTTGTAAGAATCGTTAGTGCAAAAGTAGAGAAAGTCATGTGAGTGCAAAACATCAGGTTTTTATCGTATAATAAGCGTCTCTGTAAACACCCATGAATTTCCTTCCAGCAACCGGCGGCCTAAGAGCGTTCCAATACAGTGTCTCTGACTCCTGACTTTCTTCGATATGTTTACAGCAGGATCGTCCTAAATTGAGACAGATTATACCGACCCATGCTTAGTGTTGCAGTTTCCAGACGTGATAAGCGTGTTGCTTTCGCCGAATTATCCATGTAGATTGTCATAGTAAGAATAGGGAACTCAAAAGTTACTGGGGTGCGAAAACTTCTTAATGTAAAGGGAATGGATAATGCAAGCTTCCTGGGCGTTAAGTACATAAGCACAGAGAGCCCTGCTAGTTTGTAGAAGCTACATAAGCATTGAGTGTATGGTTAAAGGTAAGTCAATCTTAAGGATTCGCTTTTGTGACAGAGAGAAATTCTGCATGGAGCTTAAATATCGATAATCTGAGCTCGTGATATCGCCACTGGTTTCGCTTTGCATCCCGCCATTGCAACGGGGAAACGCTGACCCGACACGCCGGTATCAAGATGGCGGCGAGTTTCAGGTCCAAGTAGGTCAGGGGAATTAGAAAGATGTTACTCCAGTCTCAGATTAATGCTTTCTTCTTGTTTAAGTAGCATGTGTTCGTGAAAGAGTACAGTTTCAGTGTATGTTTCCAAATTTCACATATTCGCCCATTAACTCAGGATTTGGCGAGTATTTCTAAACTGTTCGGAAGTAGATATTTTAAAAATGTTTTGTCATACGCCGAAAAAATTTGGGTAAGAGTGACGATTGGGGCGAAAAGCAAAATATACCACAATAAAATACTCCAGTATTTCAAACAAAAAGTACAATACGGAGTTAATACAAGTATCCCCCCATGAATATATGCTTCCCGCTAGGACAAACAAGGGACTCTTAAGATTGGGATTTATGATAGATGGGACATCCAGTAGAAGTTAATGGGAACGCCTTTCCACTATAAAACATGATATTCGAGACTGTAGGGTGTTTCAAACATCTGCACTAGACTCCCCAACTGCTAATTATTTACAAAGCATTTACAAATGCAAGTAAATGTAGTTTACTTTACGGTTGCACTGACTTTGTAACTATAGAAATCGTGTGTTTAACAGCATACTAACACAACGATAATTTTATGTTAAGGTAAAAATTAACCAAAAACCTTCAAAAATTCATTTAAATGTGCTTATCAATATGTATAAACCTTATTGTTTCAAAATATACTTTGAATAAATATCTTACATTTGGATTTTTTTATGAGTCACTAGTGGTCTGAATACAAGGTCAAACACCCTCTTTACAGCTTCAAAACGTATTTTCTCGCTTATTATTGTTTCAAAATGTTACACGAGATGTAAGTAAATGTTGCTGATTTCCTTAAAAAGCAAGAGAAGTGCTAAAAGCAAAGCGCTGTAATTAATATAATCTTTATTTCTTCATCGTGTGGAACATTCCTGTGTGTTATTAAACAACGCGGCGTAAATTACATAAAGATGATGATGTAGATGATGATGGTGATGATGTTCACAGATTTAGAATTTATAAACTTCACTTGGGTTAGTCTTAAGCGAGGATTGTCTACAAAGTGCCTCTAAATTTACTAGCAGAACTTTCAGCAATGTTTAATTTATTCCGTTATCTGGTGAGAAAATTCCCACATACTCGCCTCTTCTTGGGCATTTCTCTCTTTTGTATATTGCCTTTTGAATTCGTGATTCAAAGCTAGTAAGTGCTCCTTTTTCTGCTACACTCTAAGCATGTAACTATGCTAACTTACTAAAAACTATATATTTTAATGCTGTCAAGTTAAGGTTAAACAAAAACTGTTTTGAACCACAGAGAATGGTTAACATTGGAGGATATTTCCCCTGAGTTATTAGATTTTCCAAACCCTTAACTTCTACTTAATTCAACATAAATGTGTAACTATTCCTTCTGCTCTCCCGTCCTCCATGGTCTGGAGGTAACATGCTAGTCCCTGGTTCCCGAAGTCGCGGGTTCAAACCCGGTGGAGGGTGACTTTTCGGGCATAAAATACCTTACCATATCTTTCTTCAGGAGGTAAGTAAAGCTGATGATCCCATGTCTAGATTTAGGGCACGTAAAACAAGCTCAAGACCGATAAAGAGAACTCCGAGAAAAATTAAGCTGTCTTTCACGCCCAAAATAGAATGGGATACTGAAAATTATAACATTCAAAGCGCGTCCATAAATAACACGAAATTTAATGTAATTCTCGCGCTCTCTCTCCCAAATTTAGCGTACTTTATGAGCTCGGGGACATACAAAGCTAATGGAGGAGTAACAATCAAACAATGCCCGAAAATATATGCCGTGAATTGTACTTACTTCGCAACCCGGAAGGTGCTTTGACAGATTATACCAACAGGAATATAACACGTATTTATGAATTATTAAATCACTGAATTACATAGCAGAGCATTTAATCGAGAAGAAGAAGGAGCAGTGTTCTCTTGTAAGTGCTGAGGAAAACTCAGTGCCTTAACAAAACGCAATTATGAGTTCTCATCGTTGCCAATAAAGATAATTCTGATTTTAACCGTGGATCTTCGGCTTAATCTGCCACTCATCTGACAAACTGAGCTACCACGGTAACAGAATTAAATATTAAATTCTCCTACTGATTCGCATTATTCTGGTACATCACATAAGGCACTTGCAAATTAATTTCGAGATAAGATATCCAAATGGCGACTTTCTCAAATCAACAAGTGGGTGACTGAGTGAGGGAGCGAGCGAGCTCATTTGGACCTCAAATCGGCAATGAACTGCTCAGTCAGATTCTATCGTTCCAACTTCAGCCTACACATAGCATGTGTAGAACAATTAATTCACAAAGTTAATTAATTTCGATAAAAATTTAATGTTATGAATACTAACAACCGTGGTGCGAAACTACAAAAAGTTCTATAAAGGTCCACGTTTATGTAATCTCTGTTTCATGTGTTTTTGAACAGCGTATATAACACATAGAAAGTCGGAAACCTATCTACAAGACTTCTCATCTAATTACACATCTTTCAAGGAAACGATGCAAATATTTTCACGGTGCTTTCCCCACACCAAATTACCTATTATATGGAACACATATATTCGTTATCTTCTCAATATCAGCGATGTTTAGTAAAATACCATATCTGAGATGTTTCATGACAGATAAGACGTATTTATTATCTTAGACGTTTCTGCAAGTTACGTGTGAACTTTACTTCATTACTATTCAGAAATTTTCTATAGGTAACTTTGAAACAATAAGGTATAGATAAATGCTTACAACAGGGAACCTACAGAGCTGTAAACTTTGTACAATTAACAACAAAGAATCTAATACGCTGCACTCACAATACTTTCTCTGCTCTTGTATATAGGTACAAATTTTTCTTCTATCTACTTAATATTAATCGACATACACGTTTGCAGAAATTGTTTTATTACATGTTTCCTTGTGGGTAAAACGGAAATAAGGAAATATGGTGGACGTTAAGCAACAACTTAATCATTTAAGTGGTCACTATGTAATGGCTTTGAAGTTCCATTCTCTTTGATGGCCAGGGTATTAAAAAAAAACAAACAAACAAACAAATAACCACTTCCTATTGAAGAAAAACATACGAATAGCAAAATTTAAACTAAAAATAAGGAATATCTCAGACCGACATTTTTGTGTAGTGAAATTGTGTTTATTTCTTACGTTTACCGGGTATTCAAAGGTTTTTAGAGCCATTTTTTTAAAATATCAATATTTTCCAAAATTATACCATGTTAAGGATAGTTTTGATTGGAGGATTTTCTATAAATATTCATGTAACATTCTTGGAAGGCGATGAGCTTAAATAACAAGTTTGGTTTTCAACCGACTTTCGCTTTTGAGTTATGCTGTTCATAGGCACAAACACAGACACACACATACACAATGTCGTGTTTCTAAAAATGCTTTTCTGGAGTCGTGTGTTAAGGGGGCCTCAAAATGCATTTCGGGTGAAATATCTCAATTGAATTTTTGAGTGGAATACAATAATTATATATTATACCTAGTAGAGAAAGTAATAACTTTCTGTGCTATTGGTCGTTGCCGAAACATATTTTTATGTTTGAAGGATATTTATTTCCCGCAAAATTTAATTACCAACAAAACTGCACTTGAGATATAAACAGTTTGTTGCTTATCCATCTTGCATGTAATCCGGTCCATACTGCCAAAAATGAAGCCATACTTAGCCTAACATTTATCGTGAGTAATGTTAAGAGGATAACAGAACCACAGTTTATAGGAGTATTCAGTGTAACACTTAAATGCCTTTTAACGCATACAAAAAGCTATGTGACTGTTAAGTAATTTTGGAATAGAAGCTTTTTATTACTGTATTTACCTATAACTACTACGAAGGAGTCTGAACTGTATATACCAACACTTGCAAGTGTATTGACGTATCGGGATCAAGCCCACACGATAGAGAATTGTTTACAGCGCAGAAACTGTAAGGGGTTTATTTCAAGTTGCAGTTGGTATTTGTATGCTTTACTGCATTACCAGGGACAGTAAATATTAAGGCAGGATCCACTGAGTTGTTAACCAAAATTCGAGTTATGTTCCCCATAAAATTATGCCCCAATTTTTTCCGCTAATAGTTTACGCCCGCATAAAAGTGGATTTTTCTCAAAATAGGTAATATCTTTAATCATTCAAAATGCTTCTCACCCCGCGTCTTAATTCAGACCTCTTTGAAGCCTTGCACATATGTTAGAGTCTATGTTGCACATAAATTATACTGTGTATAAAAAGTAAAAGAAATATTGAACTTTCAAAAGTAGTTGAACACACACTGAAAGGGCAATGACGTGCTGTATGACGTGGTTTGTCTAGCCGCTGAACCTAAAATGCAACCTGTTCAGGTCTGAACATGAAAATCTTCCACGTCTCAGCAACGAACGGCGGTTTAAACGGCACGTGTCGTTCCAAAATCTCTCTCAAACTGTGTTCTGTTCGGTCGATATTGATGATCCGTGAAATCTGTAAGCGAAGTACTTGAGTAAGAAACTATGAATTTGTCAACTGTGCGTGTTACGGTTCCCTGCAAATGTAAATGAAAACAGTACCTATGTGTTTGGAATGTAGGACATTGCTATGAAAGAAAATCCACTAGTTGAACAGCTGTCCTATTTTAGAGTTGACATAAAGACACAGTCTGATAATAAACCTATAGAAAAACACAAGTTTTAAACACGCACAAGAAAGGGTAAAGAAAAGGTGTGTGACAAAGTGGAATAATGTATAAAAATATTGTAAAATTTGGAACTAGGAAGCTATCTAAGAACTATTAATTTATTAAATTTTGTGCAGTATACAATAAAGATTGTCACTTTTTATTTCTAGTTTATCCTACACTCTTGTAATATTGCAAGGCGATTACTGTCTGTAGTGCATGGATACACTTCGGAGAGAGCGCCGTGGTGGGTAGGCAACTTCTCCACCATACATGCATATAAGTATTGCATCCTTCCCTTAGAGCTGGCGCTTCGAAAAATCAACTCAAAACTTCTTCACACACCTTGAAATGAACACGGTATTTACACAGGTGTTGAATATTTATTTATTTCAAAGTGTGCAGAACTATGCCCATAGTATGTATGTTTTGTTTACTTAAGTATGTATATCTTACTGGTGTGCATTAAAATGTTGTAGAGAAGATAGTGTCTGTATTTCATGTATTTAAGGACTTTTTCTACATTAATCACTGTCATTAGCAAAATAATTATACTTACGTAACAATGACTTCACATTTGGTATGCGCGTTAGTTTTCACCCGCTTACCCTAAAAGTACGGTGTAAATTGGATAAAAATGCAAAGAATTTCCAACACCCAGTAGAGTACTTACCCCCTTAAAGACAAAAACGTGTACTGCACAAACAGTAAAAGTACGCAATAAAAGATTCGAGTTGCATTCGTTACAACATCGTATACATACGATGTCGTATATATGTAAGCAGACACAGGACTAACCAACATCCATGACGAACACTTTTTCTCTTCCTCAGGCAATGAGCTTAGCACACCTTGGCGTAGTTTGAAGAATGCAAGGCGAAGATTGTCGGAGCCTTCTCCACCGCAAGCAATCTCTTTCAGTTTTAAAATCACTAACGCTGTTATACAAGCATTGCCACCAAATAAAATATTGGTTTCTGATAAAAGCTATGTCAAATTCCTTTTTATAGTGTTAGTTATTTCCAAAGCATTCTGTATTTCAAACAACGCACTTTTAAAATATTAAGTGGTCAGTTTCTCAGTGATGCAAATAGTACCTACCTAATATCACGGCTAGCTTATTGGCCTTATCACAGTGTTACAAGACTGAACTCGTTCCTCACGAATATTTGTGCCAACTAATGGATATAAATGTAAACTTTGTATGAATGACTGATAAAATAGGTACGAGAATAAATGATAATTATTCTCCAGCAGTATTTTGTTGGTCTTCATAGAATGTTAATTTCATAAAGAACCATTGGAGTGGTTACGCTAGTGTTACTTTCCATTGTACTAGCAAATTCCATACCTAATCTGTATCTCGCAGCCAAAATTCTTCGAAAGCGAGTTTGAGTTAAGGTCAAACTTGGCCATGTGCCAAATTGAAAGGCAAATCGAGACAATTTTCAGAATGAGATAAAAATAGTAGGGTGTATATTAAAAGCTTACGCATAATACAGCTTTATTTACTCAAGGTTTTCCTAGGAGCCGTATTTGGGTCCTATGCCGTACTTCGGCTAGGGCTAAGCAGATGTTTCGTTTCTTGACCTATAGCAGGTTCCTGATAATGCCAGCCATTCTTGCTTATTTGCGCAGCATCCTACAATGAATCCTTAATGTTCAAAATATTCTGTTAATGCTATAGGTTACAAAAATGTTCAAAAAGCTAGAAGTGCCAAATTGCCCCATATACATTACCCAGCCCCTAATTTCTTCCAAGTTTCCATCCATCATCCCTTAATGACCCTGCATATGCAAGACCCTATGACGCCTTGGTTCCTCCGCCCGAGATTGTAGTTACGCATGTGGGTGGGGGTGGTTACCCCTTGGGTGGGGGCGGGAGGTCATGGGATGGTGGGCGTGGTTCGATCCTGCGCCGCTGACCGCGAGAAGCGCCATTGGTTCTGCTGCGTCGGCCCCTGGGCGGGCCAAGAATCCGGCTTATACGCCACGTGCCCGACGCTCGCGATGCCGAGCACCGCCCCCTCGATTCGCACCACCAATCGCCTTTGCCTCCCCTCCACAATCTTAAGGTTGAACCTGCCGGAACAAGAAACCGCCTTCCAGACCCTGGGAAATCGAACTTTCCAATCGGGGTCAGCGGCACGTTTTCTCCCAAAATTCGGTTCTACCTGGGCAAATTAGTCTTTAAACCAGCTAAATACCTGCTAGCGCCATTTAAGCTTAGCTGCAAACAATTTAGCAGCTTCCTTCTAAACCTCTTTCTAATTTCTTTAACGCCCCTTCCTACCGTAGCGTCTTTCAGCTTATTAGCAGGCTAAAATAACGAATGGATAAAACATTACCACCTCTATACTCTAGTCCATGTACTCTAATTGTATTGAAGTTTACAGTTAGAACTTCTGATTCATTCAGTTTCTTAGTTTACGTAAAGTGTAGTCTTTGAGATCTCCAGGGCTTCCTCGATCTACCAGTTATGTTTGGCAATGCGTAATATTCTATTTAGATACCTATATGAGATTTAGATACGATATCGGTAGAAGGAAAGATAGTTCTCGATACCATAGATTTTACACTATTTGGACCAGGTATAGAAAATATAGCTCTCGTGGGAACACTTGTACTATGTCATACATAGCTACGTACGTTGTACGTCAGCGAGCTAGGGCATGTGTACGAGGTACGGGACAGACAGTCTTCGCAGGAGAGTTACATTTTTATGGAAATTGTGCGCCACAAAATTAGCACGTTTATAGGAGTGAAAATCCGAGATTTTTACGAGACAGATTGGAATACAATCTGGAGTTCGTTCTCTAAGTGGATCCGAAACATTCAACCATTACTCAGTACGAAATAAGTTCACATTTTTGACAACATAAAAGGTATATTCAGTCTCAAAATATTGTAATTTTTAACATTAAAACAAGGCTGTTACAAATACATTTTGAAATATTATCAACCTTGAGTACTTATGCTACTTATATAGAAGGTACACGTGATATTTTGCCCGTTTAATTGTAACAAGTTCTGCAAATATGTATTCTGCATACCCATGCGTTAGGTTTTGTGTGTAGAGATGCAGTCCATGGTGGCTACAGAGATGGCAACACCCAGAAATTCAAACAAATGCAATATACTTAAGATCGAAGAGAAACGCGAAAACACTACAGTAAGTTCAAAATAAAAGCTTTTTACCACTTCAACACTCTTCCGTTAATTTAGTTACAGAAGCGACTGTATTATCAAGTCTTTGCTAGACTCAGTTCTTTGAATTCTATGAACTCACATCCAGGAAATATCAAAGTACCTACTTTTCTCGCTCTGACGTTGCACTCCTCTATGCAAGCCTTGAACGGAAGATCAAGAAACAAACTTTAGCTAACACAAAAAGATGCATAACTGGGATAGAAATACGCATGGGGCTCCTTTTCTCAAAATTGAAGTCAGCAAATTAGTCTCAAAACCACTATATTGCCTTTTAGTGAATTACAACACCATTCTTGTAGATTGCGAACTAGAAATTATGTTCCAAAGACAGTTTTTTTTTTTTTTTTTTTTTTTTTTTTTTTTTTTTTTTTCAAAGTCGTCCGAAAGTTTTAGGTATTCCAAAGCCCCAAATGTTATAGAATGTGAGCAAAGTATCTATATCAATTGATGTTACAGGCTTATGATATCCTGAATGTACCTTCATAACCACCGAAAGGTCTGCATAGAGCGAAATGAGAGCGGAATAAACGAGATCGCCTGGGATATATGCAATAAGCTACACGGCCCCATAAGAAGGGTTGCGGCCTTGCAGTTCATAAGGCAAAAAGCTGTGTTCTGAAGCATTTATGGAAAATACCTACACTCGAAACTATTCTTACTGTATATCGATGACTGCTGTGCCATTTCTTTTCTGCATTTATTAACATTGTGCAGTATACAAATAAATAATCCTTATTTATTTTACAATAAGGGAGTATCCAGAATGTATATTTTTTTAGCTTGCAAGAGATGTACCTACAAACGGTACTTAGATAATTCTGTTACACTGAGAGCTTTCCAGCTTTAATTTAGTACTTTATTTCGCACAAATGTGTGCCTATTCTTTAAGTATGAAATGAATAAACTAACCGATATTTTTATCCTAAGAACTATAAAATACAAAAACAGAATCCTCTAAGATATTGTGCTAAGCAAGAACCATTGGCTTTTATGCATTTGAACCACCTATTTTCGGTGGCAACTAGAAAATAGACTACAAACTGGTTTATATACGCGATTGATTCTGAGCATTTGCTTTATTTTTTAAGTATGCATAACGTTAAAAAATTTTAGTAACAAATCTGCATTAAAATTGTGCTAATAATGCATCTTTAAAAATCTGATGTGTTGCGCTCACATGACTTTCTCCACTCTTGTACTAACTTTGCTTACAAACTTTTGAAGGTACAAGAGAAATAAGGGAATACAGTAGGCTTTGAGCGATAGTCTACCTCTTGGTCTTACCTCTTACGGTTTACCAGTTATGCAAAAGTCATCAAGAGATAGCTAGAAAATTCAAGGTATACATTTTATTTGCCTTAAAATATCTTAAACATATGCCATTTTAATCAAAATCATTAGAACTATTTTTGATAAAATAAAAATTTTTTCAAACTTTTCCATGTAAGGGGTAGTTTAGGGTGAACGAATTTTCTACGAAATCTTCGTGCCACATTCTTAAAAGATATTAAACTTAAATACCAACTTTAGCTTTTAACCGACCTTTCACAAACACACTCACTCACACGCGTGTGCGCGCACACGCACGCACGCACGCACGCGCACACACACACACACACACACACACACACACACAGAAATACACACGGGGGCGCGCGCGTGGATCTTCTCCTAAAAATGCCTTTTTTGGATTCAGGAGGTTAAAACATGTATCTCCGGTGAAATCTCCACATCGAAATTTTGGGTCGAATACAACACTTTCCATATTTACTATACGTAGTAGAGAAAATAAAAATAACGACACAGAAAGCAGCCAGAGAGTAGAGTACAATGAAGATGATTCGCGGAACACAAAGAAGAACAATACCGTGACTCTAGAATGTAAGAAAACATCAAAAAAAAAAAAAAAAGAACCGAGAAAGCCCAGCTGTCTTTTGGAAAAAATAGTAGAGCAGAATTAAGGGTTGGGTTGAGGTAAATGCATTATAGCATTGATCAGTTTCATACAGATTTTAGAGAAGACAATATTATAGTAGAGGTTCATATGAGAGATGATATACTTGACAAGGTTTTGCGTTCAAACATTTAATTTTAATAAATAAAGGGAAGAAGCTGTATACTATATTTGTAGATTTCAAAATAGTGCTATACACTATAGAGAGTAGTGCCCTTTAGTACAAATTACAACGTAACGCAACTTAGAAGGAAGTCAAATCCGAGCGCAAAAATACCATAATTGCTTTTTTGAAGACAACATGGACATAGATTATTAGCAGCTAAAGTCACAAAATACCTATTTTTATAGGCACCAATATCCTTTTAACTGTGCATACCTACGTGGTCTGTAGGCAGCGTGTTTGTCTTTCATTCAAGAGGTCCCGCGATTGAATCTCGGTTACGGTGGTTTAGCTGGATTAGGCTTCTTCCGGTTTTTCCGTCATCTTGGGAAGATGAATGTCAGGCAACTCTAAGCTCTAGACACCCGGACCCATTTAAGCATGATTTCAACCATTTCGTTAATTAACCGTCCAATGTGACCTAACAGGTTAAGCACCAGGAAAAAGAAATCATTCTAGGACAGTAGAATTGACGCATGGTTTAGGCAGAAAGGCTAAACCATAGTGAAAAGAGGATTATGAGTGGAACAGATAGAAGAATCCATATTCTGGCAACTGCACACACGGGAACACATTAAGAAAAACAATATTACCTAAGACAAATGGAGAAGGCCAGCATAGCAGAACTCAGTTTTAATAACTGAGGACCTGCTAAGCCTATCCGATTGTATATAATTTAGGTTCCTGAGTAATTATTATAAATATAAATGAAATCATCATTTTGTAGGTTGTTATTACTGAATAACGAACACTACTGTATATTAGGAAACGTTTCATGTTCTGAACGAAAGCATCAAACCTGCTTCTGAAATTGGGCATCATGGCGTACATTTATTCTATTGGAGATAAGTATGTTGAAGTGCCTCTGACCAAGATGTACCTGTCTAGATTGAGTTACAGTGATTTCTTGATTCTACGACAGTGAATCACTAGGAATTATCCTGTTGTAAGAAAACGCTAGAGAAATGTAACTCAGTCATGAAATGTGTACTTTTAGAATTGTGTGTAGTTCCCTTGAACCTCAGATAAGTATCTAGTCATCTATTTGGCACTCTATCTTACTGATCTAGTTCATCACTAACCAGAAGCAATATGCGCATTTTCAGATCTCCAACGACAATATCGTTCAGTAGCAGTCTTTTGTTATGGCAACGACATAAAACCCACCGTAAAATGAAATGCTCAGTTGACTGGTTTTCTACTGTAGACATTATTTGTGCTAGAATACACCAATTGAGTTAAATTACCGGCATAGCACGTAAACATGTTTTTCATTTACTCAATTA
Organism: Tenodera sinensis; assembly: GCA_030765045.1. Taxonomy (NCBI): domain Eukaryota; kingdom Metazoa; phylum Arthropoda; class Insecta; order Mantodea; family Mantidae; genus Tenodera; species Tenodera sinensis. The sequence continues at coordinate 55,605,430 of CM060962.1, read as the reverse complement.
ATGCATATATAATAAGTGATAGCAAGTGGAATTATTACTATTACACGAATATAAGCGATACAAAGTATTTCTTTTGTTATATAATGCTCTCTTACTGAGACACTCGCCCAGTCATATTTATCACGAAAACTGTTTCGATTAATTCACACTACTCTTTCAGGTAATATGGGTTCACTCTCTATCCAAGGAGAAATATGAGGAAATTGAGTATCAAACGAGGAGTGAGAGAAGCTGATGCGCTCTCTACAATATTATCTATTTAATATTATACTAGAAGGAGCGGTTAGGAATCTGGAACTAAATCCTGGTGGGACGATGCATGACAGAATGACGCAAATATTAGCATATGCAGATGATATAAAAATTAGTAGAACAGTCCAAGAATTACAATCAAGGTTTACTCAGTTACAACAGGAAGGACTGCTTGGACTTCGAAGAAAACTAAATATATGATTGTATCTAGAAATGAAAATAGGTTAGCGGACTAATATTACTATACAAGACTGTAAATTTGATACAGTTCAAAGCTTTAAATATTAAGGTTCAGTAATAACAGAAAACAGTATAATAGGGGCAGAAATTAAAGAGAGACTGGAAGTGAGAAACAGATGTTATTGGGCCTTACTCCTCTTCCTAAAACCCAAAGATCTTTCCAAAAGGGGAAAGAAGAAAATATATAAAACAGTAATTAAACCTGTAGTAACTTACGCAGCAGAAACTTGGCTTATATTAAAAAGTGAAGAGCTTAGAATTGCGGCGTGGGAATCTATGGACCCAATAGAAGTAGAACCAACAAAGAACTTTATGAAGTCTATGACGACCCCCAATTGTGAATTGTAATAAAAGTGCAAGGCTTAGATGGGCAGGACATGTAGAAAGAAGCGAGGAGGGAGCTGTACTACGAAGGATATGGAAAGGAAAATCAGGAAGAAGGAGGTGTGTTGGCAGACTAAGGAAGAAATGGACAGAGAATGTAGAGGAGGATATGAAGGAGCTTGGCAAAAGAGTACGGAGGAGGGGAGTACACGACAGAAGTGAGGCTACAAGGGCTATAACCCCATGGAGTATCACATACCGGGTGGAAGGGAAGTTATTACATTAATTTAAACCAGTGGTAAATTTCCGTATTTGGAATGATTTTGTATCTTACGTTTCTGTGTCTGACAACTTCCTACGGAGATATATTAGTTTTGCGAAAACAACCTGACAACACTGTAGATTGTAGGGGTGTCACTTTCCCTAGCTCAGTACATAAACAAATACCGTTAGGGTGCGTCTTGACAACATAAACACATATCCCGCCTTGTCTTCCGTGTTTACTGTGCGAGTGTGGGCCAATCACAAGCACCAGTTCCCAAAACACTACACGAAAGCGAAAGTGCCCGACCTGTTTACGTCCACAAACCAGGTCAATTCCCTGACCTACCTCAGCACAAACTTGTCGACTTACTTCACGTCTGAAAGTATTCGTGCTGGGAAAATTCCTTTACTTCTTTTCGCTGATTAATAATTTCGTAACCCTGTGTGATGTCCCATAATTACTGCCAAAGCTATATTAGAAATAAGTTACTCTGCGCATCTTACAAGTAACAAACTGTTATCTTTGTACATTCTTGTGAAGTTACGCATCCAATTTGGATCAAAAACCATTTATTTTTTGCTGATCAAAGAACAAAATGCCATTCGACTTTTTTGTTTGTAATTATTCTACGAAGCACATATTAGAAGGGATATAATGACTTCCCTTCCATCCTATATTATACAACGTAAAAGTAATTTCCAGTAATTTCCACTTTCCAGTTAAGAACAATCTACACATCGCGGAGTATTGCGCTCTTAGTATTAGCTTGAATTATGAAATACTGGGAAACCTCTGTAGCAAAGTCAAAATGCTACAATAAGTGAATAAATATATAAATGTTCTAGAGAAATAGTATGTTCTATATAAATTAATTAAATTAAGGCGATTGATCAAATCTGAAAAGCTTCCCTTTTGTTTCAAATCTTCCGCGATTAGAAATGAACGATGGATCGCACGTGTTTAAACATGATGTAAGCTTAATTACCGGATCAAATAACGCCCTCGGTTGTGGCAATTACCCGTAATGAAGCCGCGATTTGTTGATACCCTAGATGTTAAATGCTATCCGTAACAAGCGATATCAAATTAAAATCTCTAGGGTAATTTTGTCTTCATGAAGCAGAAGGTCCCTAGGTTGCATATACTTGGTGTATAAACTTAGCATAATTATTGACGTGCCCTATATATAATGCATACAAGTAGTGCTTATACTTTATAGCCAGAGAACACTTAGAGCAATACCAACAAACCCATTGGTAAATACCATCATCGATCAGCCTGAATTGTTTTTCTGAGCTGAATGTCGGCTGTGAGAAGATTTAAAACTTCGGTTCACAGTTGTTTACAACGCAGGAAATACCTTTACTGTGATTCACAGACTTCAAAATGTGGAAGGGGTAGAGTGAGACTGAAAAATGCAACACCATGACCTCACTCGCATTATTCCCACACGGCTATTGCGCGAAAAAACATTATTACATTAATTGACCTTATAGTTGGTTAAACTATCTCAGAGCAAATTGAAATCTCCTTGTGTGGTTTACCGGGAATAATGCGAGTGAGTTGGAGAAGTTAATGTCATATCGGCACGTTGGCCATATAGCTTAGTACGGTAACCGGTAGATCCGAGGTTCAAATTCCTATCATGGCATTGAATTTTTCAGTCTCACTCTAACCTTTCCAATCATGTCCTAAACACGGCTATTGTGTGGAAAAACATTAATTACAAATTCAAAATGTGTTATGCTTATTACGTGGTAGCCATTAAGATCGCGGGGTAGCACTTGGAGAGTAGGCGAAAAGCACAATACACTGTACTACTACTGTTCACTGACGGAAAGAAAGTTCCTGTCAGGAATGTGCTGCCATTATCTGTTTTGAAACAGAGCGACAAGGACAATGAATGTGTGTGACGGAGAACGCTTGATACGTAAGGAGTAAAGCTATTAAAGAAAACAAGAATAAACAAACTGATGTGATGCACTCACATGACTTTCTCTACTCTCGTACTAATCATTCTTACAAACTCTTATTCCTATATCTTCTTCCTGTTAGTTGAGATAAACATTTGTACAAATTATCTTATTGCTTATTTCCTTGTAGGTGCAAGGGGAGTATAAAAATACAGTAGACTTTGAGTGATAGTCAAATCTTTTAAAGCTTTGAGATTCCGTTCTCTTTGCACGGCTAACATAAAAAAAAATGAACAACGATGTTGCATTTGACGAAAGTTTGTTTTCTGAGACTGACACAAACAAGGAATATCTCCGAAATGGCTCACTCTAAAAAAAATGTATTTGGACATAAATTGTGTGTTTTAGCAAAATCTACGTTTTGTATAGTAAGATTTTCTCTATGTCTTACGGTTTACGAGTTATTCAAAAGTAATCCAGGGTAAACAGGACTACATGGGCTATAGGCAGAAAATTCAAAATATACATTTCATTTGTCATACAAATATCTTAAACATATGTCATTTCAATCGAAATAGATAGAGCCGTTTTCAAGAAAATCAAATTTTTTTAATGCAAAGGGCAGTTTAGAGTGGAGGAGTTGTCTTCATAATCTTCGTGTAGTATCCTTGAAAGACATTAAATTTAAATACCAACTTCGGTTTTTAACTGAATTTTCGTTTTTGAGTTATGCTGTCCCCAGACTGACACACACAGACAGACAGACAGACAGACAGACAGACAGACATACAGACATACAGACATACAGACATACAGACAGACAGACAGACAGACAGACAGACAGACAGACAGACAGACACACACACACACACACACACACACACACACACACACACGCACGTACACACGGCCTTTTTCTAAAAATGTTTTTTTTTTTTAATCCAGGGGACCTCGAAACATATATTTCCGGTGAAATCTCGACATCGAATTTTTGGGTGGAATACAATACTTCCTCTACTTACTAGCAGAGGAAGTAGAAGGCGCCAAATGCTGGCATATGTTTTTGAATGATCTGTAACTGAGCTGTCCTGTGCATTATAAATAAGGATGGGCAGGGTGTCGGACCTGTGTCTAATCGGCAACTTCACTCCTACGCCTCATTTCCCGAGTCCCCGGGAACTTTCTTTGCTGTGGAAAACAGAAGTTGTCGCATAACACGGTGTTCACTTTCATATTGCCGCTCAAGCAAGCATCATTGGTTGCTTTATTTGCTGCTGGAAGCACTACTCAAAGATACTGGCAACAACTTGGGCAGTCATGGTGTTTCTGACCACATGAAATCTGCGTCCACGTAGCTTTTCTTTCGAACCGGGAAAGAAGCGGAATTCGCATGGTCAGATATTAGGTTAATAGCGAGAATGTGGCAGAAATTCGATCAGCTAAGAAACGTTAGATCACTTGATTATGTCGCCTCAAATTGTCACTTTGGCAACAACAACATGCGAAATGTTCAGGTCATAAGACAACATTTTGTGACACGTACAATGGGAATAGGAATAGGAGAGATACGGAAGGGGTTCGGCACTGAAGCTTGAGGTTTATGCACCTACACTCCAAGGGTGGACCCCCGAGAGGAAGGATGAGGTGAGAGTAGACACCGGGTGGAAAAATCCAGATTAATGGTACAGACATAGACAGAGGTCCCTAAGGTTTCCCAAGTTTGACATCTCTAAGTTTTACGTTTTCTAAGGGACGCCGGCGGGGTTCAACAACCACATATGCCGCCCCCTATCCAGATCCTACGGACAAGGGGCAACTAACGCCTTCGCTGACACTTGCGATCCTGAAAGAATCAACGAGTTGAACGAAGAATGAAATGATTACTGTAGCGAATTGGAAGGACAGGAATTTCGGGGGATGTAATTATCCTTCCCAGTATTCGGCTAGTGACCCGGGAAATCCCGAAAATAAACCATAGGTCAGGAAGGTCGGCCACGTGAGAATGGAGCTCACGTTCCCCAGAATGTGAGTCCCAGACGTTACCGCGGAGCCATGCCGCTCGGTCCCATGTCCCATAGATAATCTCTGTTGCTGATAGATAGTCTAAGGTTTGGGAGTAGTTGGCACGCACCAACTTTGCAACTTCTTCGATCTTGCCTTCAGTTAGAATCGTTTTTGGGAGGCCAGTACGTCCATCAACCTGCAAGTTGTCTCTGCCCTGAGAAATACGTAGATGTCACAGTACTGCAGCCCAAGGCGGCGTCATTCTCCAAGGATTTGCCTAATTTTTGGCAGAACTTGGTGTCTGCTTGTTGCACATACCTATTTCGTTTTCGAGATGCACGCACGCACGCACACACACACACACACACACACACACACACACACACACACACACACCCACACACACACACACACACACACACACACACACACACACACACACACACACACACAAGGAGTGACTGTTTTCTAAAGATACTTCTTTTTTATTCAGGGGGCCTCAAAATGTATGGCGAAATATCGAATCGTTGAATAAAATACAGTACTCTTCCTCTACCTACTGGTAATCCAAAGAGAAAGTAAAAGCACTTTTTGTGAATTAAGGAAGTCCCAAAGCACGATTTCCGGTGCAATTTTAGTATTGAATTTTTGGGTAAAATGCAAAACTTCCTGTGTCTAGCAGGTAAGTGGAAGGTCGAGATTTTTTTTTTTTTTTTTTTAATTTTATTTTTTTATTTACGTCCTCCAACATTGTGTCATATCGGACGAAGTGGAAGGCCGAGAAATGTCATTATAAGCAACATACGAGTACTACAAACTACAAAAGAGAGCAGACCACCATTTATTAAATGCTACCTAATCCTTTGCCAAATAGCTACCGAGCTATTAGGCATTAGCTATTTTATATAAAGGCATTTATTGTAGCAATTGAAATTTTCGTTTCTAACGGTAGTGCTTTGATCAAGATTCGATTTAATAGAAATTATTTGCTTTCAGATGGAAATAAAACTTATTCGAAACAAACCAACACATGGTTATCACAATAACTTTCTTATTTGAAGTGAAATACCTTACATTTCTTGCTTATTCTTGCTTATTGTACACTCTAATAGCTTTTCAAAAACTACCCACAGTGGATTCCCCCGAGCCGCAACAGTTCTTTCCGGGCCAAGGCCTAACGCCCGACCACTGCGTCCTCCACCTCTGCCCACTACAACGCTCATGAGTGGGGTGCAGAACTGTAGAATGGGACGTGACCAGCACCCCGGTCCCTTCCGGCCGGTACAACCAAAGGCCGCTACTTTTCAATCAAGCAGCTCCTCAATTGGCCCTCAGGGACCTAACGAGGCTGAGTGCACCCCGGACTAGGTCTTCCAGTGAGAGAAAATCCCACATCGGTACTACGAATCAAACCCGTATCTCCCAATTTGGAAGCAGCAGCGCTACCACCGCGCTAAGGAGAGGACCACCCACAATAATACTTCTGTGAAATTTATATTATTAAATGAAAAAACGTAAAGTGTAAACTTAACAAAGTGAAACGTTACTTTTTTGTTTTTCTTTTTCTGCGATTTCACTGTCCTCTGTTTTAAACCATCATAGCACGCTTATTGACTGTCATTTCTTTATATTCATGGAATATACATTTGTTTATTTTAATAATTTTTACTACTTCCGGTTTAACAGGAAGTGACAGTTACTTTGGCATTTTAAATGGTAGACTCCATATTTTTTACAGATTCGGATAGCACTCTTCAATAGCTTTTCAACAAGCACTCACAATAGAAAAACCAAGAAAAACAAAACAGGAAGAAAAGTAGAAAACAAATTCATATCAGGTTTGTGCAAGGTGTAGAGAAACTTATGTGCGTATGACGTTTTGTTTCCGCCTGAGCTCATTACTCACAAAAGTGGACTTGTAATATGAACATGCATTTTGCATGCTAATAAGTACGTGATGTCCAATGCCAAGCAATTTCTAGACAAACATTTATCGTCATCGATGTGAGATAGATCAAGTGATTTTCGTGTATGGTAACAAGCATACAGGACAAAGGATATCTCTAAACTGATAATGAGTAGACAAAAGTCGAAGCACTCTGGCGCAAAACTTTCCCATTTCACAAAGGTTTCGTCCACATTTTTCCTTTTTAATTCCTGTGAGAAATACACATACATACCTCACGCTGAAGTGAAACGCCGTAACAAGTTTACCTTGGGGCCAGTATTGTAACCTTTGCCATTAAACACGTAGACAATGTTGTTCAGAATTTTATTCGTGTTGCTAATTAACAAATGAATTTGTCTTCTTGGAAATGCGATTGTGCACAATCAGGTGACATGTTTTAGGACTTATGATGTCTCTCTCTCTCTCTCTCTCTCTCTCTCTCTCTCTCTCTCTCTCTCTTTCTCTGAGGTTACATATGAATCGATTGAAACTTAACCTAAGTAGTTTCAACCCTGTCCTTGTAGCAAATCTACCCTTTTAGCTCTTTGCAGGAAGAAAAACCTCGAACAATATGAGCATGTTACCGAGCGAGGTGGTGCCTCGGCAACGTGTGCGACTCGCATTCGGGAGGTCCCGGGTTCGATCCCCGTCGACCGACCACCCTGACTTGGGTTTTTCTGTAATTTCCCCTTGTCACTAAGCGATTGCTGGGGAGGATTATCTTCCCTTCCTTTCCCTTTATTTCTCATTTCCCTCCCTTGCCATCTTTCAGGTTTGGTTGGTAGCGTGGTACGTCCCGGCGGATGCGGACGGATGACACAGATGCTTGTGCTCTGAAAACCCTTCCCTCGTTGCCCTCTCCAAGGTTGGGGGAAACAATTCAGTTGTGCGAAGGGTGTCAATATCTGTAACTGTTAGGGACATCTGCGCGTCTCTAGGCATCGCTGGCTCCGTTCTCTGACCAGCCTACGGTCTCACTTCGTCTTGTCCCTTTCCCTGGAAGGTGGTAGCCCCCAAAAAATCCATGTCGGGGTCGAGGTGTGTCGAGGTGTCCCCCTCCGTTACTGCAACACACACGCGCGCGCGCACCCACACACATGAGCATCTTAGTTAACTATTATCCCTTTCACTGCTCAAATCGAGCGATTTCTTTTATTCCGTAGTCATCCTCTGCAGTTTCTTTACTTTCTTTCTAAGTAGTGGAATTTATTATATACCCTTTGAATGATTTGCGCTCTTTCGTAGTGAACTTTTATTCTCAATATCGATATGATTTTTGAATTTAGCTATTTGCTCAATTCAACCGGATGTGTACATTATTATATACATACAGGCGTTTGTTAAATTTGCGTTAGCCAATTATCATGCTGCCTCTGCTGAATGGTTTTTGATGTATGCAAAGCAGACTAATACGTCGGTTACATCTCCCTGTGCTGCTTTAGAGCATTCTAGTATTTTTAAATGAAAGTTCGACGAATATTATAATCACCTAGGTGTCCAATAATCTCTTCCATCCAATCTGGTTCCACCTTTAGTTACTTCTTGTGCTGATACTGTGATTTGATGCATGTTAATGAATTATCTCAAACGTTAGGTAGCCTAGTACCATGTAGCGGCCAGGGTTCCATCCCAGGGCGTCGTATGTGAAACTCTAATCCGAGTTTGTCTGCTCCTCGACAGGCATGTGATCCCAGTCTACCTTGAATTAAACGAGCGTTTCGGGGTGCACTACTCTAACGCGGTCCAATTTTAAAAGAAAGCCTCTGTTCTCAAGGATATCTACCTGTCTCAAGAAGAACTTCATTTATACATGAAGTGTCGTGGATATGCCGACGTACATATTGTTTATGTGGAAAGTAAAAGAATATCTAGTTATTTTAAAGGCTAGTGAAAATTTTTGTATACATTTAAAAACGAGCCATAGGTTTCCGATATTATTTTACAACTAATGCACTGAATATATCAAATTAACTTCCATTGTCAAGCTGAAATCTTTTGGAAGTAGTTATGATTATTGCCACATTCGCCGAAGCTGGCATGTCATGCTACCAATCTCTGATTACGGGTAAAAAGGATCGGTAATAAATTGTGAGCGATATGAAACAAAATGTTAGAATTTATTTATTTGCTTATGTGTGTATGAATGAGTGTGTATTTGTGTCTGTGTGTATATGTATTTATTTACTTATTTCGTTATCTATTTAGCCATTTATCTATTTATACATTTACTTATTATTTATTTATTTACTTTTTCGTCGAGTACGTCTGTTCCAGAATAGTTTGGAATAGCAGATTGGCTTACTGAATTTTCAAAACGACATTCATCGCTAGGTTTATGGCTTCTGTTCGCGAAGTACAACAGTCTAAATTAAAATGACTGCTGAAGCACATGTTGAAGAGACTTTATTTAGTGAAAAATAGCACTTTAATCTACAATGTCGACGAATCCATCTGTCAAATGGACACCAAACTGAATAAAACATCGTTTGCCAAAAAGAGTTCTAAAAATCGAAGAAAAAATCTGATGTGTTGCACTCATATGACTTTCTCTATTCTATTATTTATGATGATGATGATGATGATGATGATGATGATGATGATGATGATGATGATATCAGAAGAGGCGTCTGATCACATTGGGCTAGGCTGTGCATGGCAAGGGCAACCACGTGTCTAAGCACATGCTAAGCAGGCTATATTTTGCTATATTTTGCCACAAGTTCAGGGCTGGGCCACTGGTGTTCAGAGGGCGCAGATGGCTCATGACCTTGACTGATAGCTGTATGTTTAGCAGTTAAAAAGAATGAGGGTCGCTCGAGGTAACGCGCGAGTCGCCCAGCGCTGCACTAGTTTAAGGGATAGAAGAATAATGAGCAAGGTGGCACAGACAGTAGCATCTGAGGCTTGCATTCGGGCGATCTCGGGTTCGATTACCCTTGACGTCGAGTTTCTTCATGGTTTTCCCATTTGGGTATATGAATATTGGAATGGATTATATACTACTACGAATTTTCCTGTACCTCATTTCTTCCCATTTCATTTCCCTCTTCCTGTTCCAGGATTGCGGGGCCATGCGCCGGGGAACGTGACACGAAAACTTTTGCTCGAACTTGTCCTTGTGGAGCGGGGGAGAGCAGCGAAAGGGCGGTCGGGGGTATTCAATCTATGAACGTTAAGAACCCCACTGCGCTGCGCCTATCACCATTAGATCTGGTCGCCCTTTACGCTCTAACGCCTCATCCCTTGTTCCCGAATTTGGAGGTGCAGCAGACCTATCCTTGGTCGCGGTGTTGAAAGCTTTTTCTAAACCCTATTGCTTTGAGATGTGACACCACATACTCAAACACTTGAACCATCCAATTAAATATTTACCGACTGAATCTGTCTGTTACCCAGCAGTATGATACTTTTAAAAATAAAGTATAGCGTTTAATTATTATTTATTTATGACAACAAACTTACTGTTGGTGTTTTTAAACACACAAGCCGTGGGTGGGCAATGTTGATTTGCAATACAGTTAGTGTGCTTACCTCCAAATTAGAACGAGGAGACTTTCCTTGCAATAGACTAGGTCATTAGGGCTCATTTGTTTTCAATTAAGATAAATCCTGTAATAAAATATAAGGTATAAAGTGCGGCGCAAATTCTAATATAATGATTATCCTTGGTAACACATAAATTGAGCTTTGATTTTTGAAAAATACTATATGAAATATAAGAATCATCGATAGTTACAAAGTTACTGTGTGTTTTACCTGGAGCCGGATGAATACGATCAAATAAGTGCTTGTAAATAAGAGCTAACCATAAACTAAAAAGGTTTTAATGCTTCGATCTACTCGAGAAAGCACCCTTCATCCTCTCTTGAGTTCAGCTAACCTCAAGGAAATCTCTGTGATGGCATGCTAAGCTTATAACTTTATGACATTTCTTGAAAATATCCAATTTTTATAGCACAATGGAGCACACTTGACACTTCATACACAAGGTCGCACAGATCGCATGACTGTGTAAGATGGGTGTATAGCTATTTCATTCTTAAGTAAGCTAGAAGGCATGGGCGATTTATTTTATTGACACTTGTAAAGGTTAACTTCGATGTGTTATGATAAAATGATTGAGACCGTTTTTGCAAGCCTAATTCACTCTTTCTGGTTAGATAATGCTGCACCTTTTCAAAGCACAAGTACCACTCCATGAAATTACTTTTGGAGTTCTCTGTGTTCAAAATGGATGTCGGCATTCTTATAAATGCTATCTGAGGTTGCGTTACCCATGTCCACCAAAACCTAGAAAGCATTTTCATTTTATCCTATTACTTCCAGCAACAGTGTTCAAAGTATTGCGTGTAATCAAATCCAGCACATAAAACAAGCTGTATCAAATATTTTACAGTTTTAGCCAAGTCTGGAGGATCGTTAAACTTAAATCCAATGTTTCGAGAGTGATCAGTTAGGTGATAATATTCCTAAGTGGAAGAGCTGAAATGCTCTAGATAATTTAATTTAATTTAAAAAATATTTTGGACGTGGTTTAAGCCGTAAGCTATTCTATGAATGAACAGAGTAAACCACGAAAGTCCGCATCATAAAATAGGCTGTCTAGAACAATATCAGCGCTGTTTGCTATTTAATTTCCTTACGGAAATAGGAATCATCGAGCAAAACAGCAATTCCTACATCGAAATGAAGTTCCACCGATTATTATCATTCAGCTTAGAGGAGAGGCAGCGAATGTGGAACACCATTTTGGGTACATCAGAAGTTTAACAAAACGAACGACGAATAGGAAACATAACATGTTGGCTATAATTTGTTATTATTAATCAAAATGCCAGAGACCTATTTGAAAGAAAATATTGTTTTTCAGCAACATCAGTACTGGTGGGTAATATAGTACACTCCCTAAAATACCGGATGACCCCAGTAAAAGGAAATCGAAAGAAGATCACATATATCTTAAGTAATTATTTGCAATAATTGCAAAGTCTAGCTGTTCTGTATTGGGACATGTACTGTGGAACAAGAACTGAGCACTGCATCCATTCTTCTCCACTAGTATCATCAGAATGCTTTCCATCGTAATGAAGGCAAGCAGTATCGTTATAAGGATTTTCAGAAGCGGAGGCACGATCAGCGAGTACTCCGTCAGTATCAGGAGACATTGCTATTGTTGAATTTGGGAACAATTGTCTTTTCCCTATGTTAGTTATTACACTTTTGTATTGCACTTGAAGTCTTCGCTCGAACAACGTTTGCTTTGTTACGTAGTGATGATACAACACAGGCTGAGCCTTTTCTTCTCCCTTTGCGACTCCTTGATGGTTTGTATTATACAGGTGGTGTAGGAGAGATTACAATCTTTGAGCAGACGTTCCTGTGTTTCAAGAGTGAGGTTGTGTTTAGAACCAGGTGAGTCTGTGCCAGCAATTTCCTCAGTGTTAGCTAATGGAGAATGTGAAGTTTCAGAGGTAGAAAATTCTCAGTCTTTGTTCCTATTGGCTCAGATGATTTATGCCTGTTCTGAAAACACTCACAGCCTTTTCCCCCGATGCAGCTTTAAGATAAGCTCTAGCACAGAAATCGGCAGTATAAAAATGACTGACAGTTCTCCCATTAATTACCAGAAAAAATCGAACTTCCTCAGTGTAGTAGCCTATCATTGCAGCAATGAATGTTATCCAAACGCTTAAGCTTCTGTATGGAGTGCGAAAGGAGACAAATTGTTGTCAAATTGTTCTCTCTAGTGCTGTCGATGAGCAGAATGTTTCTAGTGCGTGGTATTCCCATGTAATATGAACATGGCAGGCTCGTCTCGGTGGGTTTCACCTTCTATACAACATGAAAAAGCTACTGCATGAAAGGTCAGTTAGAATCCAGTCTGATGGACAGCACTCTGCAATTGAGTCAAGCGGTTCTCCTTTGATTAGAAGAGGGCTAAACTCGTTCCATGGGAAGGTGAATATAGGTGGAAGATTAGTTTCTCCTGTGCTGATCCACAGAACTAACATTACAAGGGATCATTGTGCTCCTGATGTCATTGTAGCAACCTGTCGCTTGTCCTTTAGAGCAATAACATCCGCCTGCCGCGAATGTACAACACAAAGACCTGTCTCGTCAACTGAAGATTTTATCGGGCGCCTAACATCTTTTATTCATTTCCTCCCGCACGATTGCAAAGAACCTTGCTGCATCTTCTTAGATGAAGCCATTCGCTCTGACCGTGAAAGTTGCTCTTGACTTTCGTACAGACAGCTTCGAAAGACGTCACAGAAATTGTTTTGGCAGTCTTTATCAGCAGACGAATTGGTCTTTGAAAATAGGTTGTATATTCCATTTTTTTAGGCAAGCTGATATTCCAAACGACATAGGTAATCTCTTAACAAGCCAGAAGTACCTCCTTTCCAGAAGGTAGCTCAAGATCATCTGATTTCATAGACAGTGTCCGAAGACACTGATTTTAAGATTTTAAATACGTTAAACGTTTTAGTAGCTTTCTTATAGCCCCTTATTTGGCTCTAACGATGAAATGACTAATAATTTCTCCTTCATCTTATTCCTTCCATTTGCTTCCTTCTCAATTCCTCTTTCTCATTTTGAAAGCCAGGTACCATGTCAGGTACGCTATCAGAAGCCTACTTGCTGCTGTATTTTTAAAGATAGGATCTTTTAGATATTCAAATAAGAAATGCTATGTAAAATATTTAACTAGTTTCACCTTATTGCTCTTACTAAATACAGATGTGTGCATGTGTGTGTTGCTCTATATTTGAAATGTACATTTCACATTCCCTGGTTACAGAAGATCAGGTTTTCATAGCTAAATAGATAGCAAGAATTTGTAAGTTTGTAAATGTGTAAAACGCTATTCTATTAGCCTTTCATTAACACTCGCATAAAATGCATGAGCTACCCATCAGTTTCAACAGTTTTCAAAATTCTCCAATAAAAGAGAGTAAATGAATGCGCTTTTCTTTCTGATTCATGCTGGCAATAGAAAGGCTATTTACAAATGGCTGTTCTAAAGCTACTGTTTCGTAATTTTTAATCCGGGTTAAATTAAATACAAATATATTAAAGCATAATTTCTACAGTACCCGCATAAAACATACGCAATTGAATTCCAACTTTTCAAAATTAGCTTAAATGATTATTGACTGCTAAGCGTGAAATCCGCCAATTTAACAGCATCTCTATAATCTTAGAATTGTTTACACTAAGTAAATTAATATTATCACATCTAGAATATTGCATAATATTTCGACTAAACTCAAATACAAGCCCAAACCATGATTTTTATTCTTCTTAAAAATGAGGCACGCGTAAAATGATACAAACTGAGAAATATTTCGCAAATGCGTTTTATACAGGGTGTTGGGTGAACTACAAATATTTGTATTGGTGATTCAAGACAGAGCAATGAAAAAGATTACATCAATACTTACTTCGTTTGCAGACTAATATTTTTGGTTATTAAGTGTTACATGTTTTCAGGTTGGTGTGCGTGGTATACAAAAATCATACGTGTTTAATTTCCCCGAGAAAGCGAGATGGATTGTTGGGTGGGGCAAAGCAGAACGGGTAGGCCTCGCGATAACGTATATTGAGGTCACAGTTATTAATTACTCAAATATTCATTATTTATGTTATCTAAACGTACACTTTCAGAAATGATAAGGAACTTTAAATGCGTTTAATTTAACATTTGGTGCCTATCCTTGTATTTTCAATACATTAATTGGTTATGTTAAGGTATAACTGAGTTCGAATGCTTTGCGTAAGGCTGATAACTGCAGACTATCTGGGTCAGTAAGTCAGGTATTGAAGTGTGAACACATGGAAGCAAAACGGATGGTCTATACCGAGAGACGTTCATTGCGCGGCGGAGTTAAGACCGTGCAGAAAGCATCAAGTAGTAAATTATGTGACGTGGGGAAACTGTAAGACGAAGGGAGATAACAATTTAACGCATTGAAGTGGACATGTGTATATTAAGATACCAATTGTCAAATAGTACCTTCACCCGTAGCATCCTGCATGTTTTCACCCCTGACCTTCATACTCCTACCTAAATTTAAAAGTCCAGGTATAAACACAATCTATTATATGATAATTTAAATTTCACCAAGATACCTGTGTCAATATATATTAGTTTTCATGTCGCGTTTAAAAATCTTCGCAATTTAAAGTATTTAACTGCTCTTGTGCTGGAATGTTCAAACATATTCAAACCCACGTACGTTATTCTCTAATTTGTTCAAAGTACAATCTGACCTTTAACAGCTGTAGCATTGCATGTGGAGTGGAAACAATTTTAACAAACTTTGCCTCTTACAGCAAAAAAATATATGATTTTGTTTTCCATAACTAATTGTTTAGATATATTATTCATCACATTTCTCATCGTATGGAATATTATGTAAGAAAGTAAATTGGAAATCGAAATATATTCCTGCAAAAGCATGTAGTTGAATTTGGGATTTTAAATTATCGTGGGCATTAGTTTGCATGTTATTTACATTTTCATTGAAGTATACTATACATTTGTGAAAGAGTTTCCCCTTAGTTCCATTTTAAAGGCACGTGTTTACCTAGTCATACAGCTCACAAAAATCCTACAACTATCCTGTGTTCTTCAGACTCTCCTTGTCGACAATACCATTAAAATACCTAGAATGTTTAGATGTCACTGTAATTATCAACTTTTTGTTATACTTTTTAAATTTAAGATACCAACACCCAAAATATAACTCATCTTTTGTTTTCCGATTTACCATGTACGAAATATTTGTGAACGGTCGAATAAAATCTCACCATATTGAAGATATAAAAACCGAGAATAGTGCTTAGCAGTAGATATGTTTAAAATTTCATCGTCGGATACTTGGCTGATGTATGTGCACGTGTGTGTTAACAATATCGATAATCGATTGTAGCGCCCAACTACAAGGCGCATCATACATACCTATCTCCCACCGTAGACCCCTTTGCTTGATTAAAATGAATAACCTCAAACATGACGTGATATTAATTGATAAATTCCGTGGTTCACCCATACCCTCATTTTTTTCTCCTTCACTTCTCACAGACAGACGTGTTTATGTTATTAATATTAGGTATGTTCCGATGCAGTGCATCTCTCTGGTGGATGAGAATTACATGGTTTTACTTCCAAAATCCCAATAAAACCTGTTATTGCTTGGCTTTTAAAAATTATGGGCTTAAAAAAAAGACCAAAGATTAACCGCTTACATAAAAATTCAATGCACAAAATACTGGGCCTCACCACTTGGAGTTTGGGGGTAATGTGGGAGAAACCACGTATCGGAGCTCTCTGCATAACGAGCTCTGAATTACAAACGCGATGTAAGGTAACTATTTTTTAAACTGCGGCTTACAAACAAACGACTTTAATATGCAACAGTAGAACTATAATGAAGTTCTAATAGGAGAAAGAAACAATCAAGATTAGCAAAATAAGTTGTGTGAGACATGTCCGACTTAGTGTAACTGTCATAAATGATTAATTCCTAAAAGTACATAAATTGCACATAAATAGTAATTTATGAAGTCTGACCTACTGAGTCCAGATATCTGTTATTGAAACTTACTTGAGGCTTTATACTTTTTGCAGGTATAGGTATATTATTAATGAAATATTTATTTTATTTATGTATGTGTGCATGACAGCACTATCTGAAAATATATTATTACAATGACTGCAGCCTCACTTGATAGCTCGTTTCTCTAATGTGAGCTAGGCAGTCATCTATGTTAGTAAATATTCCCTTATTAAACAAATTAATTTCTCATTGTGTGATTTTTTACTTTCTCTACTACGTATAGTAAGTATTCGACCCCAAAAACTTGAAGTCGAGATTTCACCGGAATATATGTTTTGAGGCCCCCTGAATCCAAATAGAGCATTTTTAGAAAAAGTTCCATGTGTCTGTCTGTCTGTCTGTCTGTCTGAATGTCTGAATGTCTGTCTGTCTGTCTGTGAACAGCATGACTCAAAAACGAAAAGTCGGTTAAACAGCAAAGTTTATATTTAAGTTTAATATTTCTCAAAGATGCAATACGAGGACTTTGAAGGAAAGTCCTCCACTCTAAACTACCCTTTACATGGAAAATTTTGATTTTTTCAAAAATGGCTGTAATGATTTTGATTAAAATGCCGTATGTTTAAGATATTTTTACGGCAAATGAGATGTATATTTTGAATTTTCTGGCTATAGTCTATGTAGTCTGTTTACTCCTGATGACTTTTACACAACTAGCAAACTGTAAGAGATAAACAAAATCTGTACAAAACCACGTTTTGTCCAACTTTCTTATAAACCATTTCGGATATATTCCTTGTTATTTCTGCGAGATCTGCAATTCTTATACTTTTCTAAAATCGAGGGTTGTTATTCACTTTTTTATCTCTTAGCTGTGCAAAGAGAGCGGAATTTCAAAGCTTTCGCTCAAAGCCTACTGTATTCCCATATTCCCCTTGCACCTACAAGAAAAATCAGCAATTAGATAATTTCTGCAAAAGTTTATCTCGACTAACACGTAGAAGATAGAGGAATAAGAGTTTTTAACATACGTGTATTCTCCTTAGAGTGAGGATGTAAACAAAGCAAAATCAAATAAAGAAATAATAATTAAATTGAGTTTATATTTATGCATACCGTTTAACTATCGTGATCCTCAGCGTCCCGTTCTATCCATATATCGGTCGCGAAAGACCGCTTAACTTTGCTCATAGGCCTCTTTATCAAGCTTGAGCTCCTTTTATGTGCCGTAAATGTACGAAAGGAGACCACCGGTTTTATTTCTTTTCCGAAGGAACCCATGCTAAAGATTTTTACGCGCGAAAAAATACTTCATCGAATGAAATTTTGTAACTGTATTCGAGACTATGCTGTGCTATTGCTGATTTTTCTCGTTGTAGTAGCCGTAGATTGCGTTTGTGTTCATCACGTCTATCTTCAATTATACGACCTGTCTGTCCTATGTAAGTCTTTCCATATTCACAAGAAATTTTGCAGACACCAGGTCGCGGTTTTTCACCGCAGTAATCGACATTAAGACAGACTCGTAAAAGAGGTGATTGAAATTAAATTAGAGCCAAATAATTTTAACAGAGACAAGGGCCTACAACTGAACACAGCTTGGACAGGAATACTTAAAGGAAGATCATGATTTTGAGATGGCCGTTTATTTCTTATGCAGTTCCCAATGAAGGCCATGAGTTGAGATGGTCATTTATTTATTAATTATTTGTTTCCCGAATGAATTTAGTATGACCGAAAGCTCAAAAATTGTATAGATATTACACAGCTGATAAACCGAGAAGTTCTAATTCATAAGAACGTATGTTTCCTAAGAGGCCTAAGGCTTCTTCACATGTTGAAAGTCTAGCCGTAATCTTTCTCAGATTACTCTACATTGTTGATGTGAACAGATTCTGGTGAGAGGAACACAGGACATCCTTTACGTAGGTATAAGTCCAACGAACTGCTTCTATCGTCCTGCTATTGATAATGATATGAGCATGTAGCATCATTTCTGCACTACCTGTACCCAAGGTCGCGGGTTCAAACCCGGCCCAGGCCGATGGTTTTTAAGTGTGCTTAAAAACGACAGCTCCATGTCAGTAGATTTACTGGCATGTAAAAGAACTCCTGCGGGACAAAATTCCGGCACACCGGCGACGCTTATGTGATCCTGGCAATTGACAGCGTCGTTAAACAAGAAAATAATTTTAAATGCACTACCTGTAGTTCTGTGTGAGAGGAAATGTTTCTCTGTCAATTGATTGGCAGCAGGAGTAAACCAGTCATCTGATATAACCATTGCTGTTTAGCACCAACACAGTAATGATGTAAATTAGAAGGTCTGTGAAACCTAAGCCGCAATCATGCTTTCGATGGTTAAAGGGGAACGGCGTACACCCCAATAATGAAATTACTTCCACGTCCCCCAATCTTAAAATCAAGTCCCCTTATAGATTTATCAGGACTTTTACTATGGGCGTAGCTTTATATATCGTGCACTGCCTAAGGTCAACAAAACCTTTAAAATGAAATATGGTGACTTCAATTCACGTATGACTTGCATCACTTCTTCGATTGAGACCCTTGTAACCGGCTTGAGACGAGAGTACCTTCCGTTGCATTGGAGTTCGATCTAAAATTCATGTGGGGGCCGGACGAAGTAGCCTTTGTTTATTCAGTGGCCGGAACTTGGGAAGAGTGTGTCATCCTGCCGGGAGATAACGCGTTGATGTCCGCTGAGTGGCGCCTAGCACACCCACCTCGGGCAAGCGTTGCTTTTCCAACTGCAGAACACCACTCCACGCCTTGGGACTAACGCCAAGTATCGAGGAGACTTCTGCTTTTAGTTTGCGTCATTACACTAACAAATCTGATGTGCTGTGCTCAAATGACTTCCTCTACTCTTGTACTAATCATTCTTACAAACTCTTATTCATCTATCTTCTTCATCTTAGTCGAGTTAAACATTCGTAGAAATTACCTTACTGCTGGTTTTCTTATAGATACAAAGGGAATATGGGAATACAGTAGGCTTCGAGCGATAATCCAATCTTACAGAGCTTAGAAATTCCGTTCTCTTTGCTCGTCTAAGAAATAAAAAAGTGAATAACGACCTTCCATTTGAGAAAAATATAAGTATTCCAGAACTCGCAGAAATAACAAGGAGTATATATCCGAAGTGGTTAACTTCACAAAAAAAAAAAAAATAAATAAATAAATAAATAAATAAATAAATAAATAAATAAATAAATAAATAAATAAATAAATAAATAAATAAATAAATAAAAAATAATGAATTTGGACATAACTTGTGACTTTTAACGAGATCTACATTTTTGTGCAGCAAGATGTGGTGTATCTCTTACGGTTTACCAGTTATCCAAAAGTCATCAAGAGTAAGCAGGACTGCATAAACTATAGCAAGAAAATTCAAAATACACATTTCATTTGCCATAAAAATTACATCAAACACATGGCATTTTAATGAAAATCGTTAGAGCCATTTTCCAGAAAATCAAAATTTTCAACAAATTTTCTATGTAAAGGGTGGTTTAGGGTGGGGGAATTTTGTTCCAAATCTTTGTGTCACAATCTTGAAAGATATTAAACTTAAATTTTTAACCCACTTTTCGTTTTTGAGTTATGCTGTTCACAGACACACACACACACACACACACACACACACACACACACACACACACACACACACAGAGAGAGAGAGAGAGAGAGATTTTTTTTTTTATAGTTCAGGTACCTAAAAACATATTTCCGGTGAAATATCCACATCAAATTTTTTGTTCCAGTACAATGCTTCCTCTGCTTACTATACGTGGTAGAGAAACTAAAACTTCTACGTGAGAAACAAAATATGCGTAAAATATGTACATATACAGGGCATCCGAAGAGGATCATTTCCGTGATATTATGTTGTCGTAGTTACATGTTTTTTGTATGGAACTTGTTTTGTTGTCCCTCTCTTATATTCTTAGCATTAGGAGTAGTGACTTCAGGAGAATGGGGTTATTTATCCCGCTTTTTGAGCACACCTTTTATTAACCTCTTATTTATATTCTAATTTACTACTTCTGAATCTGGCCCTAATTGCATATAAACTTGACAACTTATGAAATAAAATCTCGCATTCAACACAATATTGTAACCCCGCTGTTTTCTTAACTGTACTTGCGTCTCGCATTTAAACAAACGAAAATATGTTTCAGAGTGCCGTCTAATCAAATACATTCGAGTTGCGTTCTGTCATTGTCGAGAGATTAAAATTGTACTTCTGTATGATTTGTGTAAAATATCACACAAAAGCTTTATGATAGAGCAAAATCTATTCTTTCTGTTGTGTTGTATTAGGAGTGTCAAATATTTGTTATCTATAAAACAAATGTTAATTTATCTTATTTGCTAAAACATAACGTACCGCCGGCAGTAGCTCACATACCATAGGTTGAGAACCCTTAAGGATACGCATCTGTGAAAAAAGGCTTAAAATTGCAAAAATTTCCAAAAATGGATTTTTGTTTTATCAAATAGTATAAATCTTCTGCTTTATTTTGATGTGCTTTTTATAGCCTTACGACGATTTTAACTATGTCACGTGGCCGTCTAACTGATTGCCTGTAAGTGGTCGTGTCCATTTAAATCATTATCCTTGCTATGACTTGCTATGACTTCAAACTTAGTTTTTCCACGTTTTTATTTTTAGCACTGTTTGCTCTTTAAAATGCTCCACATGATGCAATTTTCAGTACTTATGCATGAAATTTGGTGTACCTGCTTAGAAATAATATTAAAAAGAAATGAGATAATTTCTTCATAACGTGAATAACTGCTGAGTAATTAAATATTAAAGTTTACATTTCGAAATTTAACTGAAAAAATAATGATTTTAAACTTTAAAATTTATTTTTATCCAAACTAATAACAAGATTAAGAAATTATCTCATCAATTTGCCAACATTCTATTACAGAACATAACTGAAAATTATTAAGTTTTTCAAATCAAAATTGCATCATGGGGAACCATTTATACAAATACTAAAAAATGTAATAAAATATTAATATGTAGGGCAACTAGTCTGACTAAATGAATGAAATTTAGCACAGTTACTCCTCACTATACTGTGATTGTTGTGTTAAAATTTCAAATCAATCCAATCGAAACTGTAGATTTTCAAAATTTCACCGATGGGTATCCTTAATGTTGAGCCTTAAAATACATCATTAGTGTACTAGAACATTAGATCATAGCTGAGAGCTATCACATACGCATTGCAATTTAAAATTCGTTTTCTAATTCCTCACAAGAAACCAGTTAAGCTTAGTATTCCAGGAAATTCTTTCAGTTTGTTCAGGGAAAAAATATTATAATAATGCCAAGTGATATTTTCAGTTTGGAACAAATACGTTACATTCTGAAGCAACCATACAAATACTCTATTGTGTTCATTTGGGTAACATTTAGTCATCTATTCATATTTTGGAAACGCACAATATCTAAATATTGTCCAGGTTGGGTATATTCCCAATAAAATGTTTTGTTACTTTTTTTTTCCCCAAAGAAATTAATGTTAACAGCTAGTCATCTTTCCTTGCAGCTAACAACCATTTTGAATTTCTCAATAACTTACTGCACGAAAACTTACCCAAATAGGAATAACGGTATTAGTTGGCAAGGGAATGTTAACACATCACTAGCCCATCCGTATTTGGTTGTATTAAACTTAAGCATACCCTTTGTTCGTGGTAGAGGATATAAGTGAATATAGATCAATGAAATCAAGTCAATCATGAAATAATCCTAGTTTAAAGTCTGATTGGCTGAAATACCTTAATAAGTATTCAAAATTAATAATTTCTTTATATAATTACATGTCTGAGATTTGACAGAAATGTGAATATTTCTATGTTTTCCATTTTGTGCGAAATGCTAATTTTTATATGTTTTAAAACGCAGAAACCGTTTGACAGCAGGCTATGATATTTAACCTAATTTCTCATTTTAATACTTCATTGCTTCAAAAGCTGTAAATACCATATCTTGGAGGAAGTTAATTCAAAAAAAAAAAAAAAAAAAAAATGTAAATACCATCATAAACTGCAAAAACAGTATTGTATGAAATTAAGGCAAGTAACGTTTTTCCCCTTAGGATATAAAAATATAACAACCAGCGAGATACTGGAATGGGTATCAGTTTTTGTGGGGAAAAAGTATATTTGTGACTTAATCTCTGTCAACTGTTTTCGGCTTGAACTAAAATCTGATGAGTTATATGTGTATGCATGATGTTCTCTATCTAATCTGCTTACTTTTATGCAGATTTTACTAAATATTCCCACGAAATGTTATATATCTACTTCATGTTAATCCAGATAAACCTTTGCAGAAATAGATAAATTACATATTTTGCTGAAGATGCAAGGAGGATAGAAGAAACCGAATCAGTAGTCAGATGCTTAAAAACAGGATCGCTATAGGCTGGTCTAGAAATTCGGTACTCTTTGCTTGATATCGCGGGAAACAATTGAAAGGCCCATAAAAAGGTTGATCAAGTAATTTCCGTTAAAACCAATAACACCTGATATGTCGGAAATAGCTGATGCCAGCAAAGCGTTATACGACACATCCTGTATTTACAGAGACCTAGATTCCTTGTGTACTGTGTTTTTGTCCATACATTATGGTTTATCAATCATAAATAAAAATTATAGAGAATTCTTTCCAAATGAAAACAAGAAGAAACTTCAGAGACTGTTCCCCCCCCCCCCCAAAAAAAAATCAAAATATACATTTTATTTTACATGAAATGTGTTAAATATATGATACTTCAATCAAAACCAAGTCATTTTTGAAAGAATAGAAGATTTCGAAAAATATTCCATTTAAGGGGTAGTTTGGGGTGGGAAAATTTCTTTAAAATCTTCGTCACGGATCTTCTTTGGTTCAATCGAAGAACAGCTAGCGCGAGTCGTACCGAGTGACAGTGAGATGTAATTTATAGGCCGGAAAGTTTTGCAAAGGCACACGATGTGACTAATAACGTATTGCCACAAAATCAAGAAACTTGTACAAAACACTAGCCACTCACTCACTCACTCACTCACTCACTCACTCACTCACTCACTCACTCACTCACTCACTCACTCACTCACTCACTCACTCACTTGTACAAAACATTCTATGCACAATTCACAAAATGTAATGCTGCTGTACTTCTAAGTGCTGTTGCAAAGTGTGAAACCATCCATCTTCCGGACTCACTACTCTATTTTGAAATCAAGTGTTCAAAGTCGAGATCAGAATAAAATCGTCTCCACACATATCACAACGCTGCCAGATGTTTCAAGCAAAGGCAAGTTCCATGCAGTAAGCGTAGAATACTGTGGATCTTCAACTCGCGGCTCTCTGGCATTTATTGTGGTGGATCAAACCCTACATACTATGTTCCTCTCACGAGAATGTGGCTCTAAGGAATGTGTTGATATCAACAGTTCCAGCGTTATCTGAGAAACATTACGGCTAGACTTTCAACATATCAACAAAGCTTAGATATTTTAGAAAACTTACACTCTAGTGCTAGAAATGTAGGCAGTAGATAAGTTTATGGCATCATTGTGAGCTGCTATGTGGTACTGTGTCCCCTTTACCCTCCAGAGAGCAGCACACACCGTGGATGTTTTCTCGTCAAAGACCTCGAGTACTCCTGTTAAATCACACTTAATTTCATTGCAATGCCGATTATATATCTCTAATTCGATTGTAGCTCTCTGGCATTTACTCGTGTTGTAGTGGATTCTGAGCAACCTAATCCTGTTGAATCACACTTGATTCCATTGTAATGTCTAGGGTCCTGAACTAGCAGCTTTCTGACATTTCTTGAAGTGTTGAACTCACTTGATTTCATTATAATATCAACTGTGGGTCTCTGATTCACATGTGGCTTGGTGTTTTCTGAAATAGTGTTTAACGACCGATATTACAACATACGGCAACAGAAGTAAACGATTATTGCTCAAGGAAGTTTCGGGAAGAAAAAACTCAGGCCTAAATGTTTGGATATCTCCCCAAAAATTGTCATTTATGAGGACCTTATGTTCAGGAGTTAGGCATCAATGCCAAATTAATCGTATTATATCTAATTGGAGACCCTTGTAATACATCTGTGTATCTTAACTCGGTTGTGTCTCTTTGGCACAGATCTAATGTAACTGGGACATACAGGAGTTTCTGTATTTTATTTCACCGCAGCCAAGTAGGAAACAAACATGTATCGTCCCTGAAACTCCATTGATCGAGTTTATTTACGAACTCTAGGTTATTCTGTTGGATTACAGACATATTATCTGTGTATTTAAATTCAATGGTTCTTTTGAAGACTTTTGAAGCATAAGTAGTGAGTTATTCCCACAACTTCTAGACTTGTTTTCGCATATTATACGACGGTAATCGTTAGCTATAATGACACTGTGCAAGAAAACCATGTCCATTGGTATTACTACATATTATAAACAACATTCTGTAAATTGATAAAATTTGATTTAATACCGCTATTAGCTTCTTTAAATGTTATGCACCTAATGAACTACGAATACGAATGGGTTCTGAAAAGAAATACCTACTATTTTTTTCTTTCTTCCTGATGCTGTGAGTATAGTTAGAAATATTAGATAGATAATCGAATCGTGTTCAGTAAAGTTTCCCACAAGTTTTGTATCTCTGTCGGTAGAGAGCTCTGATTCATGGTGACGTGCACTAACACTGTCGAGGCATCTTAGGGTGCCGTAATAAGAATTTTTAACAGCAGAAAATGTTTCCCCTATTGACATTCATCGGAGACTGAAGTTGGTCAGTTGGATAGACGCTGGCCTGCTGATCCCAAGGTAGCGAGTTCAAATCCAGTGAGATCTATGGTTTTTAAGTGTGCTTAAAAACGACAGCTCCATGTCAGTAGATCTACTGGCATGTAAAAGAACTCCTGCAGAACAAAATTCCGGCACACCGGCGACGCTGATGTGATCCTGGCAATTGACAGCGTCGTTAACAAAATATATTTCTTTTTTTCGGAGACTGAGGGGTGTCTGAGATAATTAATGAATCAATAACAGTAGTGTGAGACGTAGGTCGGCTTATACTCGTAATAAACCTGGCGCACCTCTCAACTTGTGTGGGAAAAGCGCAGTAGAACACCTCGTACAACAACTGATGACATTCAACGGTACCGTCTCCATGAACTCATAAGAGAGAATCATCACCTAAGTCACGAACACCTGTTCCAGTGTGGCATATCAAGGGAAGCGTGTGTAGGCGATAATTACCATATCGAACTGGGATTCTGGAAAATTTGCGCACGATGCTTACCTCGAATGATTCTTCCTGTCACTAAATAGAATAGAATGGACATTTGCCAAAGATGCTTCTGCGCTACGAATGGGAACACGGTGCATTCTTAAAGAAGGCACACTGGGAGTCAAATTTCTGATTTGCATAGTTTTGCATGGATATTTCTGAAAAGTTTATTGTGACTGCATTGCTATTAAATTAGTAGAAAACCAAATTTCATCCAAATTGGATGAATACTTTTGGAACTCTAAATTATTTCTTAATTCTTTCTGTAAAAGTATCGCATACTCAAAAGTTGCGCTTCAAAATTTGAGAAAATAGGTTAGTAATTGTTTTTATTTGGAGCTTTGGGCCACAAATAAATGTTATATGTTTGATTATTTCAATAAATTGAATCTGTGAGTTTATTATAATTTTTTAGTATGTTCAAAATGTTAATCTCTAAAAATAACAGTTTTTCATAAAAAGTTGCTTTTAAAAATTATTACCGGTGCTAGAATGTATTTTGGGGCATAGAATGCTACAGTGGATACTTTTACTCATTTTGAGAAATTTTAGTTGTATTTAAACAAAAATTGAGAAACGTAGAACATTTGGAATGTGTGAAAATGAAGTTTTTTTAACATATTGACAACATATTATGCTGGAAAACCGTGAATTATATAGTTTATGTATCAAAACCCTCCTGATTTACAGTCCTCTGCGTTTTTACTTTACATTGTACCCTTCTTCTGTACTTCTGTGCCCTTTTAGCCACCCGCAGACCCTTTCCTCTTTGTAGCAGTAGGTCTCCTGCTTTCGTGGAGTCGAGTTATATCCCATTTCTGACTGATTTTTGAAGCAGTTGTTGAACATCCCTAGCCCCTTATCACATATCTCAGCTCCTGAGAAGCCGAAAAGCACATATTAAGAGCAGAAACAACATTTAATGTCCCAATTTCTAGCTGCTTCTTAGAAATAAACATTTCTTTGGGACAGTTTTCCAAATGAGTGAACACTACAATTTGTATTTTGTTTTCCCCACTAGCACAGTGTACTAGTTCAGAGCAAGCTAGTCTCCGATATAATAGGAACAATGCTTCTATAACCATACTATCATCAAACTGAGCAGGCAAATCGTAATGGCTCCGCGCAGTCTCACTGTGAGCTATGCTTCTATTATAGCAACACCAAATGTAAGAATCCTGGTCTCGATGCAATGCATTGACATACATGCAGAACTTTTGCATAATATTTGTAAATTGGAGTTAACTCTCCATATATAAAACTAACATAATGCATCCAACACAAATATAGCAAAATAACAAGCACAGTACATTTTCGTTTTACTTCTCATTCAACACACACATAAAGAGGTACCTGCCAAAATATGCAAAGGTGATAGCACGAAGCAGCAACAAACCATTATAAGTGGATTTTTTTTTAATTCATAGAAAATGGGACATACAGGGATGTCTCGTTCATTGATTTTAAAGGGACAAAATGCCACATGCGCGGGTTCTTTAAATCGCTGTAGCGTCAGAATAGAGGGAGGCAACTGCAAATTTTCACTCTTTGTGGATGCCCAAATATTCAAAGAATTCTTTGCAGCAAAAAAAATCAATTTTTGAATTTTTGACCAATGTTGCTCAAAATTTCACTCCCAATGTCCCTTATAGTACACTGTCACAGGTGACGAAAGCTGGGTACACCACTCGGATCCCAAAAACGAGATCATGCATGAAGTTCCGCCACAAAGGTTAACCCACACCCAAAATGTTCAATTCTCTGTCATCGGCAAGCAGACACTCGTTTGGGATATTCAGGATGTGGTATACAAGGATTCATGGCTTAGGTACTGTGAAACCCCTAAAAAACTGAAAGAACGAATTGGAAGAGTTCGTCCACATATGGAATAGTCCCTCCCACAGCATTACACTTGTTGATCATCCTCCATTTAGTCCCAATCTGGAACTATCAGATTTTCACCTGTTTCCAAAACTTAAAGAACACCTGAAAGGACATCATTTTAGCTCTCGCAATGCAATGGAGACAGACGTTCTTCCGTCAAAGTGTAACATTCCACAATGACGGCACCAGGAAACCGTCATGCACTGGTAAAAGTGTATACATCGCCAGGGCAATTATATGGAAAAATAATTACGCAGGTACAAGCAGTAAGGTTGTAGCAATGCATCAGTTTTTATTTCATTCAAATAATAATATCTATTTTCAAATAAGAAATCAGAATACATTACTTTTCAGCACACATTCGTACTTCTGCAGAATATCCTTAACCACGGTTGTTCTAACACTGGACGTTGTTTAAAGCAATGACTAACTTCACATTAGTGTCACTAGCCTTGACCATAATATAGAATGATCGCATGTATATAGCAAAAACACACTGACTTCATAATCAACACCTCATGATTTAACCACCGCCTGTGCCAAAGATCAAAACAATATACCCTTCGAACTTGAATCCAGCTAAAATTTATATTCGGTCATTTTCTTTCGAAGATGCTGCACATCTAACTACATTTAAATCCATGTTTTCTCATTTGCAGGCAGCATTCAATGCCTGCAGCTCCTCAGTCTCGCTAGGATACCTGGTCTTTGTATCGTCTTTCAGGAGAAGGCTGAGAGAAATGCCACATATGCACGTGCTTTATATGGACAATTACTTCAATAAAAATCTGATATATTGGTAATAATTACAAAATACACCAAATTATTGAAATTTCGTTATCTGTATTTCCTGGTCTAACAGCTATTATAGATTTCGGTAAAAAATCAGCTAAAGGAGATATTTAGGCGTGTTGTATTTTGCTTACATACACCACAGTTTGGCAATGCGTCCACTTAGTTGTGTTGTCCCTGAATAAAATAATTATTAACTCACCAACGAGAAGACAGCCAATAGAGAAAAGGTTAACAGATAAATTGTGCTTCTCATCTGGACTGCACCACATCAATAGAGAGAATAGGAAACGCACAGAATCTAGTTGAGCTAAGCATAACATACTAAATAATGAATTGATCCGTTGCAGGATTTACTAATGACAACGCAGTTATACAAAAAGTTACCAAATTCAAAACACAGCTTTAGGCATTAATTCTTACAGACGCATAAGAAGTAACGTTATACGCCAGGTTTCATATAAAATAACTAAGTTTGTTTCACGCGAAGATCTATCAGAACTGTTATTTAATAATTATAGTTTATATTACAAGAACGTTACTTCAATTTTTAAAAGTGTAAGATTTGTAAAGCTGGTGGTTGGATACATCTTGCCTAACTACGCTTAGTTATTCATATCATATAAGAAGTGCATCGGGGGTTAATGTCTGGTGAGTAGGGAAATAATTTTCAAGAGCTGTGATTATTGTAAACTATTTATGACTTCAACGTCCTGCAGTTCTGAAAATAGTAATGTTTATCTTAATGTTTAGTGCAATTACCAGGAGGTATTATGCTAGCCAAACTTGCTGATTGTAAGATTTCTCTTGAGGTCCAAAAATTCTTTACTACAATATTGCCGCTCAATTTAAGTTGTAACCGCACTCAGAGTCGGCGAAATATGCAACCTAAATAGCACTAAACCGGAGATGAAATAGGTTGGTCAGACAACATATACTCGCTTCTCGCCATGCCTGCTTTATTAATCACCATAACCATCATTAAATTAGTGATACCCATAGATATGATTTCAGCGTCATCTTCGTGGGAAGAAACAAGCCTAGTTTAGAGTGCTAAAACTATTCTTATCCATAATAGAACCGACAAAACTCAATTCTAGGAATTTCGGTTTCTTGGAGCAATGTTCTATCGCTAAGCTACCGTGACTATACATTCAAACGTGTATCGAACTCCTCACGTCTGATTCTTATGCACATATATCGAGACGATTTCTAGCTGATTAAACCCACTGTGCTGTGTCATTTCTGGCCTTTTAGTGAAGTATCTAGTATTTGCCTAACTAAGACGCAGTGTTTCTGCACCTGGGATTCTGCAGCGCAAGGACGCTCATCTCTTGAGAACTGTTTACCTTAGCGATGGACGAAGCTGTCCTGCTGGACGGTCAGGCAAGACGGTGTGAAGCGGGAGGAAAGTGAGTGCTTGGCAGTGGATTGGCGATACAGCTGTACCAGTATGGGGTTTCCTTTTTATCCTGCGTCAACACTTCCCTCCCTACTGCACCAAAGTTTGCTCTAGAAACCTAACAACTCCGCTCGCCATCAAAACTGTTAACACGAAAAAGATTACATAATACATACCTCGACTCGTACGTATTATCTGTTCCTAGTGTCTACAGAAAATAACCCACTTCTTAATAAAGCTACCTTAAGGATGCCCATCTGTGAAATATCCATAAATATGCATTTAGTATTATTAAATACTACTAACCACGTTTGTTTTTAAGTAATTTTTATAGCTGCACGATCCTTCAAAGCAGTCATACAGTGAACACTGTCTGTTAAGCCTAACTTCGAATAAAACTGTAGTAAAACAAAAGATGTGATCATTAAAGTGAACAAATCATTCAAGAGATGGGATCGGGAATCTTCAAATACTAAATTAGCTATGGACGAGCAACAAAAGACGCGGGATGGTCTGCATATGTTCTAAAAATGCTTTTTATTATTATTATTATTATTATTATTATTATTATTATTATTATTATTATTATTATTATTATTATTATTATTATTATTATTATTCAGGGTCCTCAAAAATACATTTTTGATGTAATTTCGACATCGAATTTTTGGGTGGAATACAATACTTCCCGTACTTAGTATACGTAGTAGAGAATGTAAGAACAAACAAAAAAAAAAAAAAAAAAAAAAAAATATCACTGGTACTAATTTTAAAACGTGCATGAAACTTGGTGCGCGTATCCTACATTAAATCCTGACTTCTGTGCTAAAACTTGGAATAAATGGACTTGAAATTGTGGATTTTCAAATTACACAGATGCTTATCTTTAAGATGTTCTACATTCTTGCTGTAGATTTGAAGGATAACAAGCCTCACATAATTCACAGGTAACTATTAGTGACAAGATTACTAATAAATTAATAAATTACTAACCAAACCAGCAGCTCCAATCACGTCGTTGCGTTAACAGTGGTATTCTGTTTCTTCCTCACTTCCCCCTCTGCCTTTCTCATTCTCTCTATGCAACCGGTAAGTTATGATACATTTACAGAACTAGCAATTCATTTTTAGCCTTAATACACAGTTTATCAAGGTAATTAGGAAACCGCAACAATGGTCCCAGCATTGAGTGCCTAACTGACTTAAGTACACAAATGATGATGATGATGCTGCTGCTGATGATGATGATGATACTGATGGTGATGATAGTGATGGTGATGATTATGATGACGATGACGATGATGATGGTGATGATGATTAACAGCTGCGCGACAGCTACCAGTACATAGCTGCTGAAATGGCCAACTTAAGCACATTTTGATGTAAATGTGTGGAATCACTTCAACGTCCCATATCCAAATCGGTGGATTGCTAGAGGTGAACCAGTTACATTGTCAGTACAGTCGCCAGATCTGACACCTCTCGACTGTTTTCTGTGGAGTTGTATTAAGAGTATGGTGTATGGCACTCCGGTAACATCAGCGGAGGAACTTATGGCTCAAGCCCACGGAGCGATTGAAAATCTTCAAAGACAACCACACCTATTGGGTCATGTGCATGAGGCTCACCACCGCATATTAAGCTCTGCAATGATGTAGGAGGTACACAGTCGGTTTGTAATGTAGACAGCTTGATGTTGGGTTTATTGCCGAAATGAGAACGTACACCCATCTCACACTTCGATGCACCACATGGCATTTCTACGTTCCCAGTTAAGTTTGCTTAGTGTAACTTAAAGATACAATTAGTCGAAAAAATGAAGTTACTTTAGCTCTGGAATGAGTCACCACTTTAAAAAAATGTCTCATTTAAATTTGCAAACACACGTGGTAGAAGCACGGTAATTCATATCAATATTTAAGCAATACGTCAATGATTACTCGTGGAAATAGCACACAATAGCATTACCGTGCTCTTATCTCAAATTGTTCGTGGTTCTCCTCCTCGAGAGGGTGATTTTATCTTGACGGAGGCAAATGAAATGTCTGTGTCGAATCCACATAGGCAATGTTAAAGCACAAAGTAACAAATTTCGTCGCAATTATGGGGCATTTTGCTACTTAGTTACAAAAATTACCATTACATATTTATGAACCATTTCGTGATGTTCCGCGGTTTCAAAACATGCTATTACTGCATATCTAGGCCAGTTAAATGTGGTAGTGTTTAATGCCTGTTCTTACCGCATAGAGCACCACAGGTGGTGAAATTGGTGATAAATGAAGTGATATTTGAGAAAGGAAACTTTCCAGACTTAAGTTTAGGCTACCTCTCCGGCATTCGTCAATTATGAACACTGAGGAAAACGTGGAAAACCACAATCAGAGAGAATACTCCTAGCGGGATTTGAGGCGCAGACCTCCCGTTCAAGAGTCCGTGCCCTAGCGATATCGGCTACCAGTATAGCCGATTAGTTAAATGAGGACACAGCCTATTAAACGTAAAGAAAAAGGTTTGCACACATCATTAACACAAATAGAGGGGGGAGGTGATATTTAAATAGCTGAGCTTTGCATTCTGGATTGAATACTCAATGTCTCAACCAGCATGGGTATAATTAAGCTCGATGCCATATCCTTAATAATGGAAAAGGATAATGTGCAATGAATCTCAATTATGCGAACAAGTACGTATACGTTGAAAAAGAAAGCATGGCGTAAAAATATCTTTTTATGCAATATTAACGAAAAAAAAAAAAATGTGGCCACAGGCTGTGTGTAATCTCACAATATTAAAAGTTCATTCTTTTATTATTATTTCCTCAACTTTAGTGTTTACTATGTTTTAATATTATGTGTCCGGTTACTTCTGTGTGTATTCTTTTCACACATTAGCTCTGCTACATTTAAAGTAACAAAGGTATTATTTTGTTAATTTTACTCGAGTATAAATGTTTAGAATTGACCATATTATGAAAATAGTCTTAGAAATGCACTCGACACTTAATACAATGAGAGTGAAAGATGCAGTATTCATATAAACTGGAATACCCTTGTTAAGATATTTACCCATAAACATGCTTATTTTTAATTGATCAGATCTTTCTTACCTGAATCATTTTCCTGATAATGTACACCAAACATAAAAGTGTGTTTTAACCCTAGCAATGCCAGACCTTATTCCAGAACTGATACTACCAACGGGGAACATTCTGACCATCACTGATAACAAAATGTCTGAGTAACTTTTAAAAAAGATTATTTAAAATGGGGTATTATATGTTGTCGTGTTTATAAAGTTAATATTTCACACTGCTTAACTATTCCTTTTTTACCTTTTTACATGAATCTCATTAGATATTCTGCCAATCCTTATGACGGAATTTATACTACCAGCTTTGTGACCATCATTGGTAACAAAATGGCTGAGCAATTTTTAAAACAGGTTTATTTTAAAATTATATATTATATTTTGTCATGTTTATAAAGGTAAAATTAACATTTTTTTACTATTTTACTTTTTTACATGAATCACATTATACCGACGGGGCTGTACTTTATGACCACCTTGGCATTTTATTGTTTCTCAAAAGAACAAACAATGAAAACTTTGAAACAATTACGCAATTCAGTAGTAAAAACAGTATTAACAATAACTATTAACTACATTCCTTTAATCAAAAAATGAAAAGGCAGAATTTAAAAAATTACAGAAGGTGGGCATAAGGTACCCCCCAAAACTGTTCGAAAAATAATACTGCTAACATGTGTTCTAGCTTGGGATTACTAGTAGTAATAAATGTTCAGTAATAGGTTCTAAGAAAGGGAACACATCTAAATAATACAGTTGGTACCTACGGCCATTTTGGTTCCAATAGGCACAAGTAATAAAGCCTCATGATATAAGGCAAGAAAGTTAACCACACCATACCTTTCCTATTTTAACAATCGACAGCATCTTTCTTTTCCATTAGACCATTTGATTCGTGTGTCTAGAGTGTCAAGTGTTATGCGACACCCTTCACCCCTTTTAACAGGGTTGCCGTCTATAAAAAAAAAAAAAAGCATAAATTATTCGTTCCCTCTCAAAAGGTTAGTGCAAATTATTTTTCTGATCACGAAGTCCGCCGCGTGCAGGAAACTTTTCAAAGTCATTGAACGTGATGCAGCTATTGTAATTAAATATTCAATACGCATACAGTCACTCTGACTAGGTTGGTGCGCTTGTAGAAACATACGTGGCTCATCCAACACTAAACTCGTCTTATCCAGTACGTGGTATTTAATTACTTAGCACTCGACGGCGCGGACTGCAGTTCAATATTTTAAACACAAATACTTTATGCCCACCTTCTGTAATTTTCTAAATTCTGTCTTTTAATTTTTTTATTAAAGCAATGCAGTTAATAGTTATTGTCAATCACTGTTTCTACTACTGAATTGCGTACTTGTTTCAATGTTTTCATTGTTGGTCTTTTTGAGAAACAGTGAAATGTCAAGGTGGTCATAAAGTACTACCCCGTCGGTATAAAAAGAAGTAGTTTAACCATGTTAAATATTATATTTATAAACATGACAATACATATTACCCAGTTTTAAAATAAATTTGCTTTAAAAATTGCTCAGGCATCTTGTTACCAGCAGTGGTCACAAAGTACCCCCCCCCCCCAGGAGCCCTCGTAGGTAGTGTAAGTTCTTTAATAAGGATTGGCGTAATATCTAATGTGATAAATGTAAAAAGCAAAACAAGGAATAGTTAAATTGTTAAATATTACCTTTGCAAACCTGATAAGATATAATACCCAAATTTAAAATAAATTTGTTTTAAAAATTTTTAAGGCATTTTGTTACCATTGGTGGTTCACATCTGGTTCTTTTACGTGCCGTAAATCTACGACACGGGGCTTCACTTTCCTTCCGGAGGAAGCCATGTTAAGGTTTATTAAGCCCGAAAAGATACATCGCCCTCCTCCGGGTTTGAACCCGCGGCCTCGTGAACCAGAGGCTAACATGTTACCCCTGGGTCACGGAGGACAACGTTCACAGGAACCCAAACCGGATGGAAATACCTACTTACAAACCTACACTAAGCTCATACATATACCCACTAAATAACACTGCTGCTGTTGCACAAATACATATTACTTCTTTTTCTATTCAATTGCCTATTGCCTTCCACAGTTCGTGTGACGGCATCGCACGGCTGTCGTTGCCTGTGACAACTAACTATTTTTTTACTCGATAAAGAGAGAAAAGTTGCAACACAGAATGTAGTGGGGAGAATGGCTGAACTTTAAATACCTCCATATGTCCTTGTATATGCTGGTTATATTTTGTGATTTTGCATTTGTTCGATGTTTATTATTTCAATATCATTTTTGACAGAGAGAGAGGGATGTTTTGTAGTTTCTTTGATTCCCTTCGGGGAAGCATGGAGATTCCACCACACAGTAAATGGCCCTGCTGTTCCACCGCTCATTTCTACATGATCGAACTCGCTTTTACATTCTATTAAATGACGTCAAAACAAACATCAAGTACTTTTGAACTTTAACTTTGTGTTTAATGCCACAACCAATCATACTTGAAAACACAATATAATATGAATAAAAAACCTCCCCGCAGCAGTGAATTGGTTTCCAAGTATCAGATAAGTAAGGTGAATTTAATTTTCCAGACACAATAATTGGAAGATGCATTTGAGTGGAATTCACTCTTTATTTCTAAATAAAAATGCAATACTTTTTTGACGTATTCAGTGAATGGTGCAATGTGTTACATCAGTGAGGCATGTTATTTTGATTTCGTTGGCTATCGACACCAAAAAGTAAACGTTTTGCGAGAGATGCAAGTGGAAACAGAACTAAAACTTCTGACCGGCCGATATAACACCATCGGATAAATCATGCGGTGCCAAAACCACGTTATATTTGTGCTTCGTACTTACCCCACAGTCACTCGTTTATTACGCATTGTATTTCTGATGTAAACATGTATCCGTTTTATAGTACCCTGAAATGTGTGAATCATATAGGTACATGTTGAACCTTCTTGTTGCAGCGCTATACAACGTTTTGAGTTTCATCGATGGAAGTTAAATTCTTGGCACAGAAAGTTCAGAATTCACTTTAACCTACCTAAAGGACCCATCCTCTGATCGGTCCTTTAAGTTTCCATTTGGAGAGTGGTTTATTTGTAAATAAAATAGCATTCAACACTGTAATTTAAATTTTTGCTCCTAACCTGGGCTAGAAGGTGTTATGAGGTTGATTACGGTTACACTAGGGCGATAAGTTAACTTGTTGTCACTTTTGCTACAGCTAACTCTCTGTATTCTTAAAATAATAAACATATTAAGTTAATTGTGCGCGAGGGTTTAAAGCACTGGGGCGCCTCCCCAGAGTCCTAATTGTATCAAATGCTATGCTGTATTAGTTTAACTGCATGCAACCTTTTAAAGCGATTTGCTTCTCATTTAAAACTAGCATTTTCTCTATTTCTAAACAATTCGGTTTATTGTACATTAAACTGACTAAATGTACATAAAAACCTGAAGACACTGCACATTATATTTAGCAAGTCGAAAGGGTCCTAGGATCCATAAAAACCACCGTGGTAACAAAACCATGCTAGTTAGTCATTTCTTATTTCTTTCTAAAATTAAAGAGTGAGTTTATTCCCTTGAAAATAAAGTAGAAAACATTCTATCTGTTATACTGTCATTCTGTCCGTTATATTCTTCTTGTCTATCATTACAGACACTTTAATGAACTGCCTTAGTGAACTCAGCTTGATCCGTTTATCGTCCTCGCTGATAAGCAAGGGAAGTAGATCGAAGATCCTTCATGCCGATGTGCCAGTTTCCCATTGCACTTGGAATTTCCCCGTTGAATTCTGCAACTCCTTCAACGCATGTAGGGATACCTCCGCATGTGAAATAAGGCGCTGTTGGAACAACTGATACACATCTGACGATCGTTAAGCGCTAACCTCATATAGTAAACGTGCACTCACTTGTTTCTTTCATGGGCCAGTTGAAACAAAATATCGAGAGTTTATTTGGAATCTGTTATTAGCAAACCAGTATACATAAGCTTTCGTCTGTTATCACATACGCCTGCAAAATGATCAACTGTAATGGTGTGGTTGGAAAGAGATTTGTTTCTCTGCTGCAAATAAATTTAGGATTATCCATTATTTGTGGTGTATTTAATCATAATACTTGTGACAAAACACATTAGTGTAACGGTGATAATCAAGTTGTGCAAAATGGATGATTTACGTTGCATTATGCAGACAAATCAGCCCAAACTACAGATATCATAGCATTCATACGCTAATTAAATTTGTGTTTTAATAGCTGCTGAGTTTAGTTTACCATGACGTTATTTATTTCGAACAGTTTATTATTAATATAAGTATTTGTTTATTTGTCACTTGCATCACGCTAATTTAAGTTAGTTTATTTTGTGTTCTGACAACTCGGTTTTACTTTAATTTCCTTCCATCATGTTCTCAGTTCAAGACTATATCATAATTATTTGCGTATTTAATTATTACTAGCCAGCTGATTTGTAATCAAAAGTAATAGCTGGATATAAAACAAATCAGTAACTGTAATGTTTTAGAAGTAATTCGTTAAGGACAGTATTACGTGTGATGGCTCAAATGATCTATGTTTACTTTCTCTACTACGTAAGGAAGAGTAAGTGCTGTACTCCATCCAAAAATTCGATGTCGAGATTTCATCGGAAAGATATGTTTTGAGGCCCCCTGAATCCAAAAAGGCACTTTTAGAAAAAGGTATCTGATGGTCTGCGTGTCTGCCAGACTTTGGACAGCACAACTCAAAAACGAAAAGTTGGTTAAAAACCAAATTTGGTATTTAAGTTTAATGTCTTTCAAGGATGCGACACGAAGATTTTGAAGAAAATTCCTCCAACCTAAATTACCCACCCCTCACATAGACAATGATTCGACAATTTTTATTTTCTTGAAAATGGCTGTAACGATTTTGAGTAAAATGCCATATATTTGAGATATTTTTAGGGAAAATGAAATGTGTATCTTGAATTTTCTGCCTATAGCCCATGTAGTTCTATTTCCTCTGGATGACTTTTGTATAAATGGTAAGCCACAAGAGGCGGTCCAAATCTTACTACACAAAAATGTAGCTCTTGCTAAAACACACAATTTATGTCTGAATACATTACTTTTTGTAGAGTGAACTATTTCAGAGATATTCCTTGTTATTTGTGCGAGTTTTGGAAAACTTATACCTCAGTCAAATAGAACATCCTTATTGATTTTTTATGTTTAACCTTGCAGGGAGAACGAAATTAGAAAGCTTTAAAAGATTTGACTATCCCTGGAGGTCTACTGTATTCCCATATTCTCTTGTACCTACAAGAAGATAAGATAATTTCTGCAAATGTTTATCTCAGCTAACACGAAGAAGATATAGGAATAAAATTTTGCAAGAATGGTAGGTACAAGAGTAGAGAAAGTCATGAGGGAGCAACACATTAGATTTTTTGTTTTGTGTCTTATAAAAATGTGAGAGATTTTACAAATCCAATGATGTATTACAATTTGGTTATTCTTAATATGTAAACCCTTTAAATGGAGATTTAAACTTGGTGTATGCTGGGTCACACCCCTTTTAAATACCAGTATTACCATCGATAAATTTTATGTAACTTTATAACTGCACAAAAATTTGCTCAGGAATTGACCAGAATCGAGAAAAGGAGTTTGAAGAGGAAAAGTGAAAATTAAGAACCATTGGAATAAAGATATTATGGTCCAGGAATGTTTTAAATTTTGGTCAGTTAGTCAAAAACACATTAATTTAGTTGGAATTTTGTTTCCAGTATTTCTCAAGTTTAAATTTTACAGCTTTGGGTACACTTTCTCGGAAACTACTTAAGTTAGAGGTCTGAAATTTTTTGCCATGTTACAAACCATCTAGTATAACAAAGTAAGCGGAAGCATAAGTTTTATCTGCAATATATTGAATTTTTAAAAATTATTCACTTTAAATGGAATAATATTTTATTCTATACACACATTTTTAGAACTTATACTTCGTTGGATAAAAAGGATAATCTGCTCATAGTGTTCATCATTAAGTATTTTATGTCACCTAACAAATGGAAGATGTGTAAATGAAATTGTGGCAGGTATGTGTCCCTAACTAATAACACAGGTTTTTAAAATTTCATTTATATCACTCACTTAAAAACCCTATTACAAAATCATGAAGTGATATTACAAATGTTGTATTAACAGCATATCAAAAACATTTTTTGGATAGATGGTGTAATTTTCATTACCTTATGAGAAAGTTAACCCCTGAATTCTGATTTTGAAATGTATATAGTTAGCACCATACTGAGCTTGGCACACGTACCACTGTCCTTAAATATGTCCTAAGATTTAAGAATTACAGTATTTTAGGTTCGGCACAAGTATTTGTCACCTAGCGATTATGTTAAAATACCAATAACAAAGCGTGACAGCAAGTACAGATAGCATAATTAAC
This sequence comes from Tenodera sinensis, assembly GCA_030765045.1. Classification (NCBI taxonomy): domain Eukaryota; kingdom Metazoa; phylum Arthropoda; class Insecta; order Mantodea; family Mantidae; genus Tenodera; species Tenodera sinensis. The sequence continues at coordinate 55,565,960 of CM060962.1, read as the reverse complement.
AAGCTATTCGAAACAGTGTATTTAGACGCTGTGGAAATAAAATAAAAAGGAATTAAAAGGTAGTTATATAATATATACACGTACTTACGAAGAAACTACCAAACTACAATATACTTGCATTTTGCGCCTTTAATTACAATCCCTCATTTCATTTTAGCAGAATGTTATTTGGAAACTCAGTATCTTATGACAATGCACTATCGCATTACGGCAAGACAGAAGGTTCCTACTATAAATGCCACTATAGGCTTATCGCCACCTCCTTATTAGGATTGATTCTTTTGGCCTGCTACATTGGCGTGGTAGATCTAGACATGGGATAATCTTAATGACAGCTATGAGACGAGTTAGTTACCAGATCAGTTGTTGCGAAACAAGACGATAACATGCAGATTAATGTGCCAAGGCACCTACACTTTCGTTTCTCACCTAATTTGTTCTCGAGGCACGTCAAAACAGCATTTACTGCTGTCATATAGAGCTTTAATGGGCTAATATTCGGTTGTGGAAAGCACTCTTCTCATCCTCTCCGTTAACATACAGAGAGAACATTCCTTCGAAACTTTCATTGACCACGCGCCTTCCTGTAAATAGTACTTGCCGTGAAAATTTACATTCATATTCTAAGAAACATGATTTGGGGGTTACCACTGTTAAAGGAACGCTTGGTGTACGAAATAATTAACTGAACAGAGAAGGTTTTTGCGTAATTCCTGTGTTAAAATTGCCACCAGCTCCAGTTATTGATGGATTCGATTTCCTACGGATATGCCGTTTCATTTTCCCGTCGTATGTCTTTCATTTTCTGTACCCGGAGAAAATACAATAATTATTAATTAGTCAAATGAACAGGTTCCAATGCTGCTTGTTTTTATACTCGAAAATGTTGCTCGTTTCTCTTATTTGCTTCTTGAAATAGTTGCGCTGAAGTAATTCCAGCAGGTCACAGTGCACAACAGCAGAAACACATCACTAAAACGCAGCGAAATGCGGTGGTACATATTTACACAGGATTTTATCTGACATTCAGATTTTTGAGAAGTGGCGTAACATAAGAAAACAATACAAGAATATCGTAAAGAATATCGTTAATACACTCTTAAAAATCATCAGTTTGAAACTTCTAGTAATTCTGTTCTGAATTCTTCGTTTTAGAGCGTATTAAATGGGCAAAGCATACGCAAAAACACAATAAGGTGTCCAGTCGTACTGTATGCCCACGACAAGAAGGCAAGAGGGGAATGAAGGGCAGAGGGGGCTTGAGCTGTGTATCTACTCCGGTAGCGGACCTGTTTACTAGGAAATGAGTGTATAAGGGTGCATATTTCTAGCTATGGGTGAGTAATGTGACAATATTGTGTATTTTAAACGAGCCTAGCATCCTTGTCATACTCGGAAACTAGGCACAGACACCGCGCGGGAAGCACAAAATGATTACGCTACACATTCCTTGTCCTGGGCACACAGTATGTGTACATACCAATAACATAATTACGTGTATCATTTACATTTACTTTAGTTATAGGAGTATCATGAGGTGCACGAGCTGTTCTTCCTGTCCTACATTCACAGAAAGGCAACAGGATTGATGTCAACAGATGAACTTACAATATTTTTGGTATGTGCAAATGAGATAAGTAACACACCTCCACACACTCTCTCACTCTCTCTCACTCTCTCTCTCTCTCTCTCTCTCACACACACACACACACACACACACACACACACACACACACACACACACACACACACACACAAACACACCGATACGTATAGGTACAGGTACTTTTTGTATGTATGTAAATACTCTGAATGCAATATTCTGCGAACAATGGCAAGTCCTATGCCAGGGCAACACAGAACAAAAATTTTAAAAAGGGCATAATTCGAGAAACTGCATACAAAATTCCTTTTGGAACACAAAAAGCACAAGTAGGTATATTCTCCCCTTAAGGGCACACCGCTGGGCCCAAGCACACATGCAAAAACATGGCAGAATGATGGTGCTTGTAGGCACATTGTTTGGGAATGAGTCAGACACAGATCTGCTTGGTTTGCATACGCGGCGGCACTGACCGTTGCTAAGGTTACCGACGGAACAACACAAACCCCCCTCCCTGTCCGCCGTCGCCTTCTGAAGGGAGACCTGTCAGAGCCCTTTTGTGTGCCAAGCTTTTAATTCCAAATAAGGTTTTTATTGCTGGCTTCATGGAGAGTGGGGCAAGAAAATGCCAAGAGGTAAATACATAATTATCGCTGAGCTAACACCAAGCACCAGCCACTCACAGAAATCAGCACTACACTCTTTCGGTGTACAACACATGATTGGTTGATATTTTACATAATTTTATGATGCAAAATAGATCTAAAGTATTTACTGATATACGCATGTTTTACGTTAACATATACAAATTGTAAACCCATTTGTTTCTGAAATATTGTTTGGAGAAGAAATGAGCACTAGAGTCCAATAATAAATCAAGTATGATTATGATATCTTTGTCAAGACCTAACAAAAACAGTCCCCTTCTATAGAAAATTCTTTTATCTGTTAGGAGTGAAAAACTTTAGCATTTTGAAGTCAGAAACTGTTTTGATTCCTAATTTGTCATTTTGTAGCGCTTAAACACTTGAAAATTTGCATTGTAAACCATTTTGATAAAGAACGTATAATTTCAGTACATTCTGATAAACGAGTAATGTATTTTGAATTAACATTAACGTGAAATTAAAATCATATTTGTAAAGCTTTAGCAGTGAGATAAAATGCATTAGGTAAGTGTTTATTTTTTAAATTTATTTAACTTATAATACAATATTGTACATTTTATAGTTTTACTAACAAAACATTTTAAAAGTTCCAAAGAATCACAGAACTTGTATATAGGATACAATTCAGAATTGCCCTCAAAGTCTAAAGGAGAAGAATTAACAGTGATATATGCAATAAGAAAGGATAACACTACAGTATTTTATAAGCGAAGGTCAATGACGTTTTCTCTTCAGTCTGCGCAACGGACCTTCTTTTGGCAGGTTTTGGGTAGTGTCATTCAGTAATGGATCAATGATCAATGATGGATGTGAACAGTATATGAGGAGTGAAGTGTATATTCAAGTGTAGAAGTGCAAGAATTTTTGTGAAGGGCGGAATTGCGGATGTACCAAGGAGTACCTGCTACGATCAAAAAATCCTGTTTTGGAAAGCCTGTATTCTTTAGACTTGCGAATTTGAAGCTTTGCCCTAAGTAAATCAACCATACATAGATAGGTTTGATCAGACTGAAGTATATGAGCCTTTTGAGATGCAGTGATAAGAGGTGAACAGTCTTTAATGAGGTATTTGAGTTGAAGTTGTTTAACTTTTATACCAGAGAGGATGTGTATGCATTCAAGTTACTTCTGTGTGTAATGATAGTCCAGACAGATTCAGCTTAAGACATGGCTTCTTTATTCAATTTGACTACATACCTCCTAGTTTTCGCTTGTAGGTAAGGTGGGAATTTTTGGATTCATTTTCACTCTCCACTTTTTGCAGCACTCCTTTACTTTGAATGACTGTTCTTGAAGGTATTGATTGCTGTGTTACTGCCACCTTTGCTGAGAACAGTTATGCATATGGTCTGCATACTGTGATATATTTAGACCACCACTCTTTGGAAAATTCGATGCGTATATGAGGTATAGAAATGAAGCAGGCACAGCTCCTTCTGAAACTGCTATCTTTATGGTTTTCGAAGATGACAGTACACTCTTGCATTTTACATAAAAGTTTACTCCTGAGAGAGATGGTTTAGCTACTAGATGACAGTGCCACTCACTACAGGTTTAATTTTCTGTAAGAGTCCTTTGTTGAACGCTTTTTCAGTATACATGGATAAACCACAGCACACAGGCCTTTCTTCAAAAGAATCTAGTATGTTCACCACACGATGCAGCTGCTTAAAAAGATTCATAAAACTTTCCACTTTTTCAAAAAAGTAACAAAATAATTGGATGGCCAAATTCATAAAAGGGTATTATGAAATAATCTGCAACAAATTTACTTGGGCCTGTATTAAAAAAACAGGGTCAAAAGGATTCTATGAAACGGATTTCTAAGCCATGAAACCGTCCCTTACTGTAAGCGAGACAGGAGAGGATAGACGAAAAGTAAAAATGATGCCCACAGTCAAAGTCAAAGCTAAATCTGTGGCACGACAGTACTACTGGATCTTGGCCTATTACGGGCGGCCCACATGCGCGTGGCAGGCGTGGACGATCATCCAGCCCATATGAGACGATGTGGTCAGCATCTTGCTTCCCCCAATAGACTGTAACCTATCGTAGGACTCAAATTGAATCACGATGCTCAGTGAATACCGGCCCTATATGGTGCACTTTAAATAGCTGCAGGACAGCAGAAGGAAACAGTCGCGGAAGGCAAGGAACTACACTGTGACTTCCAGAGACACGATACGTTTGTGTCTATGAACACAGTCTTGCAAGTTTGAAACTTGTAAACACGTGCTAAGTTTATACGTCGTTATCAGATAGTAAGAAGAATGCTTGCATGTATATTCCTTCGACGTTGCGTATTAGAATTTTCAATTACATGAGACAACAATATTTCGCCTGTGACACGGTATTAGTGACTTAAAGACCTAAATGTCTCGGGACACAAATGTCACATGGTAATGAAACACCCTGTTTCCCAAGTGTATGATAATTTTGCATCTTGTATTAATATATTCGCGGCAGATGGTAGTCCAACAAATAAAATCTTCCCCCTTTGTGATTTTAAAAGAATCTCATTACTTGAACACATCGATTCTTCCTGAAATACAGAATGGCATCTTATTAAAGCTATTTTCTGGAATGAGAAATTCAAATTAGATTTCAAATAATCGAAATCAGGTCCGTGAATATATACGATTCAAAAGTATATCAGTTTAATCTTTTTCCCTTGAAATTGCTATGTAACCCTAAAACATTAATATATTCAAAGATAAAGTACGTAGAAAGACAGTTAAAAATTTCAGGCAGAGACGTTTTGTTTTTGTTTTATTTGTTTCTTTTTGTATGTTCTGCTTGTTTGGACTAGCTTTAATGTGCAACAGTAATACTCGTAGTGCATGGTTCAAGAGATTGGGAGCTTCAGTGCCTGAGCTTACAAGCTACAGAATCATCCTCCACCACAGTATGGGCGTGTCAACCCAGGAAAGTGCTGTCAAGTATGCCAAACTTTCCCCTTAACCGTTGCAGTGACGTAATATTGCTGCTTCATTTTTAAACAAAGGTCCGATATCCGATTATTGTAAATTACAGAATATTCAATCATCACTTGCGAGACATATCTTGTAGTCAGTTACACAGGTACACGGTAACAGTTTAGCAGTGTGCTTGGGAATTAGCAGTAAATAAAAATAGGAAAGGAAGAATGTAACCCGAAAAAAAAACGGTTTAAAAATGCACATACCTGCGCTAAGGATAATGCTATTTTAAATAGGCAGAACTATTTCTGGTTATCTCATAGTTTAGGTAGCGATTAAAGCCAGCTGCGGTTTCACAACATAAAACTAAATAATAATAAAATCGCTGTAGTTTTGATAGAGCAAATAGCTTTACCTTGGTTTCAATTTTTACTTTCTCTACTACGTATATATGGGGCCCAAACGTTCTATGTCGAGATTTCACCAGAAATATGTGTTTTGAGGCAATCCAAAAAAAGCATCTTAGAAAAAGGTCCGTATATGTGTGTCTGTGTGTGTGATTGTGAACACCATAACTCAAAAAACAGAAGTCGGTTAAAAACCAATATTGGTACTCAAGCTTAATACCTTTCATGGATGCGACACGAAGATTTTGAAGAAAATTTCTGCACCCTAAACTACCCTTTCGCTTTATTTTCTCAAAAATGACTAACGATTTTCATTAAAATGTCATATGTTTAAGATATTTTTGTGGCAAACTGAATGTATACTTTCGGATTTGCTGGCTATAGTCTATGTAGTCATATTTGCTCTTGATGACTTTTGCATAACTAGTAAACCTAAGGGATAGACCAAATCTTACTATGGAAAAATTGTAGATCTCCTTAAAACACACCAGCTAAGTACAAATGTATTTTTTGTAAGGTGAACCATTACAGAGATATTCCTTGTTATTTGTGCGAGTATTGCGATACTTAAACGTTTCTCAAATGGAAGATTTTATTCACTTCTTTATATCTTGGCCGTGCGAAGGGAACGGAATTTCAAAGCTTTAAAAGATTTGATTATCACTCTAAACCTACTGCATTCCAAATATTCCCCTTGCACCTACAAGAAAACTAGTAATGAGATAATATCTGCATATGTTTAGCTCAACTAACATGAAGAAGATAGAGGAATAAGAGTTTGTAAGAATGGTTAGTACAAAGTAGAGAAAGTCATGTGAGTGCAAGACATCACATGGTTAATGTAACAAATGGAGGGACAGGAAATTAGAAGGATATGGAAATCTTTCCCAACAGTCACCTTGAGACCCGGGGAAACCTCCGAAAAAATCCATGGTCAGGAAGATCGGCCATAGACCTTACCTCCTGAGCCATCCGCTCGATGGAGGTAGACAATTAATTAATATACAATGTAATGCCCTTTTAGTAACGGTAAGACTGCGAAAATGGCACACACATTCTACTGTATTTGTCTCAGAAGTTTAGCTATGACCTTGTGGTTGACACAAGTGAACCTGAGATAACTCGCTGTTGTTTATTCCTCTCGCCGTCACGTTTTACATCCTGCTTCAAAGTGCTTTATCCTTTCTTTCCCGGGACAATAAACATTGCGCGAAAGAGCATCACTAATACATTACATTGCCGCATCAAACAAAGCAATTATGATCATCTTTTCAATAATATCACTAATGAATTATGTTTACTGGAGACTGAAGAAACCATATGATATGATACTGTAGCAACACTGCACTGCTTACATTTCAACTGCATTGTAGACAATAATGTTCTGCTGGTGTTACTCTGTTTGCATCTAACCAAAAAGCTCTGCATTCAATAGTGCTATTGCGCATTCAAGGACAAAGATATTCTCTTGAGTTAAAGACAGTAATTGCTTTCATACCTTAATGCTGTACGAACATGAGTACACCTTGGTGAAATGATTTTGTCCCGCACAAAACCCTTAATTATATATTTTTAAATTACCAGCAATATTTTGATTTTTCAATGAAACATTTATATTTCTTGATTGTATTACTAATCCAGAAGTTGAAATCACACAAGGATCTTAGATTGCCATTAGAGAAATAGAAATTAAATTATAGATCACGGTTGTCAGCTAAAATTGCACCAACCCTTAAATCATTTTGAATTTACGTTTGCAGGAAATTAGGAAATTTCTTCCAGCTTCCTAAATGAAAACGAAACTGTCCTATGAATTCCGAGTACTAGGCTTAAGGTCCTATAGTATGAGCCAACATGAAGTTGTAATTGTTAGTGAATGTGTTTAGACGTCCCTGAAGCGACAGGAGTTGCAGTAAACATATGGCTTTAGTTCCTCCTGGTTTGCCATGGGTGACTGCTGACCAATCGGTGATCACTCTTTGATCAAAGTTCAACATCACAGTAATAGCATACCTTGATTACACGCTACTGACTGAATATTAGGTTCCCATAATACTTCATAGGTATCTGCACATCTGTTTCTAGTAACTGATTACACTTCATAGACAACACGCGCTGCGTTTCACATCCATAACAAATTACGCTAAAATCACCAACATGTTTACATTTTTAAGGCTACGAGTGACATTAAAATACAATTTTTCCTTGCTGTAGCGTTTAAAAAAAATCGCTACCTTGTCTTCAGTCGCAGCTTCTGTATGTTTATCCTGATAGCTCTTCAGAGCATAATAGTCACATGATTACCATATCTGCTTTAACCAGGAATGACTAAACCAGCGATGTCCAACGTTTGCGAAAAAGGAGAGGTCGGGTTTACCTCTTCCACTATAGTGCCACTGCTTAATCCCCAGCCGTGCACTCTGTTGCAGTGGCGGGTTGGTTAAAAATTTAGAAATTAAATTTAGAACCATGCATACTATTGTTAAATATCGATGATTGTTCATCCACTATCGAGTTTATTGCTGTTAGGCGCTGTGTAAATATGTTACATTCACGTACCAGAGGAAGCTAATTGCAGCAATGTTTCGTTTCTTAGAAATAGCTCGGAACATTTTTTATTAACCTGGTCTAAGTTTCAAATATTAGCATAACAGGTTTTCGGTGTTCTGTACTGAGCCAAATAAACCCTACTTATTGCAATTGCATTGTATGTAATTGAAAAACTCTTAAAGGATACGTGCACACTTGCAAGAAAATATGCAGAGCTCATTAAAGCATAAAACATACACAACGAATTTCCTTTTGTATCATTGACTATTTCCAAAATATTTGGCTTTGTACATTTTCATTTGAGTATAAGCTATTATGCCGTTTTTGTACAAGCTCTTTGGTCAAGATTAACAAAAATTAACTTTGACCCAAAGAGTTGAGCATAGGATATGCATCATACAAAGTTCATATTAAAATTTGAAAAATTTCAGGCTGATTTTATTCGCAATTATTGTTAAGTGTATAGACGAATTATTTGTTTTAATAATATATGTCGGCAAACTGTAAAACTGGTTTGAGTGTGAAAGAGAGGAATATAGAAGCTGTCACATATTCTCAACTCAGTATATAACTCGGTGTATGTATGTCATCTTTCAAATTTAATTTACACTGCACTTGGATAGAAAGTTAAACGCAAGTTATGCAAACTCAGAAAGGCAAAAGTGATCCAATAAATTATTAAGAACACCTGCCTATAAACTGAGCCAATGGCTCACAAAAATACAAGCCAGAGTTATGAAAACGATGTAAACTGTTTTTGTGCCGTTTTTTCGCGGTGTTTCGCAGAGCCGCCACTTTTTCTGTTCCCTTTCTGTAGGGGAAGGCTTAATGAAACCTCCCATACGATGACAGTCGGAACAAAAGAAGGGTGGGTCCGTGAGAGGAACTCCGGGAGCTCCAGACTTTTCTTGAACTCGCCTCCATCCGCCGAGAGAGGAATTTTGCTTTGTAAACAAACGCACTCAAGCTTAACTTTCAGTCATTATCACGTTTCCCAAACTGTATCACTAAGAGAACGCTTTCTTCCAGGCAAAATAATATATTCATATTACAAATCCCGGCAGGTTTCCTGTTTATGTTTTCTTTTTGTTGGCACCTATGGGTACTTCATCGTCTACGGAGATACATTTAAAATATCGGACCACACAACGGGAAATCATCTATGCTGTAGACGGCCTAGCTTAAACATATTCAGCATTTCCTCCAGAAAATATATAACTGATAACAACAATAATAACAATAATGATGATAATGATGATAATAATAATGATGATAGTAATAATGATGATAATGATAATGGTGATGATGACGACGACGATGATGATGACGACGATGATGATATGGGGTTTGGGACGACCAATGAAACTGCCGGCCTCACGTCTACTTGCACGACAGAGGTGTACGATCATCCAACCGGTACAGGAAGATGATGTGGCGAGTACCATGAATCCCCCTCCCCCCCCCCCCCCCCAACCGGCATACCTGTTGGTTTTCGTAGCCGGGACTACTGCCTATCGCAGCTCCTCAATTTTTTTTTTTTTTTACGTTGCTTAGTGGACAACGGCCCTACATGTGGGACTTCAAACCAGCACCCCCGATGGTGAGATGAAATCTGAAGGCATACAGTGACTGGAAACCATAACTCGACGCTCAGGCCCAGTGCCCTAGTGGCCCATATACGTGGCTAAAATACAACTGTTCAATCCGAAGTCGACCTATGATTACTACGTTCCGTTAAGCAGGACTGTATACTTTTTTGTTTTCATCTGAGTGCACTATTAATTATGACGGCAAGTTTTCAAGACCTACTTCTGAAAGCAAGTTTTCCCATTACAGAGTTTTTCATTTGTTTAACCTTTTCGCTGCTATGTACACTCGCGCAATCAGGGACCAAGTGCTGCTTTGTTCGCCCATGTTGAAAGTTTCCCTTGCGGGTATCCAATTGAACACACATGATTATGTTACTTGTATCGTGTACACATTTACAATAATATTACTACTTTAGTTGGATATTGACATGGCTCCTAATGACTCTGCGTGAATACAAAGAGGACATACCGACCTTGCAACATGCACCGATATATCGAGCACTAGAAGTAAAAGTCCTGTTATGCCTACTTGAAGCATGTCTGTCGTTTTAAAATGAAACTCAGCCATAACCACCAACTAAGATAAATAATAGGTCACTCTTCGTTTGCATCTAAGAATACAGGCACTCTCAAAAGTGTTAAAAATGGCCAGTGTTTTAACGATATCCAAATATGTAACCAAACCAAATTTGTTTAGACCAATGGGATAATAAAGAACAGACTATCTTCAGAGATTCTTAGAAAAGGTAACGTGAAAGTTTAAGAATGGAAGACAAAGTATACCATCGAAGCCTCCGTAAATAATGAACGACAAACGTCTTTCTATAGTTGAAGCTCCGCCCTCACTTTCTTGATATGTGCATTATGATTATTCTTCTATCCACATCACGTTAATGGAAATAAACGTTTGTAGAAACAGTTTTATCATATATTATTTATTATATATAGGTACCTGCAATAGCAATAGGGGAATGCAGTAGGCTTAAGAGATAGTCAGATCTTTTAAGAGCTGGACGCTATGTAACGGTTTGACCTTCGATTCTCTTTGTTTGGCCAGGGATAAAAAAGAAACAAATAATGACTTCTTATTTTATAAAAGTATATGTATTTGAGAAACCAAACTAATAACCAAGGATAGGTATCTCAAAAGTGGTTATAGCAAAAAAAAAAAAAAAAAGTATTTAGCTAAATTGCGTGCTTTAGTGATATCTAAGATGTCTTTGTGTAGTAAGATTTTGTCTATATCTTCTGATTCACCAGTTATGCAATAGTCATCCCCATGAAGAGCACTTCAGAAGTAATTGCCAGAAAATTCAAGATATATACTTCATTTTTCATGAAAATGATTTAAACATATGGCAGTTTAATCACAATCGTTACAGTCATTTTTTGAGAAAACCAATATTTTCGAAAAATGTTACACGCAAAGAGTAGTTTGAGTGCACGTGCTGAAGTTGCTGAACTTAAATACCAAGTTTGTTATTTGATAGGCTTTAAATTTTGAGTTATGCTGTTCACAGACACATACACAGACAGACATACTCACATGCGGGGGCTTTTTCTGAAAACGCAGTTTTTAGATGGAGAGGGGCTCGAAACATGTATTTCAGGTGAAATCTAGATATAGAGTATTTGGGTAAACTGCAATTTCCCGTCACTATACGTAGTAGGCAAAGAAAAATTGTACTTTGTACTACTCGTCCGGATATCTATGTTGAATCAAATAATCTAAAAAATATACACCTAGGTTTGCAAGTATAACAATGATTACACTATGAAATTTAATGGCCATTAAGTAATTAACTATTAATTATTTTGGAAAATCTTGTTGAATATTTTATTTACATATTTTGGTAGATCAAGGCTATCAGGCTTCTGTTTCACTCAAATAAGAGTTACAGAATGAAAAATAACACAATGAAATGTGACTGTACTGAAATATTTCTAACATTTTATAGATCGGTTTTTCTGCACCACGTGCTTTATTTCTTCATTTTCGTGTAAAGACAAGACTCCAAATTTAGCTTCTGAAAGAACTTTTTCTGGAGTTATGAGCTTTCGACTAAACAGAAACGATTTGCTGGTATAACTTAGGCAAAGTGTATAAGCTCTCACTTTATTACTTATACTTTCAGAGTAACGCCAAAGAGCCATCTATCGCCCAACGATTACAAAAGAACAGTCCAATTGGCAACCCCTGGGGCAGGTGAAGGCATTACCACTCCATTAGCGTGTGTTTTCTTGTTGCTATAGCAACTGTATGATTCACACGGGTCATTTATTTCCCCGTTCTGGCCAAACACACATCCACTGTCAGGTTGCGCTGCATTCATTTTGCTTCCCTTTGTGCTAATTTACTGCTGCTAATTTCATTATCAGGACATTCTGCTGCTACACAAATTAAACGTATATTGTTCAAAGACGATGCGTTTGATGTAAGATCCTTAATAAAATGACATATCAGGGAATATCGCTGTTACACGTGCCACACCATTTCCAAGTTACTGGCCGAGGATGAAATTACGTGGAACAAGATGCAAAGGTATGCACACACTAAACAAACTGTAAAAACGTATTATAAAGAATGTTATGCAAATTACTTTCCAATGCAGAAGACCAATATCCCGCAAATGGCATCCGGGCATAAAACTGAGTATTGCAGATTTGATTTAACTCTATAACCATGTAAAAATAATTGGTTCCATGAAAAACAAACTAAAGATTTGAACGGGTGAAAAGATAGAGTGCGACACAAGTATTAAAAGGAGTCTTAAGTAGCAGAAATGTTTAGAAAAACACTATATTTTTCAGGATTTTCTTTCTTAACTACACGGATTTTCAAGCATTCAAACAATCGTAATCAATAATCTGCAATTGTTCATTTACTCTGCGAGAAAAGATATGAAATCCATTCGTCATAAATACGGAACAATAGTCATATTCAATAGTTCTGGCAGAAACATGAAAAGAATACCTAAAGTATCTCAAAACATGTATAGAAAGTCATCTTTCTTTTGGTTCCAATTTAGCTTCCGCCACAGCTGTATTTTTATTAAGAAAGAGAAATGAGACATCAATTAAGAAAATTATAGTTAGGATATGACCCCTCTAATATTAATTGTCCATTTTACTCGCTATTACTATCATTATCTATTCTTTATTTTTACTATTATTATTTTTATTGTTGTCGTTATTATTAATTATTAATTATTATTATTATTTTTATTGTTGTCGTTATTATTAATTATTAATTATTATTAATTATTAATTATTATTAATTATTAATTATTATTAATTATTATTATTATTAATTATTATTATTATTAATTATTATTATTATTATTATTATTATTATTATTATTATTATTATTATTATTATTATTATTATTATTATTATTATTATTATTATTGTTGTTGTTGTTGTTGTTGTTATTGTTATTATTATTATCATTATCATTATAATTATAAGATACTATAATTATTATTATTATTATTATTATTATTATTATTATTATTATTATTATTATTATTACTATTATTATTATTATTATTATTACTATTATTATTATTATTATTATTACTATTATTATTATTATTATTATTATTATTACTATTATTATTATTATTATTACTATTATTATTATTTTTACTATTATTATTATTATTACTATTATTATTATTATTACTATTATTATTATTACTATTATTATTACTACTATTATTATTACTACTATTATTATTACTACTATTATTATTACTATTATTACTATTATTACTATTATTATTATTATTATTATTATTATTATTATTATTATTATTATTATTATTATTATTATTATTATTATTATTATTATTATTATTATTATTATTATTATTATTATTATTATTATTATTATTATTATTATTATTATTATTATTATTATTATTAACATCATCATCATCATCATCGTTATTATTAAACGAATATTACGACGTATTGGCTGATCAGTATAACTAATATTGAGTAATAACTGGATATCAAAAATTAACTATTAATTTCTCAAGCGGTTGCTGCTTGTTCTATTTAAAATCCTTGAAATATTAACTGGACATAACAAGTATTTTATCAAAAAGATTCTGCTTAACTTTAATAGCAGTAAAATGCCTTCCAACTTGTTACTAAACACAAAGTGTACATCATTGCTTTGTCACTAATTCTTGCCAACACAATGAAACTGTACACAATATCACTGCAACCTTATTTAACAACAGACGCTAAAAGTTTAAAGAAGCTGCGCTTATTTCTAAGCCAGTAAAATTTTTCGACTATATTTTCTGGACTGGCTATGAAATTTAAAGTGGAAAAACTAGCAATGTACCCTTCGGTTTTCCTTTAAATGTTGAACACCTTCAACTATGACCAAAAATATCCCCAAATTAAGCCTATATTGCAACCAGTACAAAGAAATCTATTTAACACAAGTAAAATTCAGTTAATTAATCCAGCAAAAAGTTGATTCATTAGATCCATGATTAGAATATTTCCCAGTGAAATTGAGATTGTAGATGCAGCAGGGCTATCTATGAATGGTCGAAGTATACGAGCTTCTTCTGCTTCAGCTTGTTTACAAAATCAATAAAACTCAACAGTAAAAGAGCGTTAATTCACAATAGGAAATTATATTTTTCTACGCCTTCTCGTTTAAGTTTCTAGCCGAACATTGTGTATTACACCATAATGTATAGCAGGCCTGACGAATCTTATTCCCAAAGTGCAAACAGAGTAGTCCCTACCCTCCTTAGTTGGAGTAGCTAGCATAAACACGCATTGCTTTTCCCAGTTTTCCGCCTTCGTGGCCACAAAGGGAGGGGAAATAGGAGCATGTCTTCGCACCTGATGAGTGCAGTTCGTCAGGCCTTACTTTAATAAATGTGTCTACCTATTCCATAAACAAATCCTAAACCATTATGTTTTCCTTCTTGGTGTTCGGGGGTGTCAATATTTTCAATGCCTTCATATATTTCATTAATGTCGTTTAAAAATCTAACAATATTTGCCTTAAAACAAAAAAAACAAAAAACAAAAAAGTGAATTCATAGCAGCGATGATAGAAAATAAAATACGTGCTTTTATAGTAAAATTGACGAGTTAAGCAAAATAAGGGAATCGAAAGCGGCGATGGTGCAAAGAAAACGCTTCTAAGGATAAAATAAATGCATGTAGGACAAAAATAGTATCGCTTAAGAGTTTATGCACATCATGTTATAAACTGTCGATATAATTCGATCTTCACTGGTCAGTTCAATACCAATAAGCTGATTTATTTACTGAGAAATGCTCCCGTTAAGCTATCATACCAACCTTTAGTGTGTTTTCATTCCCAGGAAATCTGAAGAACAAACAGATACTGCAATAAAGGTTGCAATGAAAAAGCTGGAGCAATTTAAAGGAACTATTAAAATGTTAATTTAGTTATGACATTATAGCCATTTCAATGTTATTCCTGAACATAGAAAATGTATATTAACTGAGAGACTGGTGCAATAAAATGGCTATGTATAAGTGGCACAATGGCATGTATAATATGAGCTAATGAATAGGGGAGGAAACCCAAAATGGAATCCATGTCCTTTCGAAAGCCACCGTTTTATCCTCAACGTGACGACAAAAGAGTTATTCCATTTTATTTTCTGTCTGAGTACCTCATTTTACGGGCAAATTATCGTCTACCAACAAGCAGAGATGTCTCCCTTTGTCATTTTAGGGCTATTAATGCCCTCCTGAAATGTCCTTTGCGATGGATCGCGTGAAATAACGACGGCGTAAATATACCGTTCGCACAATTCAGTGCATTCAAGTCTTTCACTTCACCCTTTGCCAAAGGTAGACATGGCACTCTTACGACCCAAAAATCACTGTCGCAGTTTTAACGAAAATATATACTTTTTGAGGCCACATTAGGAACATTAAAATAGTCATTCATTTAAGAGTAACTGATTCAAAAAGGTAAATCTTAAAATTAACGTCTTATAAATATAAAAGATTGCTTCAAAATTCCCAAGGAATTTCCATACATCTTAATAATTGTAAATTGTCTCTTAAAAACGACTGTTAAATTATTTATCAGAAGCTTTAAGTACTCTCGGGACAAGTACAGTGTGTATGTCGAATTTGGGTAATGTGTCTATGAAGTGCATTTCATTTTAATTAATTTTATGAAGTTGCTAAATAACAGAATATATAACCGGAGTTTGCTAAAAGAACGATGTGAGTCTTTTTAAGATGAGTGATTACGAGAAATTGCATTAATAACTGAGCAGTATTTCGCAATGTAGATTAACCTTCAACTTAACATCTAACAACTTTTTATTAAAACTAACAGCCCATATAAATAACAAAACCTTAAATAAAATATGAGTTAATTAATGAAAAAAGCCAAATCAGAAAATCCTAAGGATAAAATTACTATTATTAAACGCTTATAAAAACGCAAAGCCGCTTCTTCTAGGTGAAATTACAATATACTGAAACAATTTTAGGCATTTATCGATCAGGTGGTTTTAATAGGGGTATCCCATGCTATTGTTTAACACGCTGAATAATAATAATAATAATAATAATAATAATAATAATAATAATAATAATAATAATAATAATAATAATAATAATAATAATAATAATAATAATAATAATAATAATAATAATAATAATAATAATAATAATAATAATAATAATAATAATAATAATAATAATAATAATAATAATAATAATAATAATAATAATAATAATAATAATAATAATAATAATAATAATAATAATAATAATATCAATAACAACAATAACAATAACAATAATAATAATAATAATAATATCCTGGCCATAATAATAATAATAATAATAATAATAATAATAATGATGATGATGATGATGATGATGATGATGATGATGATGATAATCTGTAATATGATGGCCTAAAATGTTTGAAAAAACACTTAAATAACTCTAAAGTTCTTCAAAAATGATGTAGTAAAATAAGGACTTAAGCCCGAGGTATTTGATTTATTAAAATTACTGTGAAGAAATCTATAAATCCGAGTATAACTGCTATACAAGAATCTGAAAAGCGAATTAAGAAAGTTTTTAAGCGAGTCTTACAAACTGTAGCATTAATTGTTTGAATATTCAGATTACAAAAGTCATAGAGAATGAAGAGGATTTCACTGTCTAAGACATCACATAACAAAAAGAACAATAGCAACCTGACTGTTCCCACCCAACGCAAAAAGATAAAATTGAACTATTTCATCCTAATTTGGGACATGAATTTATCAGTGTACCCAACGATACGTCTTCACTGACGATAGCCACCTTTCCACCCACAAACACTGTTTCGACCAACCATTAAATATGAGTATGACTTTTCCCCCAAGAATAAGAGTAGGCGATGAATGCACAATGTCACTATCATTTTTCAGATACATTTCTGATATTTGAAAATGTATACAAAATGTCAGTAATAAAAAGTCTTTGTATACTCAATGCAAATGCAAAGAAAGTTACTAAATAAACACGCAAAGGGCAGTAAAATAACCAAATAATTATATAAAATCGAAAAAGTGCCTTAATAATATAGAATGGCATAAAATGACCAAAATTTACCTATTACGCATTTTCATACACCAGAACTCATGATAGGGATTTATATACCTATATGTTATTAATGCCTATGATTCAATAATAAAAATATTATGTCATCAGACTCCAGGGATTACTCCCTAGCAAGGGTGACGACATTGCTCCCCTTCGCCGAACTACCGAATATGCTTCACGCATGACACCACCTGGAGGACGCAGGAAAGAAATGGACAGTCAGGCAGAGAGGGTCAGCACTGGGAGTTCAAATTTCTTGTGAGTTCTTGCTTAGTAGCGTGCGTAAGCTGTGATGTGCTTTCTCGTTAAAAGGCCCAGCAGAGTTCTCCAGTGGGAAGTTTGCAGCGTTATACACCTGGAAGAACTTCTCTAAAGCGTGATTATGAAGTACGGCCTTCAACAATGTTAAACGGAAGCGTTCTGCAAGTAAGGGGTTGTAAATAAGGAAAGGGTTTGTTTTTAAAAGGCGTGAGTAGCCTGTTATTTCCAATGGATTTAAAACTCACCATCTCCTATTTTTGTCCAGATTGCTAAAATTATTGTGCAGTATTACAACTAAGGGTTTGAAAATATGAATAGGGATAAGTTTGAAGCTATAAATTTATCTTCTGTCGAGCCCTACGGTAGAAATGCGAGTCCTAATTGTCCCAGCGATGTAACTTTCTATGTAAGGGATTGAAAGTAAAGGGTAAGACTAGTACTTAAGGGGAGTCGAAATGCCCTATTTTGCCAATGTTAAAATTTGACCCTTTATCTCAGTAACTATTTAGTATAACGAGCTAAATTTTTCAAGGCAAGCTGTTATGAAAACTGTTATGAAAAATAAAATACTTCAGTTATTAGAATGAAAGGTATGGTATTTTTAATAAAGCTCTTACAATTTTATTGGAAAGTGATGGTTTTTAAGTTTTTAAAAGACAACTAACCCACATAAAATAACAGGTTTTTGTTAAAACTAAACCTGTTTAGGTGCCAATGTGAAATTAAAAAAAACACACCTTCATCAATCCACTTCTTTTACCTTTATCCTCTAGAATGTTTGTTTCCACCACCAAGGCTGCAATTCACACTTTCAAACAATTCTTTAGTAAGAAATTTTAAGTTTATTATTAGTATTAGTATTATTATTATTATTATTATTATTATTATTATTATTATTATTATTATTATTATTATTATTATTATTATTATTATTATTATTATTATTATTATTATTATTATTATTATTATTATTATTATTATTATTATTATTATTATTATTATTATGTATACGTCATCATAATAATTATTTACTGTATCATGAACATTTAATACCTTTGCTCTGATAATATTCCGAATGTATATAAACAAATTGCACTAAGTTTTAAATTTAAACATCCTACTATTCACGACACAAATTACGTAGGGTGTTTGACTTATCACAACTTACGTTACCTTACCCTAGTACCTGGGTAGTATACGGTGTTTGATTCGTAGAGAGTGCCACAACTAACATCAGAGATCTGTAAATTTTGCGAAACATTCATTCGTCATTAACACTTTTTTTTTTTTTTTTTTTTTTTTTTTTTTTTTTTTTTTAAGCCATTATAGCCCACTCATTCTGATCGCATAGAGTAAAGAACGTTGTAGAATTCTGGAAGTATATATGATTCACTTAACTGATAAATGAACATTAAACTTTGCATAATATATACCACATGGCCATGTGGCATGAAGAAATTTAATCCAAAGTGAATGTTCGATGGTACGTTCCAGAGGTGAGGATACACACAGCTGTGAAAAGTGGGAACAATTTATAAGTTTATTTTCCACGACGGAAAGATTCTCTTGCTTAATAGCCATCTTCTTATTTTGAGGAAATCCCTTCTAATTAAATTCCACGGTACTTCCATCCGTCAACACCCGGCTTGTTCATTTACTATTTATTCATGCCTGAATGAAACGGCCCATCTTTCATTTATGGTAATTCTCTTCTTTTGGAAAACAAAGCTAAGAGGCAGTTGCCTGGCTGAGTGAAAAAGAGCCACGATGTGTATTGGATTGAAGGGGTGGGGGAAAGTGCTTGCTTCAAGATAACCACTCCCTCTTTCCCTTCACCCTCGTTCCCTAAAGATGGATTGATTTCCTGGTTCTAAGTGGATGATATATAGTGCGCCTCCCACAAGAACAAAAAAGGTGTTTTCTTTTAATTACGAGGGAATTATATTTATCAACCACAGAAGCTAACCCGCTACGGGCTCCACTTTGGAGGCAAAGGAAATTGCTGACAAAACATGTTGCCTTATTCCCAAGTTGACGCGAGAAAGCACAGTGAATTTGGTTTCGTTACTTCCGCAAAAATAGCATTTACATTTGCATCATATCTCATATCCGAACCATTTTTTTTTTTTTTTTTTTTTTTCACAGTTCCCAAACCGCGACAAACTTGTGTCAAACGTAGGTCAATGCTGTGTCATATTTAAATAATGCTTCAAGCACCAGTGCTTCAAGAGCTCACTTATTAATGATCAATCAAAACAGCTGATTGTTAAAAACTCATTCATCCGTTCACACAGCTTAATGAAAGTCACTCAAAGGAAGTACATAGTTCGTTTTATAAATTATGGAACTTGCTATTAAGAAACAAGTTCATTTACTGATTCTCGCTCAACAATCCTTACCTGAAACTATTATGAAAGATTACTACTACTGTATACATCAATGCAATGGAACATCTAGCTTGGACCAAAGATTCGAGTTCGCGTCGGTGGAACGGTAGTCTTCTTTTTCTGCTACTGCTCCTCCTCCTCCTCCTCCTCCTCCTCCTCCTCCTCCTTATGTTAGGCGTAATCGCCTGTTTTAAACATGAATCAATCCACCCTTCCTTCTCTTTTTTGGCCGTCCCGGACTTCCTCATTCCGGAATTCTGTCTCTCGCTATTTTCACTAATTGTTCATCTGACATCCTGGATATATGTATGTGCACTCCATTCCTCCTTCCTTCTTTCTACCCATTCAGTCGCCGGTCGGATCTTAGTATCTCTGATTTCTTCATTTCTTATTTTATCGTACATTGTCTTTCCAGCTGTCCTCCGTAACACTTTCATTTCCATGGTTTCCATCATTCGTCGTGCTCTTGCAGTTTCTACTCTTGTTTCTAATACATAACTTATTACTACTGCTTTATAAATGTCGACCTTTGTTTCTTTTCTCATATATTTATTTCTCCATACTAGCTCATTAATACATCCAGATATTTTGCTGCTATTACAATTTGATTGTTATTTTCTTGGACTAAATTTCCTCCATTAGTAATGCTAACATTCCGTAATTGAAATGCATTACCTGTTCTATAATGCTGTCTTCAATTTCTGATTTACATCTCAGCGGTTCTTTACTAACGGTTAATACTTTTGCTTTATTTATGGAGATTTTCATAATGAATTTTTACATTTTCCTTAAAACTCGTAAAAAAGTCTTTACATGTTATTCTCCGTTTCTGTCAGAAGTACAACAGCATATGCATTGCTGTGATAGAACTGCATGATGCGAAGTCCTGTTACTTTTCTAACACTTTATTGTTCTCTAAATTTTACTACAAATACACAATTTCCTTCTCGTTGCTAACACAGTTTATAGTTTTCTCTGCTATTACAATTCGCAATTGTTCTGATAATCTTTCTCAGTCTTTCAATGTCTTTCTCCACTTTCACTGCCTCTTATTTGTTGGCTGTTACGATATAATCACTTGACAACACATGCGTACTCGCTGACAGGCTGGCCGACTCACATTAGTAACTAAAAACTAGCTGCACACGACAACTTACACACTAACTCGAACTGACACCTACTCTATCACTCACTCAACTAACTCTAAAACTGACACTAACTGAAACTGCTACTGACTGTGTCTGACCTTCGAGAACCATCCATACAAACGTGCAACGATGGCTCAGCGGAATTAGCGAGAAGCTTCCCGACTTCTTTCTTTGGTGTTATACCGCCGTTATTATGATCACGTACACACACAACCACTCGCCGCATCCAAGGTCACCCTGCCTTCTCTCGTCCGGATATTGTTGAACGACCCAAAGTACAAAGTTCTTTAATTGTTGCATCCATCACGATGCTGAATAGAAATGAAGTTAAAGAATTGCCAAGTCTTACCCCTCTTTTTAATGGGACTTTCTCTTTCAATTGTCCCGTAATTTTTGACTAAAATTATTAGAATATATATCCCATTGGTTTATTAGATGGGAGAGTGAAACTGTAAAATACGATTGGGTAATGACATTTGAAGATACTAGTATCGCAATAACTGAGAGTATCTGACTGGGTTGTGTTGAACCAAATTACACACAATACGTCGCTCACAGAGCCATGTACAGCAAGAGCAAATAAATATTTCTCTTACATTCTTGATCTAGTTATCATACAGTTGAAATACCGCGATTAGAAGAATTCGATAACATAAAGAGGTCCATTCAGATGCAAATTGTCAGAAGTGAAATGTTTAGACAGCCACTTCTCTAAGAATGTGAATTGGGGAGTAAAACGCTCAGTTTGAGAGACTCAGCATTTTAAGTATGATTTTAAAAGTTAAAACGCAGTAGCAATAATAATAATAATAATAATAATAATAATAATAATAATAATAATAATAATAATAATAATAATAATAATAATAATAATAATAATAATAATAATAATAATAATAATAATAATAATAATAATAATAATAATAATAATAATAATAATAATAATAATAATAATAACAATAACAATAACAATAACAATAACAATAACAATAACAATAACAATAACAACAACAACAACAACAATAACAATAACAATAACAACAATAACAATAACAATAACAATAACAATAACAATAACAATAACAATAACAATAACAATAATAATAATAATAATAATAATAATAATAATAATAATAATAATAATAATAATAATAATAATAATAATAATAATAATAATAATAATAATAATAATAATAATAATAATAATAATAATAATAATAATAATAATAATAATAATAATAATAATAATAATAATAATAATTTATTGCGGAAAAATAAAACAAAATATTACAGAACAGACATTATTCTTATTTCCAATATCATATGTAATAACCTATTGAAGTAAAACGCAATTTAATTTATATTTCATATTTAATAGCTTTTTCTATCCTAGGTACGCCTTTTCCACCTTGTTTGACTGTTAAACTAAGCCTGTACAACAATAAACGGACATTTCGCCACACAAGTACATAGACATATCCCAATATCGTAACAGCTTATTTCTATGCTTGATATTTAATACTTGACTTCTAATGCAAGGGTTTCAATCCAGTCTGTTAAAATTAACAGACGATTGAATCTATGTGTTTGTTCATAGAATAATAAGAAACTTCGTGAATATGTCGATCATTGAGTCTGTGTTTCAGAAAGCATGCAGTGAACATTTTTGTGGATATTTTACTGCAGAAGCTTCCTTTGCTTCCGATTTTAAAGGGATCACCTTGTAAATGCTGAATGGCTAATGAAATTCTCATATCGGTTGTTTCTGTATCATGTGTCCTGCACACTTCAGTGCTATTCACTCATTGCTACCTCAGAGAAATAATCACATTAACTTTAATTCATTTTTTGCTTAAGAGTGTGTCCTACAAAATTAAATAAAAAATTGAATCAAAGTCCCCTTCGTTTGTTCGCTGTGAGAAAATATTTTCTCCCAAGATTCAATGTTTGCCGCAAACATTCCTGATGAAAATGACTGTTTTCTGTATGCGCTGATCACTTAGTGCTAATTAAATGATACTTAAACCACCCTGTCCTTGCAGCAACGGAAATAAAGGTCCCCATAAAACTGTACTCCGTTATTAGGTGGGCTAATTACAAGGCTGATGCTTATAGGTTCGATTCCTCGCAACGACAGAGGGACTTTTGTTCACTGTACCGTGCACAAATCAATGTTCACTAAGGCAGCCATTAAATAAGAATTAGCGAAGTGACTCGACCATTTGTTTTACGCAGTAACGGACAAACATTTCTGTACTTGACCAGGTCTACGTCTAATGTTTCGAAGCCGGTAAACAGTGTTAGCCTCTCATTCTCTCACTAATAGGAATGATACTGTTTCATGAAGACAATTTTGTCAGTTGAGTCTATCTATCTATACACATGAAAAGCAGAAAATGTAATGTTCTGGTAATTTTCGAATCTGGATTATTAATGTGCACTGAGATGTAGGTATAATGGGCCTCCCTGAGCAAAAACTCCCATGTTAATATATGTATATGCGCAGGTGTGTTTGTGTGTCTGTCTGAGTGTCTGTGTGCTTTTTTTCAAATCTTTATTGTTCTACATGTTCCATTACAATATGTAATACTACATGTTCGTTTTCCTTTACTGCTCTATTGATCTTTACAAAATAAACTAATCTTCAAATATGAATTAATATCATAAACAAATCGATTTATACAATTCAGTTATGTTTTTCTTAGATCAATTAATTTACATACTGGATGTATTCCTTAAAATAAAGTTTAACAATTTCTGCTTTAGCTGGTGGCCATTTTTCTCTTCTTTGAAGTATTTTTCTTCTGAATGTTTTCCTTTGCGCTTCTAGATTTCTGCAGTAATATATGTGGTCTGTTGTTTGTTCTCCTCCATTATAGGGACAGTTTGGGTCTTCTGTAGTAGTATGCTTTGAGTATTCTGTGTCCTGTCAGTAGTGTTGTAAGATTTGCCGTTAGATTTATCATTAACTTCATTCTCTCAACTATAGTAGGAAAGTGTGTGTCTGTATGTCTATCTGTACGTGCGTCTGTGTCTGCCTGTCAGTGCGTCTGTGTGTCTCTCTATACGTCTGTCCGTCTGTCAGTGCGTCTCTGCGTCTGTCCGTACATCTGTGCGTCTGTCCATGCGTCTGTGCGTCTGACTGTCCATGTGTCTGTGCGTCTGTCTGTGCGTCTGTCTGTGCGCCTGCCTTCCTGCATGCATGTACATTCACTCCAAAAAATATTAATCTCTACTTTAAAAAAAAAAATAATAGCAGCCAAATTAACTCTATGAGAAAAGTACAGTTTTGAATATGCAGATAGAACAAATTATATTATAGATTATGTGCTCTGGCATTTTCTAGAGAGTTCATTTTATTTTATGTACATCTTTTTTGTACACTTTGCCATGTATGATGCTTACAAATTATTTTATATGTATTTATTAGAGCAATTTGTTTAGTGTAATACCCGACAATGTCACCCATACAGGAGTAATATGATCTAGACAGACGGAAGAAGTTCCTACCCACCTCTGTGGTGAGGCGGTAGTGTCATTGTCTCACATTCAAGAGGTCCTAGTTCAAATCTCCGTTAGGAGTAGTTATCCAGATAAGCGTTCCCGAGGATTTCTCTTATCCTGAAAGTGGAGTGTATAAATTTGAACATAATTTTGTACATTTCATACATTCACCGTCCAATGTGACACTTGTGAAGTCTAAAAACAAAGAGGCACGTCAATGGAGGAGCTTAATAAAAACGTTGACCTTGGCATCTTTTTCCTCAGTCAGAGCAAAGTTCATTTTTACCACAATTTCAGGCACTGCACAGGGAGTACAAGGGACAATAAACAATTAACCATATTAGCAAAGTAAATATTCCTAATTCTGTAAACTATGGTTCATTAGTGAGACCTGCTTGGGACACTGCATATAATTCTCACAGCTCTCTTTGAAGCAAAAGCATTTAGAAACTTATGGTATAGCTGTTCCATAGGAAGGTAAAAAACTTAACGTTTACTGAACCGTGAAGTGCATTCAAGTGGTACTGCAGTTGTTTCCATTTCTCTGCATTTTCCCCTTTTCTTTCCTTTCTTCTTTCTAGTTTGTTTGTACTCTCTATGTCCATAAACCAACCATGAAAAATAACAAAGCATCGTCCCAATGCTTTAGTACCAAGTTAGCTACATTTCCCCATTTCGCCCCCTTTAGTTGACAGTGATGATAGTTTTCCTCCTACTCTGTCCGCAATCCCTCACAAAACCAGCGTCCAACATATCTTATGTATGGTGTTTTGGGAATACAACTTTATTTGGAATGTTTTAATTCCTCTCGACAAAAATAGTTTTTATCGAAAATAATTAAGCTCTTTCTGTAATCTTGTTTCCTTTGAGATAGTTATTGAAGGTAGTCTAACGTTTACAGCATGAAGGTGGGGGTGACTACCGACTCCCTCCCGCGGTCAAGTTTTCCCCCGATTCCCTCCGAAGCAGTAATTGTAAATATACCTATTTCCTCCATGCCATAATGCAACAGTTCCAATTAAATGCTCCGATTCGCTCCTGTAAGTCCATTCTGTTGGTAATACCTACTCCTAAGTCGATACTAAAAACACCAATCGATTCGGTCGCTTAGCATATCCTTGGCATTGGTAGTAAGCCTATTCATTCAACATAGCAGTGCATTGGAGTGTATGTATAGTGCTGCCAAAATAAGAAATCCACTTGAATCACACAAACGCTCATGGCGGTTGTAAACACGTGACCGCAGAGTGGATTGGTTCTTGACCGAAGCTCTCTGAGGAAGTAAACTAAATAGATCCATTTCTAAATGTTACTACTGTTTTACTGCTGTTATTTTGCATTAGCGGTGTTGATGTTAGTGGCTTTCTTGGGCCAGATTTACTATAGATGGATGTGTGTAGACAATGGCAAACGTGGAATAAAACAAAAGTGAGAGGTGCAGGGAATTAATTTTTCTAGGGAACTATAAATTTAGCTTCCAAAAAATATTGAAGAATGATGTTGGAAGATGGACGTGTGTATTAAAAACCTGTTAGTGGTTTATAAAAACTGGTTAAAACGATGAAGTGATCAAAGAACAAAACGTGCAACATAATCATAATTGTGAAAATGATTGAAAATTAAATAGGCAAATCATTAAAGGTGCTATTAGAAGGAAAGCAGTTGAAGATAGCAGTTGAAGTTGAAGAAAGCATATACTAAGACGGATGTCCAGTGCCTAACGAAAGGGAGTTAACAGAGCGAAAAGAAAAGAAAGGCCCCCACTACCCACAACCACAGAGAATGTGCAACATGTACTAAATACCATTGAAATCAAAACAACGACAAGTGAAACTTTTTTACTGTAAAATGTGACGGAAAATCGTGCAGTTAAGCCATGGAGGGAATCGGACTACACTGTATGTGAATAATAGAAGGCTGGGAGGGAATGTGACAAGATTCCCTTCTTGTAAGGGAATCAGAACCTCATTTTTGGTAGGAAATCGGTCGGACCCGGAAGAGGATGGATGCAATTAGCTGTAGCAATTAGTGAAAACGACAATAACTTTTCTGATAATGTCCTTCGCTAGGCCACCTGGTGCTTAGCTGCTGAGTTACTGCTAAACATCCTAAGATGGCCACAAGCTTCCTCCAAAAATTAGCAAAAGATGTGGCTGCAGTCATGAAATCGTCATGTTCTGCAAATTGTATCCGGCTTAGCGAGGAGAATCTTAGGGGTAGGTGCGGTCATGGGAGTAGTAACACTTGTGAAATAAGGACTCACAGCAGGGAATGGAATGCGTGAGCTGTACAGAAGTTGAATGTATAGAGGTGGGAAACGGCAGGCAAGGGCTGGAATGTTAACGTACAAGGTTATGCCACTACAAAGCATATTACTGTAGGATCCCACCTCCCTTTCCTTCTCAGTAGTAGCCCGAATTCAAGCCCCTCCCTGCCGTTTGTGTTTACTCCTGGACCAGAGGAACTACGAAGGGAGTTGATGAGACATCTGTTTGATACCAGCAGAGATGCAGTTACATCTACACTATCAACATAGACCCATCTGTTATTTTATATCGTTTATTAAGCTCAATTTAAGAGACCATGTTGGTGATTTTATGAAATCAACTGTGTTTCAGAGTAGGACCTTATAGGAGAAACAAACCAATGGGGACACTTAGGGTAGCCCTTATATACGACTGCCCCAAACATCGTATTGCTTCACTAATGCGATGTCCAAAATACATAGCGTTATGCTCTATCACAGCATGTGTGTGTGTGTGTGTGTGTGTGTGTGTGTGTGTGTGTGTGTGTGTGTGTGTGTGTGTGTGTGTGTGTGTGTGTGTGTGTATTTGTTTGTGTGTGTGTTTCGTGAGTTAAAATTCAACTTTCCACACGACTATCCATATTACAAACGCGCTAGATTCAGTATTGCTCTGTGATAAATTATTGTTTATATAAAGGTCTCCTACTTTTCGTTTCCCTACATATTATATTTAAAAAGAGAAGTAATTTGTGTGCCGCAAGGTATTGCGCCTGCCCAATGACCAGGCAGATGCGCAGTGGAAATTTCCGGCTTGGGGCTTGCTTAACGTGATGCTGCAGCATGGTGTTATAAAAGATAGTGACTGGTTTCTAACTATGAAAGATTATAACAAAATGCATAACAGAATGTTTTTCTATAATGATAAGAAAATATTAATTTATATATATAATAATAATAATAATAATAATAATAATAATAATAATAATAATAATAATAATAATAATAATAATAATAATAATAATAATAATAATAATAATAATAATAATAATAATAATAATAATAATAATCATCATCATCATCATCCCTTGAGCGTCTCCCCTGTACAGAGAGCACACTTATCGCCCGGCTGCTGCGTCCTCCAGCCGCAGCCAAGGTCACAGAGGAGTGCAGGATGGGATGGCGGAGGTCAGCGCGTTGACTCCCCGACCGTAAGGCGACTCTTGACTTTTTACGGACATTACCTTTCCATCTGGATAGCCACTCAATTGTTATCATGAGACTGAGTGCACCCCGGACCAGACCTCCCAACAGGAAGAGATCCCCAGGACTGTACCAGGGATCGAATCCCGGTTACCCGCACTATAGGCAGGCGCGCCACTACTGCACTATGGAGGCGGTCTTAATTTACATGTAAGACCCAAATTAGCCAGTCCTTAAAATACAAAATGAGGAGAATACTTTATCATTCACTTGCAAGTTATCGGCGTTCGTAATGCATGTGACGACGCATTGTGGGGAACCGGTTCTGCCCATCTGCTCTACAGGCCAAGCCTGCCTAACTTCATTCTTTTGGTAGCTCACCTACTGAGTTTACTCATTAGGACAGATCACTCTAAAGCTCTAGATTCCAATGCTACTGCTTGCACATAAGGCAAACTTGTTCCTCCTTCCATACTTCTCTAGAACAAAGTCCAGATCATGACTTGCTGCACTGAACTTCAGCTACACATGACAAGTTTCAAACCCTTACAAGGAGAGAAACATCAAACTTCGTATCTAGTTCATAAAAAGAAGGTGGAACTCTAGTTCTTCTGAGAAAGAGTATAAGTGCCTTTCAACAAATACACTCTGTCCAAATACAAACCATTTTCGCTATGAAACAGGGAAAGATCTTTGAGGCATTCAATAATACTTGTGTATTCCCCATTTATTAAATGTAGAAAGTACCTTTAATGCAAAAGCAGACTCCATCTTTTTAGAAAAAAGCCAGGACTGTTGCTGACTGTAAGAATGTGAATTATATGTTCAAAATACAAAAATGTATTTATGGGAAAATATGAGGGAAAAAACAAACCATGAGGGCATTAACAAACCAAAGAAAATAATATAATAGCCAAGAATTTGTTACATTTGTAAATGTGCCTACATTTTAAGACAATTCTGAGCAAGAATTTGTTTACACGTACCAGTTCAAGTTACTTTATACAAACTATTCCATTTTAGTACTTCACATGTTCTTGACGAATAGAAAATGTAAATTTCGGCAAACCGTGGATGTGTGGCCGTTTTATAATCATGATGTTCCTAGATTTTTTCTTGTATATGCAAAGAAACAGTCGTTGTTAAACGCCTTTAATCATGCCAAATCGTGACGGAGATGATCATAATCTAGTTCTCAAAAACAATGGAACTAGGTCGGTAAATCTATCACACTGTTCTCCAATTTTTTTCTTTGAACTTCGAGGAACTGAAGTTAAATTTCAACTACTATTTTCTTATGTTCCAGGTCGAGAAGACCGCATAACTGGCCGGGAGAGCTCGGGGCGCTGACCACGTCCCACCCTCCAGTACTGCACCCCACCAATGACGGCTGTACTGAGCAGAGGTGGGGGACGCAGCGGCTAGGCGGTAAGCCTTGACCCTTCATGGGCTGTTGCGCTGGGATTTGCTTTTACCTTACTTATTGTCTTATGTTGGATATTATTTAAATCTGATCTACATAAGCACTATAAAGAGAGAAAATGTGTGTATGTATGTGTTGTGTTCAGTGTGTGAGTGTGTGAGTGTATGAGTGTGAGTGTGTGAGTGTGTGAGTGAGTGAGTGAGTGAGTGAGTGAGTGAGTGAGTGAGTGAGTGAGTGTGTGTGTGTGTAGGGTAATAACTCTTTCACCACTGAAAAAACGCAACTCTTTCTGACGGACATTGGCTATAAAACACCTAATTTCATTTTATAAATTACTAAAATATTAAAGTGCGTTTAAAAAGAACTTGTACTTACACACAGTGGAGTTATGAAAGAACATGTTCCGAGATTTAGTTCAGAATGCCATGGAGTAGAAAATACTTATTAATATGGACAATGAGTACGAAATAAGACAAATGTAATGGATAGTTCATTCCAAGTAATGTATGTGTAGGTGGTCACGATTTAGCATCTAAGACTCAGCAAAACAAAAAGGAATATAATGTGCTGATAACAGTAGGACGCACGTCCAATACCAATGCTAACCCATTCTGATAACCTCAAGTTTATCAGAATGTTTTATCAGAATTGCTTTACTTCGTTCGATGTTGTCAAGATCGTCAACACAGTATGCTAAATAATTGCATAAAGAGAGAAGATTGTGTCCACCTAACAATAAAATTCAATCAACCGGTATTTTATAACTAACCATTCGGATTATAACAACAATCATTATCATCATTATCATTATCATTATCATTATCATTATCATTATCATTATCATCATCACCATTATTATTACTATTATTATTCATGTTGTTATTGTTGTTATTATTACTATTATTACTATTGTTATTGTTATTACTATTTTTATTGTTATTATTATTTTTATTGTTATTATTATTATTATTATTATTATTATTATTATTATTATTATTATTATTATTATTATTATTATTATTATTATTATTATTATTATTATTATTATTATTATTATTATTATTATTATTATTATTATTATTATTATTATTATTATTATTATTATTATTTTTTATTGTGTATTGTGTATTGTGTATTGTGTATTGTGTATTGTGTATTGTGTATTATTATTATTATTATTATTATTATTATTATTATTATTATTATTATTATTATTATTATTATTATTATTATTATTATTATTATTATTCTGGGTCGCCAGCTATGCGTCTTATCCAAAGTGGTTGAATTGGTGACTTGGAAGTGGGCAATTTTTTATTCATCAGTCTCGCATCTAGATCATTGAATATGTTAATGGTCTATACAGGCTGTTAGAGGCAGAGTGCAGATATTTGCACTGGTAATTAAAGGCAGGGTAATGAACCATATCACATCAATACCTGCTTCATTTGTAGGCTTATAGTTTTACTTCTTAAGAGTAGTATGTTTTCAGATTGGTTTGTACCGTCAAGTAGGCGTGCCAGAGAAAACATGACGCAGAGTGTACGGAACGAATGCTGCAACGCGTTAACGAAAAGGTACACAATCGGAACTGAGTTCAACTGCTTTCTTTAAGACCAATGACCTCACTCTGTCTACGCCAGTGGGTCATGCATTGAGGTGTGAAGCAAAACGGATAGTCTATCACACAGATGTTATTCATTTCGCAACGCAGTTACGACCATGAAGAATATAATGTATTAAACCATGTGATTGGCTTTTGGGAAAATGTTAGTTGAAGGGAAACATACTAACACACCGTAGTGGATACATATTAAGGTGTTATTATGAAAATATCTGCACTTACATCTCTAACGCCCTGTATAAGATAAAAACTTGTGGCTTCCATTTTATGAAATAACTACAGAAACAAAGGGAATGTACAATGGGTTAAATTATGATTATGTAAAAAATTACTGGAAAATGCCAGCAGTTGTTCTTCCTCCGTCAAAGGGTATTATGGGATCTGCAGCATTTACAGAACTTGGAAGACTCGGGTGGAAGTTAAGCATGTCAAGACATTTCACCGATGTCTAACATCCTTTAGCGTGAATATCACAGGATTTTATTAGGAATGTGATTTTGTTATCAATAGTCGGGACTGTATAAAATTACAATTATAATTAGTGAAGCAGAGGATTCGCTATAAAACTGTCTAGGTCACTGCATAATAATTTCATAAAAATTGGGGTTGGGGTGTAAAACGAAATTAATTTAACCGCCTTTCAAATTTAAAACGCTAACTGTGCAGTGTCGGGCAGCCAGCTAGTCTCTTCATAATTTGTATAAATACAAATTACTCCAACTACACCCCATTCGAGTTTTGAATTTCGCTTCGGTATTCGCAACCTTATCAATAAAATGCGAATACTGGGGCTAGAATTGGAAACAAAACGCTGCAGTTGACATCCAGACGTTTAAGTAATTGCAATGAGCTTTATTAATAGCCGCTGGATGTATTTACACCATACGGGACATCATGATACAAACAACTACTAAATCTTTGTACAGTACGGCAGCAAATGTATCGCGACACACAAGAGAGGCGCCGTGAGACATTGGAAAGTCAGTGTGACAATGGAAGAGAGGCAGCTGACATTGCCCGTCAGGCAGTGGTGGATTGTTAAACCTTTGTGCGCCATACACCTGATCTTAGCTCTTTAATTCGTTATGAGCATAAATAGGGCAGTAATAATAATTTACAGTTAAACGTTGAAACTGTAAACATTGACAGGCAAGATTTATAATTTTATAAAGAAATGATAGGAGATAAATAACGTCCATATGTTAAAATCAATGCATAATGTAATAAGCCCGAGTTTCAGTTGGCTATGCAATTAGCTAAACATTTTGTCATGAGGTCATTAGTGAGCTTCATGGTCAGATAAAGGCAATCAGTTGGGCTAGCGTAGCTAGGTAATCAAGCTTACGATGAAACCCAGTCAATAGAATACCATTATCTCAAGATGTACCTGGAAATCTCACGTCCGTACGTGGGGAAGTGCAGTTGCTAAGCTCGGAGAGAAAAATCTGAAAGTTATAGAGGAAAGGAAAATCTCCAAATTTTAGCATGGCGCATGGTGACGGTAGCGTTTTGATACGAACTAACAGTCTAAGATTTGGCAACATAATGGAGAAACGTTGTTAGGGGTAGCTATATAGGCGCAACTTAAGTAAATGAAAGAACTAATATTCCTAATATTTGCAGCTTTCCCCTCAAACTCTTCGTACATTACACGTTTACTGTGATCAGAAGCTTCGGCGTTTAAAAGACCGCGTTTGTGTTATTAGATTTAACGGTAACTTCTGTTTAACATTACTTAGCCGCCTTATTATGGAAACATTTTTAAACCGTAAAGTCAAAAGTTAGCAGAATCAACTCAACAGTCACCATTTCGAGTAATACCATTCAGAAACAGTTTAATTCTTCAAACTCAACAGTCGGCAACTCACTTCCAATAGATGATTCTATTAGCCTCCATTAAATGTATCGTCAACTGATGTTGTTTATCCT
Organism: Tenodera sinensis; assembly: GCA_030765045.1. NCBI lineage: Eukaryota > Metazoa > Arthropoda > Insecta > Mantodea > Mantidae > Tenodera > Tenodera sinensis. The sequence goes on along the minus strand of CM060962.1, from coordinate 55,532,874 downwards.
CACACCCTGAGATAAAGATCTTATAGTTCATCAATAGAGCAGCTGGTAGCAGATACATCGGAGAACGAAACTGGAGACGGCGTCAAGAAGGTGACGTACAAATCACTCGGCATTAATGTTCACTTGACTCATGCTGTCCAAACATATGCACTTTGGGGAAGGTTTTTGCCATTATGTTATGCACCATTTTAAGACAAACATTTAAAGCGATCCGATTTCTTTTTCTGGAGGAACGCCGTTCAACATCTTTATGGATACAAACATTTATAAAACTTCCTGAGTTTATAAATACCATTCCCATATTATTTCAAATATCCGATTTCATTATCTTTGATATTCTGCTTTTAATTTTGCAAAATGTAAGGTGTTTAATACTGAACGAATTCGCTTCTCTGGTTCGAAGAAATAAATCTGAAACTGCGAGACGCATTTAAGCTCTGCGAATGTGATTTTTTATAGTTTATAGCAAAAGCAAGTAAAAAATAAGTGGAATGTTGATCCCGATTTAAAAGTAAAATTAAGTCAGTTGAAGCCAGACATTAAAGAACTGTGTAAAGTGTGAGTTATAAATTAGTTAATACTTTTTTCTTTCTTTCTTTAATTGTTGGTGGTACAGTGGAGCCCTGTTAACTCGACTCTAGATAACTCGACACCCCCTTAGTCCACATTAGGTCGAATTATCTGGATTCTACTGTATTTAGCTCCCATTCCGACAACAGATGATGTCACAAGTGATGGACATTGATGACACGTGAAGTGAAATGAAAATTGGGAAAGGAAACGTTCCAGGCCTAAGATGAAGGCACTTCCCCAGCATTTGCTAATTATGAGTACTGAGAAAACCCTGGGGGAAAAACTCATTCAGGGAGGACTGTCCTTGCAGGATTGGAACCGCAGATTTCACTTCACCAGTCTGTGTCTTAACGACCTTGCAGACCCGGTTGATAGAAATTAGATACATTTGTGTAGTTAATATGTTTTGCTGATTGCAAGTGTGAGTATTGGAGCACCAGTATCAGGAACATACGTTTATCGAAGTTTATTTATGTATTCATCCAATATATGTTATCCTTTACAAAAATATTGATAGACACATTTCACAAAACAACCCTTTAAATAGGAATAGACTGAAGTTTTTCTTAATAAATAGATATATAATTCTAAATAAGGAGTAACTAAATAAATCACTAGTGTTACTAAAAATGTAGAGCAATACGCTTGCTCGTCCGTCTAACATCCAGCGTTAAATGTAATGGTACGTCATCGGGAAAGGTTGAGGAGCCCTACCTTAGTCTGTTAATCTTGTGAATAGAAGTGTGTAATGCTCTACTGCAGTACGAGATAAGGGGAATATTTTATACAAGCGCTTGTAGTAAGTTTTGCAAGTCAATAAACATCCCTGTTTAAACATTTTAGTACACTCGTACTTATAGTAATGAGAGAAAGCCTCAACACACATTGTGGGTATAAGGTGCTGCTATTTTCCGAGTTATTTTGATTAATTCAGCTCCACCTCATATATTACAACGGGCACAATGCTAACCAAGCGGCGAGGGTCAATTTATACATGCTATTCGCACATCAATCATTGGTAAATGAGTAGCAAATATTGTGTAGAGAAAAGGATTGGGCTAGATTAACTCAGACACTGGTTATAATAGCTCCAAGCTTCCTTATGCCTTTCAAGTTTCAAAGATTTAATTACACTCACTTTTCTTCAATGAATGTGATTAAAGCTAACAAAATTGTCCAGCTGAAACCTGCAACATCACACTTTTTTAACTGCGCACACTAGTTACATCTTAACATTATTTATTTTATCTTAAGTAATTTATCTATATATTTACTTATTTCACCACCAAATACATTTGAAAACGCCGTGTATCATTTTTTGTTGTTGCAATCATCAACGCAAGAATCTAGAATTTTGGATATTAAGATTTCATACCTTTAGAAACTTTTTATAGATTTTTTTTAATTCTGACTTTTGCCTCATTAAAAAAACTAACCCCTAGCGTAATAGCCCTTTAAGGGCCAAGGCTCACCGCCCGGCCGCTGTGTCCCCCACCTCTACCTACTACGGACGTCATAAGTGAAATTTCGCTCATTAGTTTAGTTTATTTATCTATATTTATTCTTTTACTGTATTTTTATTTAATACTGAAGTTCATCTCTGACTTTTGCCATGATCCATTTAATAAGGGCGCTATTGACCAAGTAGTTAAACGCCCTTAAAATTAAATTATCATCTTAATAATTCTTGTGTTTTGTTAGACTAATAGTTCTTTAACATCTTTAAAAAAATCTGAATCGAACAAATAATATATAAATTAATACATATTTGTGGCTATCAAAGTAAATCAGTATAGTCGCTTCATGATACCAAGGAAACCTCAAAAGTATCGTATAGATATTTTCCATCGGTTACAATGGGTCAACATACTCTAATACATTAACGTATCCAAACATGCCTTTCTAGAAACTTTGGAAGCCAACAGCGCATCAGCTCAGAGATTCTTTTTATGAGTGTCAGAATTTATAGCAGAATAAACTTATCACTTGCCTCTTTAAAAACTAAATTTGCTTTACTACTGGGCAAGCAATAACAATAACATTATCCACGGTGTGGATAATAAAATGATTGGGAGCTTGTAGTTGAATTCTTAACGACTTTGCATACTAAAAAGTTGTTTGATATAAAGCGAAACCATCTAAACAACGCTACAGCAACGCCACCAGTGCAATATGCCAGTACTTTGCCGATGTAGTTTCAGTTTTACGATTAATCTGAGCCACAGATAACAAGGTTCATGAGTAATTTTCTATCACGTCGCTACTGTGATTAAATATTCCGACAAATTATATGAATTTCTCTCTAGTGCCCACTGCCTAACAAGTGATAAATGACTACTTCTCACCAAAAATAATATTTGAAGCCTGAATCAGCAGGCAAATGTATTCGTCCGAAGTTACAAAACAGAATTTCCATCCCATCTTGTGCGTCAAGAACACTCTCCAGATTAAGGTGCCTGTTTGTTAATCTATAGCACAGAAGAACGAATTTGTGAAACAGAAAGAAGGCAGATAGGCCTTCCAGAGTCGAAAACGTTGGATATTTAGGCACAGAAGGAGTTTGAATGACAACGGTTTTAAGTACAATGTGGTTCAAAGTGCATTGAAATTTTTAAGGATTTACAGAGCCAAGTAATTTGCTTCTTCCTTTTCATTTTGTGTTTCAGTATCTTTTCCCGGTTAAGAAAAAAACACTGTTTGCAGACGTCTAAACAAACCTCGAAACCACTATTTTGTCTTATGCACAATGTAAAGCTGACAATGTAATACTATAGAATAGTATACAATATACAATAATTGTAGGCAAAGGAAAGAGGGCCTAACGAGTTCTCTCCATATCTCATTGTTTTAATGTGTTCGCTCTGACTTGTGGAATTGTATTGAGAGAGAAAAAAATGTTGTTTGGGAGAACGGGGATTTCAGGTGAGTCGATTACATCACAATCAATTGCAAACACATACATTTCACTTTAACTTTTTTTCCTCCCTCTCTATCCCTGATACGTGCTTGCCCAGCGCTGTCCCCCACCACCCTGCCTTTTTCTCATTCCCTTCTCTTTCACTCTGTTTAACACCCCGAAGCGGACAATTTTTTGACAGCTGTAGGTTTTTTTTTTCTTTTTTTTTTTTTTTTCCGTTTTCAACCAACCTCAAAGAGGTGTGTGATTATACGCATTGTATCTGATCACAAACACATCCCGGCATGAGATGCACTGGGAGATTCAAAATTCTATCGATAACCTCCCCCCTTTGCAATTCACAGTGAGGTTTTCATAAAAAAATTAACGCTACAATTATCCTGTGGAAATGATTGTTTGCAGTCAAGGCAGTGATCATTTGGCACTTGTTCCTTCGGGGTTTGTTTTAGCGCCAGGAGAAGAATTGTCTTCAAAATTTCATGTTTGAGAATATTTGTTGTTCGTTTGAAATAAATGTGATTTATTTTTGTTTACCCTAGTATTAATATAGCACACAACTTAAGCGATTGCGTTTATCGAGCTTCGCTGTTATCGAATTTGTTTTACGCTCTTTTGAATTTGGTTTAATATTTGTAAAGCTTTATAACATGTCTGGAGGCTAATAACCGCAGAGAAATCATGTTATCTAATTTTTAGGTAGCGTCTGATCCTTTTCCAATAAAGCCTACAGAAATGAAACAAATTTTGTTATAATAACAACTACGCGAAGATTTTGGCCTTAAGGCTGCAGGTTTTCGGACATTCCTCTGATTCTTGTTCTTGTAAGCCCGCATGAAAGCTCTTCATTTGTTATGCCAATAACAAATAAGGTTCACGTCATATCACAACATATACCTTTCTTTGGATTCCGCTGGCATTTCATTTTCAAAGTGAAACCGTTCTTGAAGTTTTCAGAATTCAAGTGTTGCAAGCAGATTCCGCCGAAAGGTCCCTGATTAACTTTCTAGAGTGGGGTACAATTTCTTCATTTTTTATTTTGATTTTCCCTTGGAACCACAGAAAGTGGTGAAAGTTAATTCTAACATAAGTTGCATTCTCTCTCTCTCCTATTTTGCTCACCTTTCCCTGGACTATACGTTCATAGTCATTTATATTAATCCTGTCGAGATATTTTCAATTAACGTTAAACTTGGGGCATTTTGTATTACATTCTAGAGACCTATGATTCTAATGAAGCTTTTCCATTGTATTTGGCATTCATATTTAGGATGAACTGCTCAGAAATAAAAGAAAACCTAGAGTAAGGTTCGGTACTGTTGAGATTTCCAACAACACCGGAAAATACGAGGAAGTTGCTTCATGAAAAACAAATCACTGGATTACACGTGCAGACAAGTTTGCCATCAAGAAATGCCATGCTGGTGAATGACAAAAGAACCTTTTTCAAAAGCGAGGAAGAAAAACGTGTCAAGGTAGCAGCTATAGAGAAGAAAACACATCATTAGTACTTAAAGGAGAAATATAAAACTCCTTGGGAAGTGTAGGATTGCTTTTGAAACCAGAAGAATGCCAAGTTTTATGTTAAGTTCTTTCAAATCTTCACTACCTTAGTCCTGAATAACGCATTTTAGATATTGCTAGGGGCATCCTGAAAGACTCTCTGCATACTGGGCATTAAATTTTGATTAATTCAAAGTGATCAGTTTGCCTCTCATTGGCACAGCATGAAAACGGGCACCCTTATTTTGGGGGCGTTTTCTTAACCTAGTTTCCACAACACAGATTAGCGTAGTACTTCCAATACCCTTATGTTTGTTCACGTTCTTCATGCTTTCTTCTTCTTCCAACTAATGAATATGAAGGGGCATATGCTTTTGGTGCTCCGCCGCGCAGAGTGTCGCGGGTTTAAGTCCCGCTTCGGGTACGGGTGTTTGTGTGCATTGTATATATGTATAAAAAATAAGGAAAGCACAGAAAGTAAAGTGAGGAAACACAAGGCAATTAAAGAATAACAAAATAAAGCATGCTCGAAAAATGTTCCATGCGCGCGCGTTTGTGTAAACAGCATAACTCAAAATCGAAATTCCGGATAAACACCAACAATAGTATTTAAACTTAATATCTCCCAAAGATGCAACAGAGATTCTCAAGAAAAGGCCACCCCATACTATCGTTTGAAAGGGGAATGTTTAATTCCTTTTTATTTTCTCAAAAACGATTTTAGCCACTGTCTATTTAACATATTTACATGAGCAATGAAATCTATCTTTTGAATTTTCTGGAAAAACCTATGAAGTTCTGTTCATTCGAGATGATTTTTTATAAATTTGTATAGGTAACTGGTAAAACACGAAATATGAAAACTTACCATACAAAAAAAAAAAAAAAAAAAAAAAAAAAAAAAACGTAATCTCTTTAGCGTACAGTTTATTTCTAATAAACGTTGGCATCAGGCATTTCTGAGATATTGCTGTTATTGGTTAAAAATTTTTAATACATCATTCTTTGAGGTGTTGCCATATATCTGATGTTTCTTACGAGGTCAAGGAAAGAGTATGAAATCTCAAGGCCAGTACACAGCGATCCGTTTTAAAAGCACTTGACTATCGATATCCTCTTTGCGTCTACACCGAAATGTATAATGGAACTATTACTGTAATTACTTTTTCATCCAGAGATGAAAACCATGCTAATGCCTAAAATATGTATACACTCAACGGGATGCACCGCACTCATTACGTTGAAATCCATCTCTCATACGCCGCTTATCTCTTCGGGAAGTACAAGAAAGAAACGTCCCAAATGTGCCATCCAATTTCAACTATTTTACCCCGTGGAGGAATACTTAAGTGACAAATCTCCCTGACAGTATCTTATGAATCAATATTGTAATATGCATCATAATGTACTACACTTAGTGCATATATTGGAGGAATATCCAATATATGTGCACGCACATACACACACGTGTGTGTATGTGTGTGTGTGTGTGTGTGTGTGTGTGTGTGTGTGTGTGTGTGTGTGTGTGTGTGTGTGTGTGTGTGTGTGTGTGTGTACTGTATATTTTAGACACTAATTTCAGACTTGCACAATTATGTAAATCAGATGTAGTTTTAGTATTTAGCAATTACACTCGGTCTGCAAAAGCCAGTACTGTGGTAATATCTTGTACTGCTCTATATTTATTCAAATTGTGCAAAATTGGAACTAGTACATTTGTGTTGTAAGCACTAACATATTTGTAAATATGTATCAACAAGTGACATGTATGCGCTTAAGAGCAACCATCCGGTGACGTACGGGCTATAAAAGCCAAGTGATTTAATTACACATGAGTTGTTATTGCTATTAAGATTATTATTATTAATAAGATTATTATTAAGATTATTATTAAGATTATTATTAAGATTATTATTAAGATTATTATTAAGATTATTATTAAGATTATTATTAAGATTATTATTAACATTATTATTATTATTAACATTATTATTATTATTAACATTATTATTAACATTATTATTATTATTAACATTATTATTATTATTAACATTATTATTATTAACATTATTATTATTAACATTATTATTATTATTAACATTATTATTATTATTAACATTATTATTATTAACATTATTATTATTATTAACATTATTATTATTATTAACATTATTATTATTATTAACATTATTATTATTAACATTATTAAGATTATTAAGATTATTATTACTATTATTATTATTATTACTATTATTATTACTATTATTATTACTATTATTATTACTATTATTATTACTATTATTATTACTATTATTATTACTATTATTATTACTATTATTATTACTATTATTATTACTATTATTATTATTACTATTATTATTATTACTACTATTATTATTATTACTACTATTATTATTATTACTACTATTATTATTATTACTACTATTATTATTATTACTATTATTATTATTACTATTATTATTATTATTACTATTACTATTATTACTATTATTACTATTATTACTATTATTACTATTATTACTATTATTACTATTATTACTATTATTACTATTATTATTATTATTATTATTATTATTACTATTATTACTATTATTATTATTATTATTATTATTATTATTATTATTATTATTATTATTATTATTATTATTATTATTATTATTATTATTATTTTGCACGTAACACAAGTCATATTTTAGTTTTATACAACTTCTAGTAGCAACTATTATGATGTACACAGTTATAAAACTAACTATTAATTAAATAATATTGTACCTCTATATCTTAGCAGTTAATTTAGATAATTTTGTTTATATGTGCATGCAAATAAGGACTTGTGTACATTTGCCTTATGGAGCATGTGAAATATTGTGTAGTGACGTACAGACCTCATAAGCTGAAGGACGTGATTGTATGTTCCTGAAGTTATTCTAACCTACACATGTCAGCACTTGAGGGTGATATGTTGTATTCTCATAGGATATATAGGTGGGTATACGTCACCTTAACAATACGTTTAGTGACTTTGGTCAAAGCGAACTTACAGAGAGCTTTCTAATTTAATCTGATCTAAACTGGAGTTGACCTGTAAGCGTGGATGTCGATTGGCTAAGCTTGGAGGAGCGTCTATAGTGAGAATTGTGTTCGATAACCAGACACGGAAAAAACCATGTCTCGTGTTAACCTAATGAACAAGACTAGATAATTAGGCTACAGGATGTTTTAAGGTTATAGTATACAATAGAGAAATAACCTTCAGTGGTGTAAAGTGTCAAGGACTACGTGATAATATGCACGTGTGCCTTTAGAGAAGATGCAGCTGAAAGGAATGTTATGAACAGTAGAGTAGGCTGTGAAATCCCAGATCGGATGCCTTGTTACCATTAGAGTTACAGAAAGTCCGTTGCCTCTACACGAGAATGCAGTGTATAAGTTTTATTCCGTTAGAGACATGCAAAGCAAACACATGAAAGGGAATCAAAGCGCGGCAACTGTGAAAGAGGAAGGAGCCTGCTCGCACTTTACTGGAATGCATTTCTTTCTGGCCTACACACCAAGGGCAGTGTGAAGCCATTTAAAGATAAGATGCCTTGAGCATCAGTTGGTTACTCTCTAGAAATAGTATTACTTTCATCAAGTGAAAGACGTGCCAAAAATGTGTGCAACTGAAACACGTTTGTTAGACTAACACTGCATTTAATAGTTGCCGCCTCCATAACTTTTTCATTTTATTTCTGTACATCCTGGATGCTTCCAAGGTTGTCTTAGCAATGCGTTTCCAAATTTATATCGAAGCATTTTCAGACACAATTTGTATTTTCAGTCTGTATATCCATTACATGGAACATTCATATAGAAATAATTTGGATGTTAAAATACGGTTGCAATAAATAATACGAATGTAAGAATTATTGAATTTAGGTGTACTAAACGTTGTAATCTATAATAGTTTGTTCTAGCTAATTGTAATTTTTTAAATTCTGTCTTTTAATTTTTTTTATTACACGCATGCAGATAATAGCTATTGTCAATCACTGTTTCTCGTACTGAATTGCATAATAGTTTCAATATTTTCATTGTTGGTTTTTCTGAGAAACAATGAAATATCAAGTTGGTCATAAAGTACTGCACCGTCGATATAATGTGATTCATGTAAAAAAGGAATAGTTAAACAATGTTAAATATTACCTTTATAAACACGACAAGATATAATATTCAATTTTAAAATAAATGTGTTTTAAAAATTGCTCAGACTTTTGTTACTAGTGGTGGTCACAAAGTACCCCCCTTGGTAATCTAAGTTCTGGAATAAGGTTTGGTAATGCTAGGGTTAATACAGTGCAGGATATGAGCTTCGATTTTTTTTTCCGGTCAATAAATTGTAGTTAATCCCTCCAAATAGTACGAGAAATGTAAACACTAGAGTTGAATCCAAAATTTGTACGAGATTTCTGTAAATTTGAGTAGCTATTACATTTCGTTAGAGCCTGATCCACTAGCTTTGGAATACGTCAAGTGCAAGCCAACCAGGTGCTTTTTTCAGCCTACCTACCTTCATCAACTGCAAGAAAAATGCAGGTCGTTCCTTATATTCTTACATTCCCTGACCCTCATTAATCACACTATCTCAAGCGTAACTTCGACACATTAATTACGACCTGACACTTTATTTAAAATAAAAAGTTCCCCTATGGCCAGGCAGACTACGTTAGTTGCTGCTATAAAAATGTGAATGCTCTGGCACTGCTTTATCATGCCTAAGGACCTTTCATGTGTCATTCGAACACATGAATGTGACAAATTTAAACTTCAGCTCGGAGCAATCGTGAATCAGATCTCTTCCTCCCCGCAAGTGTTCCGTCGATATATGCAGCCAACTCAAACTTGGTCGTGCGAATATCAAACTTCCAACCCTGCCTCCGACTTGTGTTTCAAAGTCAAGGGGAGGAAAAAACGCCGCTATTAATTTACGTTGTATCTGGTAAGGTTCTAAAATGAAAACTGTCCACCCGCTTTACAATAAATACCTGCTAATTAGATCTCGAAAGCCGAAAAATGTTGCGTATTTGTATAATACAACTATAAACACAACTGTTCTTTATATCTATTTTCGTAATTTTTGGAAATAAACCGAATTATCGCTAACAGTAATAATTAACTACCCACAAGCATAAAAGTGAACTGTTTGATACTTGGTTTGCGCGTTACATGATAACTCGATAACGAATGAACTCGTTTCATACTCGGTATGTAATATGATCATTATATTATGAGCTATATAGCATACGAATTACTAACCCCATTACATTACGGAAGGAACATTTTTAAAAAAGTCGATATATTTATTTCAATATTGTTCTCCCTTGGCTAAGAGCGGTTTCTTACTCAATTTTTCTGTATGTTTCATACCCTCTCCTTTTCGTCACTTCGTCGCAAAGTAAAATCTTTGCACAATACCACAAAAGGAATTCACTAATCTCTCCCTTGGCTCTTTTATAGCACATCACAAGTATCTAAGCCTTCGCATGTTCCACTACCTTATCTCATCCTCTGCTTTTCTACCTAAAATCCATACCTAGTCTTCTCTGCCTTTAAACAAATTATTCCCTTGTTATAACCTAAAATTTAGTATCATTGGACTCTTGCAAATCTGGTTATTTTTTTATCACACTGCATAGCCTTATATCGAAATGGCATTACGATTGAAGCATTCGATTAGAATAGAATCGGTTCGTATTTTCTAATTAACATTGCCTTAAGAGGTATTTCCATTAAAGAAAATATAGTATAAAAGCATTACTTAAGATTTCCTATTGCTACAGATAAATGTATTTATAGAGGAATTCCAACGTAATGGAATTGACTCTTAGTTTCCAAACGTTAATATCGAAAATATAAATGCTTTGAGGGGGCCGACAATGGGATGGGAACTCGTATGATGGAGAAGCCAAAACTGTTTATGATAATACACAATAACTTGCGCGCGCGCGCGCGCGCGCACACACACACACACACACACACACAGACACACACACACACACACACACACACACACAATAATAGTCGAGGCCATTAAGGCGCGGAGTCGTGAACAGAAAGTCTGGGTTTCAAATCCGCCCCATCACTGAGACCTTTCCAGTTTTACCTCAGTCCTCATAGTTAGCGAATGTCTAAATTTAAAACTGGAACATTTCTTTCTTAAAATGCCCATTCCTAATTATCATTTCATGTATAATTCCCACCCCTGTGGCACTGTCTGCAGTAAGAACGGGCGTTAAACACTAGTCTACCTCCTTGCCCCCCCCTTCTCTCTCTCTTTCTGACATACAATCTTATATACATATAAATGGTCCTGTTATTCAGTATACATCGAAATGTATATCTCGCCGAAACCTTAATATTTATTTTTGGACACAAAACAATACGTCCAATAGGTATGAATATGGACACCTGATTCAATGTCAATTTTCTGCAGATTTGGTAAATTTGTGCTTTGTACCAAGCTATGTTACTGGAGAATGTTCAATCGGAAATATTTTAGGGTATATTAACAAATTTTTCCTTTAACTAGTCCAGTACTTTTTAATAGAAAGCACTAAAAGTCCCGTCAACAGCCCAGAGGCCGCTGTAGTGAAAGTGAATTAGGCATAAATGTGAACTATGGACCGGCTATAAATGGAACGCTTGGTATTATATTTTGAAGTGTTCAAATGACTAGATTTTCAATCCTTTTGTTTGTTTGTCAAAACAATATTTTATTAAAGCCGAGACGGTTATCAGGTACTGAAAGTCTGGAAAGAAAGCTGAACGCAACGTTAACGATTCAATTTGTGAAGGATTAAAATGGAAGAAATGCAAAATGGGACAATAAAGTGGCAAAAAACCTTGTCTTCGAGCAGCCTCAGGATTTTGTGCCCCTTACCAGTAACAAAAGCATCACATCCGCAACGTGGGCACGCACTTATGCGTGATATAAAAAGTGCATGATCCACTCGTACTCACGCAAGAAGGGGAGGTGCACTTTGACTGCTCCGTTATGACGCATCCACCAGACATGCATATGTTTATCCCCGACTCCACATGTCCTATCACATTAATTTAACATTTCTTTTTACTGCGTTCCTTTTCTAAAATGTCATTGAAAACCCACATTCTATTTCTTCTCAATGCAAAAGTTAAATATTAGAAAAAGTCTGTATGTTTACGAAAAACAAACGTCAGATACAGTAGACCCCGCTTAAGCGAACTAAAGATAGCCGAGGCATTTTGGATAACGCATTTTTTCGCATAAACAATAAGCAGCAAAAAGAAGAAAATAAAATTATTACAACTATATGTAATAATATTTAATAAACAACTACCGTATATAGCATTCACATATGCATTACAATATTAGAATAAATATTTCATAAAATCAATCATTTTTTGTGATCTTTCTTCTCGAGCGCCTGCGAGCAAAACCCACCGTTTCATGAGTGTTATGTCGTTAGTGTAGCTACACTTTCTTTGTCCCATAAAATGAAAGGCAACCTACTAACAAAAACGTTGTGTGCTCTTGATAGTGGCATAATTCAATATTTCCAGCTAACAAGGGGATTAGCGCAAGTTGCAATCGCAATTGTCATCAAGTTGTGATTTGCACGTAAGAGTTTTACATATACATTACAAATATGCTCCCAATATCTGTCAAACTGGATTGTTGGTAGCTCTTGGCAAACGATTACGAGGATGAACATGTCCACAGAGTATAAAATGCCGAGTATCACAATAGGACTAGTTCATGGATGCCTGCAATAAGCTGTCTTCCGAGTCACACTGCGTTTGGACATCAAATATACGTTCGGAAGGTGTTTGTAACATCACTGGTGTGAAGTCACCATATCCAGCTACAGTCCAGCAGTAGCGAACAAAGTCTGCAAAGACTGGAGAACAGAACTGATTGTGTAGGATTCACATCAGCAATTAAATTGATCATTCAACGATAGTGTGAACTGATAGTCGTTTAGGAAACTGTGAACTTCAATCCGCTTCAGCACCGTCTTGGAAGAGCAGCACGTCAAGTGGTTGAATGAAATATGCATATGACTGTATGCACATGTTTCGAGGTCGGATAGCATCGATATGAATAACTATCATGGCAAAATTTGGAACTAATTATTTTTGGGGACATAATTCGCTCTTACTGTCATTTCGACCATAGCATACACTACAAATAACTACATTAGCTAGAGAGAAACTGTTTACGATGACTAAAGTTACTACAGTGATTTAAAAAAAAAAAAATTATTTTGTTGTTTAACGACGCTGTCAATTGCCAGGATCACATCAGCGTCGCCGGGTGCTGGAATTTCGTCCCGCAGGAGTTCTTTTACATGCCAGTAAATCTACTGACATGGAGCTGTCGTTTTCAAGCACACTTAAAAACCATCGGCCTGGGCCGGGTTTGAACCCGCGACCTTGGGATCAGTAGGCCAGCGTCTAACCAACTGAGCCACCAAGACCCACTACTGCAGTGATGATATCATGTTAGGTATGGTCCATTGTGAGTGGAATATCGAATCTTCTTAACTTACAGTGTTATAGGCGATAACACTTAGTTTATATAGGTTTGTAATCAGCACCTCAAACATATTCATCCAAACCAATCCGCAATGGCAATTGCGATCGCAACTTGCGCAAACTCCCTTGTAAGATTTGAATATGACATTGTAAGCTATCTTACCTCTAGTACTCTGAATCCCACCTCCCCAGACACTCTATCACTAACGCTCTTGAGTTTCTGTTCAATGGTTATTATAACGCTTTCTTTTCTCTATTATCTTATGCACAAAAAAATCACTGATTAACACAAATAGTAAAATAACACTGAATGCGTGTGCAAGCAGTTAACATTGAAGTGTGGGGTAGAGGGTGAGGATTAAATGCTTATAATACCGAGTATTGGAATTTAGGCTTGGGTGCAAAAGAACATCGCCAGTTGTTCCAGTAAGTTACCAGAGCGAATCTGAGCATTTGGTATTTATCGTACAACGTTCCTTTCTTTGTTTCTTTTATCTTCTTCTTGATTTGTCTTTATTTTGTTTCCCCCTCCTCCACAGTTTTAGTTAGCTCAATTTGACTAAGCGGGGTTCTGCTGACCCTACTTCATATCTAAGTCAAGCACATTAAAGTTACAAGTCAATGATTTTCATGAATCCTCACCCCGTTCAAGCGTAAATTATTTGGCTGAATCTCTCTTTTTTTTCCCTCAAGACACTTTCATTGTGTTATTAAAGTATCTTAAGCTTAAGAAATTCACATTTAGCATAAAAGAGTACTAACCATGAATTTTCTAGGAATACCTTAGGATCCTTTTCACGCTCATTAAATGTTATGTGACTGGGAAGTATTAAATATAAATATTACGGGGAACTACGCATCTCATTATACCTACTGTTGCGACATAAACAATTTTAAACATGTCTTAGGCGGTCCGTTTTGAAACGCAAATTAGTAATTCTTTTGTTTCCCAAGAGCCAGTAAAACCTGCATCTAATGTTATTGCTAGGTAAAAATTAGCACCTGCGTGTTAAGGATTTCTGTTATTGTTTCTTTTTCATTTACATACAACCGTTATCAACTAAGATGAAATGGTTTTACTCTGGAAATCACTGTTCCTCAACTTTGATGCTCACATTCTTTCAGCTCGATTTACTCGTTAAGTTTTCTAACATTTAACATTAAATTTATCAAATCCTACAAATTTATTCTAATTCTGATTAATGGAGACTTTCCGTTTCAATAGAAAACCAAACCCAGGGGCTCCAGATTTGGAGCCTCTAAGTTTAGAGAGTGTATTGAGTTTAGTATCAGTCTATAATATGTAGGTATGTCATCCAACAATTAACTAATCTAAACCATTTCCACAATAAGAGTTTATCCTCATCAACAGGTGTTAGATATAAAAATTGGCTTTTGTAAGAATGGTTTGTAGGAAATCTACCAAAATAACCGATTGGTCACACTTTTAGTTTTAATTTTATATTCCTCTTCATCCCTCGTCTAATATTTCAAGTAAACGTTTATACCATAGAAATTTCTCCGAAAATACGCGTCTTGTGGTTCCTTGAATCATGTAGGCAGACAAAGAAAAATAAGTCTGTGTACATATTCAAATTACTTTAAAGAAACCAAAGCCGCATAGTTATAAAATTCAATGTGGCATTAAAATTTACTATTTTCTGCGGGGTATTTTCAATTGCTTCTAATGGGACTGAAACGCACGCTATTTAAATTATCATCAGATATTTCTACACCAGTGTAATTGGTCTAAGGCGCAGAAATATAAAGTTTAATACAATTCGGGGACATTTATGTCTTAGACTCGAAAATGTTCTTGTAGATAAGTCATGTTCCGGTGTTACCGCAGGATCTTCGTACCAAGGGCTCCAAAATGAGTTATCACCATGCCACAAGGCTATTTTTGCCGGTTAGATTGATAAATAAAGTTTGACCCTGTAAAACAAGCTAATGTTTTATCTAGCCGTGAATCGATCTTTGGTGCACGTCTAAACAAACTTTAGAGCCACTAAAGTCATTACTAGGCTTGTAAGCTTCGAGCCCGACAAGAGTGACTGCAGTGTTCTCTGCTTAATCAACTGTTTGACGCACTATGTATGAATGTAGTCCAGTAAACAGCAGGGAACCCGTTTTATGTACTGTATTGCAGTCAACTACCGTTACGAGACCCTCGTTGTACATCTAGTATTTTGTTAACACAAAGTTGGTTCTAAAAAGTGATTTTGAAATTATGCTAAATTCACAGAGAACAGATTAAGAATCATACTTCGTTATTTAATACGCAAGATCTAATAACAAAAATGTCTGAGTGCCACGAGGTCATCTAAGAAGATATCGGCAGCAACGAGTGGATCAATCATCAACCGGCTGAGCGGGTATCTCAAAGCATCATACAACAGACATTGCTCTTTGGACTAATGCTACATTACCATTTTCAAGGAAGATGTTAATTTTACGTTGCAGAGACCTCACTTCTTTCGATTAACATTAAGAACCTCTAGAAGGTTTGATATCTTGTTTAATTAAGTGCAGAAAACAAGCATATCAACAGCAATTTCGTTTCCAGTAAATTAAGCAAACAAGTATATCTATTTGTGATTGTTGGCAGATTATCTACGCATTTTCAAACAGTAATAGTACGTGAACTTAATTTGGTTTTACATGATATATGTTTTACATAGCTTAGCTCTATTAAAAAATGCGCTTTATCAAAGCCCACATCAATGGCTGCAGAAATACTAGTAGGTAAAACACAAAGTAATTCCAAAGTCTTGGCTGTTGTGAACGGTCCGTGCAGCAGACACGGGGAGGTTCGTCGCCTCTGCATGACCCAGCTGCTGTTCTCTCGAGCAGTACACAAGTGCACTTGAGTCCTATCCTTCAACATCGCAGATGTGGGAGGTTTATGAAAAATTGCTTGTGCTACTGCGGGACTTCGAAGCTCTGTTCCTACCTCCGAGATAACCAGCTTCGTTAGTCGTTCAAATCAGCGTCGTTTATCAACACCACTTCTAACAGATCACCAATCATAAAGACGACGGGGCTTCATCTAACCACTTTGGCAACGCTGATCCTGTAAAGCAATGTCCGGTACAGATCTTATAAATAGCATTTTTGTAACTTGCTTTTACACTATTCTTAAATATGCCGAAGACAATGGCATTAGAAAGGCATCTGAACTCACAACATTGCTTAGAATAAAAATGACAGCGATTCTGCTTAAAGAAGTAAAGTAAACAAACCGCGCCGCTTTCTCTGTCCACTATTATAGTTTCATAGCAAATTATGTTGACTAAGTTCATTACATGGAGTGGTTGCCAAGTCTTTCAATAGCCGAGTCAGATTTTTCTAACCCTTAGCTTTAGCTTGGTGCTACCTCGAGTATACATAAGGAAGCGTTGTAGAGAACAGTAACCGCAGTACTGATACCATGGCACAAGAACAGCAAATATATTCAACGACGAGTTAAATTTCTTTTTTGTGTATTAAACCAGTGCCATGTCTACGTGTAACACGCTTGTAAATTGTGACAAGATTATGTCAATCCGCATGAGAGACACGACATAAGAAACACAGTAAAAAAGTATTCAGGAAATAAAAATTAACATATTTAAGGCTTGATATTGGAGGTACGATAATTTAGAACATAAACAGTATAAAGCTTATCTACGTTGATTAACCTTGTACACCTGTTCTACTACCATGCAGGAAAAGAGAGCTGCATAAATGGGAGAAACCACCGTTCCCTTGAGATAATGCCTGAAGAAGTCGTTTAGAAACTTTGTCTTATCTTTTACTAATACTACTTTATCCCTTGCGTCCTTTATTCATTTCACATTCGGCATAGTTGTGGTGTATACACTCTGGGTACGGTAGCGTTCTGCTCTAATGGTTTCATTTTGCAAAGTTTGGGCCTATAATGTGCTTCCCAATTACACCACGCATAAGGTGGTTTAGGGAGATTCGGACATCCTAAGATGAAACACATTCATTTGAAACCAATGTTAATCAGTTTTACTCCAATTTACTCATAGAGGTTTGTGGATATGTTCATCATGATTTTTATGTATCCAGGATTGATTTAATAACGTTATATAACTATTTAAACAAACAGTACGTCCATGTCAAAGAGTCAACTTCTTCTTTGATGTGGAGGAGTTCGACATAGTAGCACAACAGAAAAAAATATAATTTGAACTGTATGGGTTTACAATGCAGAAGTTAATTCTCAGACAACAATAAGTAATAATGGTAACAGGCGAATTTCTCAACATTGTCATTTGTCACACATGTCACACGAGAACATTTCTGACACTCTCCCTCACACTGAAACCAAGGTTCTCCAGAATTGTCATCATAGTAATATCCGCTACAAACTGCACAATCAAACATATCAAACAGTTGACGAGTTGCATGTTAAACGTCCGGCAACTCACCTCAGTGGAACTTGGGCTCATTTCAGTGGACATAAAAGGGACGGTAAAGTACCACGTTTCATCTCTAGAGTCACGCCCACGACATTCTCATCTTCTAAAGACAACATTTCTTGAAGCCATCTGTAACAATGGGCTTCTTGAAGGTAATCTGGACACATAGAAATTCGAACTTTTATCTAACAATATCGCACTTTAGATTGTTCTGATAGCCACATCATGGACTTCTGTGGACTTCTCAATATAATGTCCGACTTTCATCCTTAATCTCTCTGCCTGTAGTTGATCTACCAGAACAGTCATTATCGAGAACACTGCCCTACGAGATTACCTACAACATTCGGCGTATGACTACTGCAATAGGAAATGCCGTGTTGTACTATTGTTGCACTTCCTCTGTATGCTTATCCTTAAGGGAAAGGACATTTTCTACCAAAAGCATCGGTTATTCCATTCAAAGTCAATTTCTTTAAGCAGAGTTAGAATTTGATGATTTTGGTATGGCAATGCATTTTATGAAACAAAGTTATACTTTTTAAAACTTATTCGATTTCTCTTCTCATTTATTTGGTTATATGACACTGACTTGCAACGCAATCTTGCATTTCTGTCTAACCCATTATGTTATAACTCTTCCGCTAACACGATAAACCAATGAACCCTCCGGAAATACACACTTAAACAATCCTCGCTATTTGCATTATTGCAACACGCATTTCATGTGGAATTTGCTGGAACATGACCAGTCTAAACAAACTTTCATATGCCACAGAGCACGCAATTGTCAACGGGAAGAAAACCTAAAACTTTATTTTTATTTTTGACAGTTTTCATTGGTCAATACCTACATAAAGTTAAAACACGAAGTTACCACTACAAAACAATAGGGGACAGACAATAGGTATAATATATGTAGTTCACTTTTGAAACCTGAGTTGAAGCTTTTTAATGGACACAAATACCTACTGGAGTTGTATCTCAAACATTGAATCTTACTATTGCTGGTTTCTAGAAGGTAAATATTCTTACACTGAATGTGCCTCTAATGCAAGATTTTTTTACGTTTTCTCTTGTAGCAAACGCGGCACATGTGCGTAGTAAGACTGGTGTTCTTTTGGACCTAATTTTGGTGGAACAAGTCCTTTGTCTCATATTTTATAGTTATTCTAAGATAATTTGGAACATATTAAAATTCGTAATGTAAAGTAATGAACTGGAAGCTACCACTCTACTTAAAATGAAGCATGGCTGCACAACTTGCATAGTGTTCGTCTGTACTCGATGTACCCGCAGAGTGATATGAAGTTTTAGGGTAGCAGGAAATGAGTGATAAAGTTGCGTAATTTTATCCGAACCAACATCTGTATATCAAATATCGTCGTAGAATAACTTCTATTCGATAACTTAGGACAAACGATTCGTGTTTTCAGACGTTTATGTAAAATTACTTCAAATGCACTATTGTGTTCTAAAATATCCAATACATTCTCATATTTAGATACGCACAGTGTACAATTTATGTTTAAAGTTCGTTTGTGTTGTCTACTACTGATTAGTTTAATTTCAAACTGTAAAACATAATGTCGAAGTGAAGTATTATCGTCATAATTTAAATGAACAAAACTGTGACGTAGAATAAATTGTCTAATTAAAAGTTTACAATTTAACAGGCTGTCCCCTAGCTGAAAAATATGTAATACATATTTGCATTATGTATCCTTAATAGTTTTTGTTTTTTATAAGTACACCTACATGTCTTGAAAAACAAATGACTGGGATACTTACATTTAAAAATTAAGTGTGACATTTCAAAACAATTACAGTCAAGCACTTAAGTCACATTTTAAGGGCTAAAATGTATTAAAAACGTAACTACTTTTCGGAAGAGGCATATTTGTATCGTTCTATCAATTCATTTTCTCAGCAATGGCTTCCTCGAAATTCCCACGTCGACAATAATTGCGGTTTATCCGCTAAGCCGAAACAGGAATTCGCGTCACCGCGGACTTTGCTATTGGCAACGTGAACCATATGAAGCGTTTCGGTTCGATTCCTGGAGAAAGAAGAGGGTTCTGAGGGGGAATCGCAACAGACAGAAGGTGTGGAGAGGGTAGAGGCAAGCTCAGCTTCCGTGCTGGAGCAGCCCAGTTCTCTCCCTCTCTCTGGTTGAACAAAGAAATGGCGGATTAATCTCGGCCCAGCTCTTTGTGTCTGGTCTCATCTCCTACTTCTTAATGAGAGGCGCTTTTGCTATTGTCGCACGGGCGTCTTCACTTCACCCCCACACTACAGCCCCGTACAGCCCAGACCGGAATGAAACGTGGCTGCCTCCGTCCTCAAGGGCTTCGCTTCAATTGCAGGGGAACAAGTCTCACACACGGACGTACGTACGTACTGACTTCGCTTTAAGAACTCAGCCAGCGTGTGGAGTGGAGAAACAGTAACTAGAGGCATGACAAACCGTTCATTTCATGTGACGGTTACAACTGCCATAACGGTTACACAAATATATGTATTAGTGTATTCAAACCTTAACCCTAGCAATGGAAAGTTTTATTCCAGAACTTATAGTAACAACGGCGGGGGGGGGGGGGGGCAGTAGTACTTAGTCACCGCCACTGGTAACAAAATGCTTGAGTAATTTTTAAAACAAATTTATTTTAAAATCCCTATTATATCTTGTCATGTTTATAAAGGTAATGTTTTTATTTTTTATCTGAATCACGTTATTCCGACGGGGCAGTACTTTATGACCACCTTGACCGTTCATGGTTTCTTAAAAAGGCCAACATTCAAAACGTTGAAACAATTACGCAATTAAGTAGTAGAAACAGTGATTGACAACAACTATTAACTGCATGCCTTTAATAAAAAAATTAAGCGACCTAATTCAAAATTTACAGAAGGTGGGTATAAGGTACCCCTCCCCCTTGTTAAAGCTAGGATTAAATCAGATAACTCTTTTGTACATTAACATGTGATGCTGAATGAAAAAAGGCCAACACAGGCATAATGTTATATGATATAGTATCTAATATCACCCAAGGTACAGTATAGCGTATGATTGCTTGCATGGCAAAACGCAGTAGTTGACAGATGTGTCGACAGATGGTACAACACAACGGTAGTGCCATGGTATCTTGAAAGCAATATGGTGTTCCAAAGCGATGCATAGGACGAGTCCTCAATACGCCTACACACACGCAGTGAATTTGGTCACTGGTATTGAATAATTATTACTTTCTATCCCCATCACTTCTGTAACCCTTATTGAGCAACTAGTTATAAGTAGCAGTCACATTTGTCATCTCTAAAATCAGAAAGGTGACACCTTCTTAAAAACAACCTCTCTGATTGTCCAACATTAACAGGAATGCGCAACAACGTTTACCTGATATAATACAGCCTAGTAAGTACAAATTCCAGTGACTGAAGTTCGTGTTGCGTACTAAAGCTACAAACGCTCTAAATGGAGTTATTTCAAAGTGATCAAAAGCAGATTATATTACCTGGCCTTGGCTGTCGAGCGCTACGATCGCTTCTTATTTTGTTTATGAGAACAGCGAAATAATAGTAACTTGGTGTATAGTCAGTGATAAAACACAAATACATGACCTCTCGCGCCTGCCGATATGTGAGATGTTGCTGTCCTGAAGATATTATTGTATCAGGACAGAATGTACATGCCCGTCCCGCCTTGTTTGTGCGATAAGCTCACATAAACAGCTGGGCAGTTTCACATTCTTTCCGATGCGCTTCATGGGTTTGCCATGTAGTACCAAAGAGGCATATTATGATACTCAAATAAATAGTTATTCTTCTATTCCCTTCACCTTAATCGTGATGAAAATATTTGCCTGGATATGATTACAAAATAGGCTACAGAGACTTAAGTTTATTTCTCCGTAGTTGCATGCAAGATGCGGAAAACTGCATCATTTGTTTTTATCACAAGACAACTTTCCTTAGTCGTGAGCTCACGTGGAAAAAGGCAACTGCACAAGTTGTAACGTTCAAATATGGCAACCAGCTCGCAAAGACATAAAACAATTATTTGAAAACAGCTATTTGAAAACAGCTATTGCTACAAAAGTTGTATATTTTAGCGAGTTGCATATATATACACCCTAAGACAAAAAAAAAAAAAATAAATAAATAAATAAATAAATAAATAAATAAATAAATAAATAAATAAATAAATAAATAAATAAATAAATAAATAAATAAATAAATAAATAAATAAATAAATAAATAAATAAATAAATAAATAAATAAATAAATAAATAAATAAATAAATAAATAAATAAATAAATAAATAAATAAATAAATAAATAAATAAATAAATAAATAAATAAATAAATAAATAAATAAATAAATAAATAAATAAATAAATAAATAAATAAATAAATAAATAAATAAATAAATAAATAAATAAATAAATAAATAAATAAATAAATAAATAAATAAATAAATAAATAAATAAATAAATAAATAAATAAATAAATAAATAAATAAATAAATAAAAGCAGACTCTGGAAGCGTATATTTGTCTAAGTCCAACCACTCACCATCCGCTCACATTGAATATTTGAGGCTCAATATGAGAAATGACAACCGAACGACGCTAAAGACACGCATTCCGTGACACCATTGTAAACCGGCCGCGGAAACGACATACACTTGGACAAATATACGCTTCCAGAGTCTGCTCATTTTTTTCTTTGGTCTTAGGGTGTATATATAGCTTGAGCGTTTGGGAAGACGAACTTTATTAATTAATAAATTTTTATTAATCTAATACCAAGAATAGCACTTTAATGACTTATACTCTCGTTTGAGAGAAAATAAAAACGAACATTTTTGGAAGGGGGCATTTCACGAAGTCATTCAACCTCCCTCCCGCACCCTCTCTCTTTCTCACTTAAACACACATACACCAGCACGAACGCGCTCAGACCTTTTTCTGAGCATTTTTGCGTTATTTTCAGCGAAACTGTTTACCGAATGTTTTGTTAGATCACATAGGTAAGGGGTAGAGAAAGTATTTCACCTGGCGGAAAGACAACATACCAAATCATTGTTTTAGCAACACGCAGCAGTCCATGATCAGAATGGGTGGGGAATTCATCATGACAATACTCGACCGTGTGATGAAATATTTTGGCGAAGTTCAATATAATGCTTTGTATCGCAAACCAGATGCTGCACCTTTGTGTCTCTTTGTTAGCAAATTGGAATGCAAACTATGAAACGAACGATTTGCGAGTTCAGCAGCAGTTCTAAATAGATGTTCCATGATTGTCTGGAAGCTTCCGAGAGATAAAAACGAAAGAAAATTTGTGTGAGTAATTAGCATGCAGACTATTTGGGGAACAACACAGGGAAAAAACCATCTCCTTTATCATTTGCCATACATCTTGTATTTCTACAAAATATTAACTCTATTCGCCGTTTGTAATCATAAATACTATCTATTTCGAAGACAAAAACAGAGCTGGAGGCGGAAACCCGCGCCCGCCGATTAAAACCCGCGTACCTATGTAATAATTTGTATATCATTGAAAATGGAATATAGGCTTTACCTGACAACTCGACTGATGGGCCGAGGGTACAGGCAGGGAAAGTAACGGTGCCGCAAGAAGCCAACAACCCCTGAAAGAAAGGGAACAATAGGGTTGAAAAACCCAACGCGTGAAGACGTACGTGCCTAATTGCAAGGTGAAGCTGGCCAAGCGGAAGGGCCGAGCGGAGAAATACACTTCTTCGGGAGAGAAGGACACTTGCTTGATAGATCTTCAGCGGGATAGACAGACGTGTGCGTTACGCGGATCGCAATACTTCATGGTCTTGTGTGTCGGAAGGGGGCATGAGTGAAGTGAAATAAACATTAAACGGAATAGAAGACTTCAATTTATTACCTGGACATTCCTCAGCTGGACAACCCTGAGATAAAGACCTCGTGCTCAAACAAAAGTCACACTGTAAAAAGCCGGAGCAATCAAGAGCACCCACACCTTCCCAAGTAGACCAGAAACATAGTATCCCATACACCCATCGAAAAATCCCGCACCAAGCTGCGATAACTTTCAACTAAAGAAAGGGTTTACTTGCATATATTACACAAGTAATATGTACATTAGTCGCGTCATTATGATCAATTATCAAAATTAAGGAGAATCCTAATGTAAACATCCAATTTTGCGACAGCTCTTCATCAGTTATAATACATGACGGACTTTACTGGGTTTATCTTAGAGAGAGCACTTTGGCTGTCTTATGGCTGCTAAGATGTCTTGTTTAGGATCTGTGAGCTCGAAAGGATTCCATGTTTGAAAACCATGGCAACATTGAAGACGATATACCCGGGAGAATGGACATGTCAATGTACCTGATTCCACTTCTGCTTAGCCTCATTATGACAATAATTCGTCCAATGGCCGGAGTTCTGGCCTCTTGTTTCACATTACAGATACGCTCATTTGCATTATTGGGAAGGGCAATGCAATGTTTTTGCGTGTTTCTCGTAATCCTCTATGATAAGCCTGCGCTTCTACTGCGGACTACTTAAATGTTATAAACGTAACCTGCTCTGAACTGCCTTACAGAGGTTAGTAAGTACCATCACCTTTTTGTGTACTGTTGGTGCCAACGAGCAGCCTGGCAATGGCAACGATACAAATGTTTGCTCAAGATTTGCAATATAATGATTCGTGCAATACAAACTTTTGAATACAGTACTTAAAGTGACTGCCACTGGTCAATTATACAGCGACGTCACAATCGCATACAGGAAAAAACTTAATAGTGATTCTGTTTAAATATATTCTATAATTGCAAAACTAAAACCTTTGTATTGTTACCTTACCAGCAGGACCTGTATCTATGCTTCTTTTATCCAGCTACCTGCTGACGTCTCTTTTTCTTTATTTCTATTGCTCCCTCTTTTGTTTCTTGTCTGTTGAAACGATGTTTAAATGTTCCTTTATCGGGCATACTATAATAATTGATTAAGTGTGCATTTTATAGTTCAGTAAAACTAACAGAGAAACAAAAATAGTACTATGTATCAGAGAGTGTTGCTCAAAGTGAAAGCAATATGCAAATGTTGATTATATAATAGCGTTCTTACAATGTAAGTTTTCCAAAGCTTAAAATCTTCAATTGGAGTCAGCAAGAAATTGTTCCCATTCCTAGTATCCGCCCTCTCTCACTCTCTCTTTCTCTCTCTCCCTCTCTCTCTCTCTCAGCAAATTTAGCTCCCTGTAATAAAGAGAATCAAGCCGATAATCATGCCCAAATGACCTCGGGGATCTAAAGCCCTAACATATTTTACCGTTAGAAATGCTAAAAGGTAATTCAAATCCGAAACATCAACACAGAAGGTAAGAACAGTATGCTGTTTCCTATCTTCTTCTTCTTCTTTGTGTATAGGATAGTATCCTGTTCATTTCCCCTTTTGTTCCTCAGATGAGCTATAAATGCTGTCAGTTCATCTCCTAGCGGATATTCCTCTTGTCCTTTTGCCATCTAAAGGTCTGCCTTCCTTGGCTCTTTTACTAGACGGTTGCTTTCCATCCTGTTAATATGTTCTTTCCAGTATTTCCGTCGGTCGTTAATAAATTTTATTATATCCTGAATTTGGCAATTTTCTCTGATTTCTGTATTGTGTATTTTATTTAATAAAGTTTTTGCTTGAATTGTTCTTAATATTTTCAATATATATATTTTCCATATTTGTTTTGTTTTGACTGTAACTGCTCTAGTTACTGCTGCATAAGTTAATAATGGTTTAACTATTGTTTTATAAATGCGAGCTTTACTTTCTGCTGCCATATACCTATTTCGCCAAAGTATGTCTGATATCTGCGCTGCTTTATCGGTCTGTGTTTTTACTTCTCCATTTACATTTTTGGTGCTTGTTATTTGGATACCTATATAATTAAATTTTGAAACCTGTTCAATAATTTTTCTTTCCACTTCTAATTTGCACCTCAATGGTTCTTTGGATACTGTTAGGCATTTAGTTTTTTTGTGTTTATTTCCATATTATATTTTTTTGCCTTTCTATTGAATTGGTGTAATAGCCTTTGCAATCCATCTTCTGTTTCTCATATGAGGACGGCATCATTTATGTAGCATATTATGGTAGGCGTAAAGCTGCATACTTATCAAATAACTGCCTTTGTAACCTAATGATGATAGATAATATTACTAATCCCTTAATGCTCCGCATATCGTCATTTTCGAGTGTATTTATTATGCAAATAATCGTTTTCATAAAACCCGCTATTAAACGAAGTATTCGTTTTCTTTACTTCGTGCTCCATTAAATAGCCCCTTTAGGAATAACCTTTCCTACAATTTAATCTCTGCGTGAAACTAAGGTAAATTGTATGCCAAATTTCATAGTAATTGGTTGGGATGTTCCTGAGTGAAACGATAAGACACACACATACACACACGCCCGCACGCACGCATGCACACACACACACACACACACACACACACACACACACACACACACACACACACACACACACACACACAAATAAAACTTTTAAATATGCAAATTCTGCTTCAGGCTATTTCATTTTACACCCAATTATCGGGGTATTCGAAATCCAAAATTGTCAGAAAATTTTTGGTTAGTTTTATTATATGTATAGACTTGTGATTATTGCTAATGAGGCAATAAGCATTCTAATCAATACGGAATCTGAACTTTATTCAAGCCTTTAAACGAAGTTGGAACGTTCTCGATTTTAGTAGTGAACTCTACAAAGGTTCGCGTATATATATTTTTTATTTCATTGAATAAATGCCTTCGAAGAACTCGAAAATGTGAATTCTCTAACCTCTGTCGGTTACATTGTAATCTCAACATGGTCTCACCTTGCATTTGATGACTTCGCATATATTTTTCTAATTAATACTCAACTTGTTTGCATCACATAACCGCAATAATGACTGATTTTCAACTAACACACAAATGAATTGCCAGTCAGTAAAACATTGGTAGTGAATCGATCAATATTTGCATGAAAGTAACCTCACATGTTTAATCGAAACCGAAAGTGCATTATTACACGATATCACTTTGAAAGTCTCAAGATTTACTATCTTACATGCATTATGTTGTTGCCAATTTTTTCACTTCATCACGTCCTGCGCCGCGGGAATTTTAGTTTACAGTGCGTAAACAAAAGAAAACAGATTTAAAGCAATCCTATGTGATAGCAAGAGAATATGTGAAAAAAGCTGCCTGGGAAATAAACGGTCAAAAGGATTGTTTGGTACTTTTGTACGGCCGTGCCGTAACCGGGTGGTTAGACCATTTACTTCTCACCAAAGCGGCCAGCGTTCGATCCCAGGCAATCGCATGTGCGATTGGTGTCGGACGAAGCGACGCTGGGGCGGGTTTTTTCCCCGGGTTCTCCGGTTTACCCCGCCATCTCATTCCACCGGTACTCCATCTTCATTCCATGCATCATCAGTGTCACCGCTTGCGGTGACGTGTGTAGTAAAAGCGGGCGTTAAACACTACAGAAAAATAAATTGGTACTTGAGTATAACTGATTTCGTTTTAAGGAATCCAAGAATGTGAAAAGCCGGTCAGGTATCGTATCCTACGTGTCACGTAGCACGAGTATGACATGCATATTACTGTTATGTCTAGGGAGCGGATATAAATGCAAACATATACATGCCTACAAAAATGGGAAAACTCTGAATAACTGTTTCGTGTAACCTGTGCATCCTGAAAACATGCCGAAGATTAAATCAAGTGCTAAATCGCGTCTTAGCAATACGTAGACGAATTCAAAAACGCTTAACACGGAGAATAAACTTATGTTTTGCGAACCAAGTGGAGAAACAGTAAGTGTATATCAGCGTTCACGTCACTCAACATTTATCTGGAAACAAACATGCTGCTGCAACTCGTGTGAATTCACGACAGTTATTGATAGGTGAACCGGCTTCTTCAACTGTTGGATACTCCAAGTGTTCCCAATGTTATTTAGATTTATGCAGAGCATTTGTTGTAGCCAACATCCCACTTTAAACAGTAAATAATGTTCAACTGTTGCAATGGACATTAATTATCAGGGCTAAAAGTACTAAAAGACAAACTTAAAACATTTATTGGAGAAAAACAATGGTTTTCAGAAACTGTGTAGAGTGTCTGGAAGATAAACAAGTAAGTGATTTAGAGTGTGCGATTGTTAGTGACATCCCTTTGTTTAAATATCCACGTCTGACATCCAGTGATGCGGAAAGATCATTTCTGTCAATAATAAATTAATAATTTTCTCTCATCTCTGTGAATTCAAGTAAAATATTTTTAACTTTTTTACCACATAAAAATCCGCTCCCTAGTTATGACCACAGTATTGTCTGCTTGTGTTTTGCTGAAAACGATTGAGCTGTTGTGACTGAAGCAATTACTACTGATAAGGGGAGCCATGTGCACTTTACAAGCTTACGCATGCCGAAAGTACAGTGTGGAGTGGAGTTTAAGGGCCCGTCGACTGCTGGGTCATTTGGAAAAAGTACAGAGAAACATTAGTTGATGTCATAAATTGAATCTGAGAGAAAGAAAGGTCCATCAATTGTGACGAAAGATTAACAACAGAAATGATATTTTGAGTGCCGTAGTATCAGTATGGAGCACCCAATAAAGTTTACAGGTGAAAAAGCGTTCTTATCAGTGCGAAGAAGAGAGCTCAGGAAGTGAATTCTTAAAAAATAATCACAACGCTTATTAAGCTGATTTCAAAGAGGCCAATATGATCGGTAATATACAATTTTGCCAGTCAAAATCCTGGTAAAAGTGTGATGGGAATCGATATTTCTAATCGAATCATCACTTTTTCAAATTATTATACTTAAGGTCAAGACTATCTTTCGGTCTTAATTATAATTGGTAATGTACAGCACTACACTAAGCCAAAAATAAATGAGATTAACTGCATATTTCACATACTAGAATTTCTATCCCTTCCCCCATATCTCTCTTCATGTATCTGCTCAAGAAGGTTGGTCGCTTTTGAACAGACTGTGTTTTTCACCGGCCACTTCTTTCGTTTCATAATAACTAGATATTATGACGATGATCATGATCATCAACATGATAATATGACTGAACTAGAGTCCGGATTTTAGGATAAAGGCCTTTTGCTAGGCAAGAATAAACCAAGGATATGTAAAGAACATCCTGTTTTGAGATATTTCGAATCTTTAAAATGAGCTTTTGTCTGGTCTGTTTCATCTCTTTGAGATTAAATTGCCTATTTGGATTAGCAATGACACTTTTAAATAAGTCACATTCGGGGGGGGATCGCGACTTCGATCGCTGTCAACTGATCACTCTGACTTGCGTTTTTCCGTGGATTTCCCATATCGCTAGGTGAATCCTGTAGTGTCTTGTTTAATCCTCAACTTCTCTTCCTCATTTCGCTCCGTCATCTTTCAGGTCTCGTCGGCATAGTGGTTCCGGTATATGCGGGCAGATGGTGTGGATGCCTGTGCTGTGTAATGCTTCTTCCCAGACCCCGCTTGTGGTGCCTTTGGTGGTTATCTCTGGAACCACGTATTAGGGACTTCGGCACAATTCTCTGGCTGGCTTGCTTGGTATTTGAAACTTCAAACCAATAAAAGTAATATCTAGGAAACCATAAACGCCACAGAAATGTTAGGTATTTAACATAAGTTGTTGCTTTGACGAGATTTACGCGTTTTGTGCAGTAAGAGTTCGTCTATTACGGCTTATCAATTATATAAGGAATACCTATTATAACAAGGAATACCTATCTCCGAAATGGGTCACTCAACAAAAAAATGCATTTCGACATAATTTGTGCGCTTTAACGGGATCTACATTTTTTCTATAATAAGATTTGGTCTATCTCTATCGGCTTACCAGTTATGCAAAATACATCAAGAGTAAACAGGACTACATGGGTTATATATGCAGAATTCAAAATATACATTTCATTTGTCATATGGCATTTTAATCAAAATCGTTAGAGCAGTTTTTAGAAAAAAATAATTTTCAACAAATTTTCCGTGTAAAGGGTAGTTTAAGGTGGAGGAATTTTATTTAAACTCTTCGTGTCACACCATTTAAAGATATTAAACTTAAATACCAATTTTGGTTTCTAAACAACTACAACTTTTCGTTTTTGAGTCATGCTGTTCACACACCCACACCCCCCCCCACACACACACACCACAGAGAGAGAGAGAGAGAGAGAGAGAGAGAGAGAGAGAGAGAGAGAGACGCGTGCATACCATTTCATAACAATGCTTTTTTATTCAGGGGACTTCAAAACAAATATTTCCGGTGAAATCTTGACATCGAAATTTTGTATCGAATACAATACCTTCCCTCCTTACTCTATGTAGTAGAGCAAGTAAAAACTTGTACTTCTCGCAAACTGCTGTTTCCAAAATAAGCAATTTAAATTGTATCCTCTGTACTGAAGCTTTACCCAAAGCACCCAACAGACAAAGGTGACTTGAGAATGGTTCTGCAACTAATTCTCACAATATTCCGTCTTTATTTATGTAATACGCAAGTTAGACGTGCCGCTACTGAAAGACTATAACCGTTCTGATTAATCCTCTGTTCTCCTTAATATTAAATATAAAATACAGTAATGTGCCCCTAGGATCTGTGGCCCAGTTAAATACAAGAGGTGTCCATTACGATAAGGCCGTGTTAGGGGGAGGCCAGGGAGTGACGCTCTATGCCAATCACAATTGTTAACCGAGGGATGAAATCGCAAGGGGGAACTTCCCCTCCATAACATTGGGTTCGGAAAACAGTTAACAAGCACTGCTCGCAGCTCACAAGACATGAAGTCGTTTACCTTAGCATCTTTAACCTCTGGTTTTACTCTCAAGAAACTCTGTTTGGAGGGCGCTAAAGGAAATAAGTAGAATTGTTCATAACGTCCCTTTATTATAGATCTAACACCTGCTAGTCAGGGATGACCATACTAACATTAGGAGTATAGGCTAATCTCACAAGGGAATTAGCTCAGGTTGCGATGGCAATTGCCAGCAAGTTGTGGCTTTGTATGTAAGAATTTTACATATACATTACAAATATGCGACAATATTTGCCATTGACAATTACACTCCACTTTACAGTAATACGCATGTTCAGTTACCGAGTTCAAAAATGGGTTGTTGGTAGCTCTTGGCAAACGATTACGAGGATGAACATGTCCACAGAGTATGGAGTGGAGTGGAGTGTGGAGTTTAAGGGCCCGTCGACAGCTGGGTCATTTGGGCCCCCACAGAGTATAAAATGCCGAGTATCTCAGTAGGACTAGTTCATGGATACCTGCATTAAGTTGTCTTCCGAGTCACACTGCTTTTGGACAACAAAAATACGTTCGGAAGGTGTTTGAAACCTCACTGGTGTGAAGTCAGCATATCCAGTTACAGTCCAGGAGTAGCGAACAAAGTCTGCAAAGACTGGAGAACAGAACTGATTGTGTAGGATTCACATCAGCAATGAAATTGATCAGTCAACGATAGTGTGAACTGATAGTCGTTTAGGAAACCGTGATTCTCAGTCCACTTCAGCACCGCCTTGAGCTGTCGGAGGAACAGCACATGAAGTAGCTGAATGAAAGGTGTGCACTCAGGAGAGCTCGTCTTCACTATATACACAATGTTTTGAGGTCGGATAGCATAGATATGTGTAACTATCATATTTTACCTAATGGCAAAATTAGTAACTAATTATTTTTGGGGACATAATTCGCAAGGCCTTCTTACCGTCATTTCGACTACGGTATACACTGCAAATAACTACATTAGCTAGAGAGAAACTATTTATGATGACTAAAGTTACTGCCATTTATGCAAAAGTCATCAAGAGTAAACAGGACTACATGGGCTGTAGACAGAAAATTCAAAACATACATTTGATTTGCAACAAAAATATCCTAAACATAAGACATTTTAATCAAATCGTTAGAGCCACTTTCAAGAAAATAAAAATTTTCGAAAAATTTTCCAAACATAGTATAGTTTCGCAACCTTAGAAGATATTAAACTTAAATACCAACTTTGGTTTGTAACCGACTTTTAGTTTTTGAGTTATGCTGTTCACAGACACAGACACAGACACAGTCACAGTCTCACACACACACACGCACACACACACACACACACACACACACACACACACACACACACACACACACACACACACACAAACCTTTATCTAAAACTTTGTTCTTTGCATACATGGGACCTCAAAACATATTTCTGGTGAAATCTCGGCATTATATTTTTGGATAAAATACAGTACTTCCCCTACTTACTATACGCAATACCAAAAGTAAAAAAGAAACATATTCTGTATATTTTCCTAATGTACAGATAATTTGTACACAAAACTTGTATATGTCTGGTAGGTCTATTCAATTATGAAAACAGTTGTTTTAAAAAGCACTAAATTTAAGGGGGAAATAAAAATGAGTCCTTTAATAACTCACTAAGCAAAGTAAGACAAATTACCTCCAAATGCATTAACATTAAATACTTCAGTGTACTTCCTGTTATAGCCAAACTATCATACGGAGGCAGGGTTATATTTAAGGAATAGCTGGGAATAATGAAATTGAAAACTCAGATTTTGTTGCTTTACTAAGTTCCTAAAATAGTAAATTGTTGCATTGAGTTTTAAACATACAAAAGTAATCACATTGGCCGAGTTGCCAAAATGACATTTTTAGCAACGTTTCACCCTAGCGTATCGAATGCATGTTTACAATGTTTTCTCTCTATATTTGTTAGCTCGAATGTCCATTTAGAAGCGATTGTTTCTTTAAAGAGCTTTCTCAGTGACCTCATCAGACCCTTAGTGCACTTCATTAATTATAATTGTGCATGTAGAAAACTGAATGACAGTATTTTCCTTCACAGGTTTAAGGGTACCCAGGGTTCACAAATTTCTTCCAGTTTTCCTACGTGCAGTATTCCCCATTGCACTACGTGTAATCTATACAAGCACCGATGTGCTAGTTTAAGAAGAAAAATATTTCCACTTTTTAATATCAGTACATACGAATTTTTATTTTTTCCTGACCGACAAATAATTTCTTTCAAAGTTTCAATTTCAAGTTCTATTCGAACTATAACCAAAACGATTAAGGATGACTTTCATATTGTCTTTTTGAAACAAATATAAAGAAATATTGCAACTGTAAAATTCAAAGCCAAGATTATACAACATTTTAGGTGTAATTAATCCTATGCAAATGCAACTTTTACCGTAAAAGATCCTAAACATTGCATTAGTTTGAAAACTTTGTGACCATTTATCATTAATAAAAAAAGATAAAAATGCATTGGATTTTCAATAATTTTTGAAAAAATGAATTAATGAAATATGCATGTAAAATTAGGACCTATCAGAGTTCGCCATTAAAAATATGTTCATCAAAATCCATTTGCATGGTTTAACTACCACCACACAGAGTTTGTTGCCAGAAAACTTAAAATTAATAAGTTTGGCCATTTTGACCGCAGTACGAGTGCTAGCTATCGTAAAGCAGCGACTGTACGGTGCACACATAAATGTGAAGGATATATGTACATATAGAAATGATACCTATATTGTATTAGTTGCAACGCACTGATTTCAACAGAAATTATGATGTGCATGATGATAAGCCTACCATCTGATTTACACCTTCAGCCCTTTGCAGTTTATACATTCTAAATGGTCCTTCCTTGTTTCTCTACGGTTTAAATCGTTTGCCTAATATATGAAACATCGTATTTGAAAAAAAGAAGAGTATTTAACTTATAAAAAATACAACTTATTAAAATGAACGCTGTTAGAATAAGGGCATCTATAACATTATTCTTAAGCCTGTGCAATTTCCTGAAGAATTGTTTTAATATTATATTACTGTGCAAACTAAACGTTAATATTAAAGATTTTGACGTTTGGATTTTAAATACGAAGTGTTTCTCTGTGAAATAAAAATTAAATTTTAGATGTTAGCTTTAAGAGAAGAATGTTTGTGTGAAAATTTATTCAGTTGTCTTGAAAACTGTAGAATTTATTCCGCAAAGAGTTTGGAAATATTGCAGTTTAGATAAACAGGGAGGGCTATATATATAATTTTCTTGTTGCATCAGGGAAGGAATAATCATCAGGAAGTGTTTTGCATCTTATACATACTTCAGTATTTCTTTACAGTACTGGAGTTGTTATCTTGTTACTCGATTCCTCAAATCTGTTTCTTCGAACATGATGGCGTGTGTACTCAATGTGCATATAACCTAAAGCTAAAATGCTAATGCTCAGGCCTCTACTCGATCACAGATGTGAAATGCTGACAATCTAATCGTGAATGCTATTAATTCTGTAATAAGACATACTAGAAGTGAAACATTCCGCTATACACATAGAGGATCGTGACTTTTCAATTGTTTCGCTGAAGCGCTAGATTGATTGCAGATGATGAACTGCAAGTATTGGAATCTTGTCATCATCAACAGAATGTGTACACCAGCTAGAAACAAACACTTGGATCAATCCTGTTGCCCTCCGGATATGAGGTCTACCCATGCTATACACAATATTTGACAGCTGGGTACACAGAAATCATGCAAGTGCCTCGCCTCGAAACAACGGACATCTGCTCTAAATAGCCACAACGACTTCCAAGTGCGAAGACGTCACAAGAAATTATGAAATAGTAACTGACTTCCTCTTAAAACAAGGAAGACCGAGGAGAGAAGGAAGAAAAATAATATATATACATATATATACATTTTTTTTTTTTCATTTTACGTACATTACAGCAGTGGTTATAGCTTGTGGGTAAAGAACCAGAGAATGGTGTGTTTTATTAGCCCCGAAGGAAATACCAAATATCAACACAACGCTTGGACCATCGCTCTAGCCGACCGGCGGCCAGTGAGGAGAAGGGAGAAATGAGGAAAAGAAGAAGACGAAATGTATAAAATATATATATATATAGCAGCTAGGTAATTATGCACGCCAGGGTTGTGAGGATTCCAATCCATTATTATTTTCCCGTCTTTTATTTTTTGTAAGCCATCAGATAACAAAAGCCCTGCGCCCCACTGTTAATACTACTACGCCTAGTACAACCCTCTCCCGTCTTGTGCTACGAAGAAAACAAAAAGGCCAGTCAGATGTACTGGCAGAGAATTAGGAAGAAGAGAGTAGGAAGAAAGAGGAAGGGATGATGGAGAAGGATGTGTATAGGAGTCGATGTGAATATGTTGGAGGGGAGCAGGGTGGCTATACCCAGTTTTCATTTCGCTTGGCCCGTGGCGCGTTTTAATTATCCTCGAGTGCAGAAAAGTCTCTAATTAACACTGCAGAGGCCGGGAGACCCTTGCAAGCAAAAATC
This sequence comes from Tenodera sinensis, assembly GCA_030765045.1. Lineage (NCBI taxonomy): Eukaryota > Metazoa > Arthropoda > Insecta > Mantodea > Mantidae > Tenodera > Tenodera sinensis. The sequence goes on along the minus strand of CM060962.1, from coordinate 55,497,457 downwards.
AGTTCATCTAGAACGCATATAAGAGGGAGTCTGAGCTAAAACTTCGCTGCTGTTGCTTTTCTCTCCCCCTCTTCTTCACTTCGGCGACGACAACCGCCGCGGAAAGAACCTGCGAAGGGCGGTTAGTGCCCTATATTCACGGCAAGGATTCCAGGCCCTGCGTTTGTCACACAGGAATTCAGCAAAGCGCATTTGGGTTAAAGACAATTGTATTTAGGCGCACTTTACATAACACTTAGTACATTCATAACCTAACTTGTTTCTTAATTGTTTCAGTCTGTCTCTTTAGCCTGCTGGGGTCCATAAGTGAAGGGCTAATGGTGAGGTAAGAGCAACTTTTACTGTCGAAAACCTTACTGGAAAGATTCGTATGTCGATTTACAGAAGGTAAAAATGATGAATATTAATCGTGATTTCTTTTTCACTTCCAGTGACTCCGATGAAGTGTTCCTTCCTAACTGTACAAACATTTGAAGAACAGAAGTTTAAGGAGGCCCAGACATCCTTTGTTCACAAGTTACATATGTAGATAATTGGTACGCTTAGCTTCAAAATATGTCTCCAAACAAAGATAACTGATGTATTTATCTATTACTTATTTCACTAGCTTATTCCAGATTATCCTCAAAATTATTATACCTCTATCCTAGATTACTTAGTACTTTAAATCCACATTGATTTTAATTATGAGCATCCTATATATAGCGGAAACAATGTCAATAATGGCTGTCAAACATGAAGTTATATCTTCAATGCTCTTATGCAACAACGATTTCACTGAAGTCCTGAAAATTTCCAACAGAGAAATGTGGCATTAAATGTTATAAGTGCGTTACACCTTGCTTCTGTGTAGTCAGAACATATGATGGGGTTCAGCGTTAAAACGTCTATATTAGTCTAGTATTACCCGCGCACAACAATAACATATTTTCATAATTGATCCCCCACTTGTTTTCACCAAGTCTTAAATCAGGGACCCCTCCTGAAGTACCAGATAATTATGAGAATCTGTCCCGAGCTTATTTTTCATAAAGTTTAATTCCTTTCCGTAGTAATTTTTTGGCAGAAACAAACCAAAGCGCTTTACGATTTAACTTTTAACGCAATGTGCCTTATTTAAATTATATAATAATTTCTTTATTAATTTAATACGCATTATATTATTTCAGTGTTTTAAACAAAAAATTACAGCTGTTTGAAGAATGAAACGGGGGAAAGTGTTGAAATGCAAATAACAGAATCCTATCCGAAGATAAGGATCATGACTTCACCCACAAGAAAAAAGACATTCTTTCGAGTATCCTCTGAGGCAAAGCAATGCTCACATATACAGTAAATACCCTTAATAGCTTACATGCATATATTTTGTACTCTCTGATAAAAATACGGGGAAATTAAAGAACACTAAAAATTATGAAAACAAAGAATACCTTTCAAGTGAAGGCAATAAAGTTTTTAGAGCACCAAAGCATCTATATGAAGCAGACGCAGGAAAGTACATTTGTTCATTAATCTGCATAAACGGTGGAATTCTTTCATAATGGCCCTCTCTTCACAATATATTTACAGCTGCAGGCTCAGAGTTTTGGGTGATTTATTAGTCGCAACCATTCAAAGAACATTTTAGTGTAACACCAAATTTGCAAAACATAAATAAAAATGAATGTACAAGAAATACTTCGGAGTGTGGAAGTGGCAAATGCTATACTAAAAGAAATATCCCCCCTGTGGCCATTTTAATGTCCATTAATTCCAGCGCAGCAATGCTAGACACAAAAGTTGGAAATCATACTTCCCCATTTTCCAGACAGCAGATGTAGCCCCACGTCCAAAGTCCACCGGTGGCTGTCTGCCGTGCCAGTATACCATAATTCTCTCTGTTGTTGGTAGAAACAGTTTTTCCCGCAAATCCCGTTAGCCGCCACTGATACCAGATCGCGTGCGCCTTTATCATCTAGGCTGCATGGAAAAGCGAGGGGGTGTAATTGGAAGGGTAATGCCTACAATCGCGCTCCTGCAAAGGTTTTTCAAATTTTAGGTAAAGTTTAACTTGCTGATGACTGCATTAAATTGGTTGTGTATATAATAAATTGGCTTATTTATAAACCTTTTTAATCTGAACATATCTCGAAAATAAGAACATGTTTTTCTGGTATTTTTCTGCTATGGACTAGAAAAACTATGGAATATGAACTTCAATATAATTATTTTTTTAAATGCAACACATTTAAGCTATTATTAAACCTAAAAGCCTGTTGTGGAATATCTGCTCTCAAATCCAGGCAAAAGTATTTTCAGCTTAAATGCTCGCAGGTATGTGTTGTTTCTAATGTATAGTCTGCAGTATGTAAAACAGAAAACAAGAAATGTCCGTTTACACCAGCAGTACACACGCCTACATCAGATTGCTGACCCTCTCTGTCAAGGGTGAGTAGACGCCGCTTTATTATCAGCTAAATTCATCCCCTACTTGTTCCTTATTTAGCCACTGCACAGTCCAAATGCCAAACATTTATTTCCAGTCTAAGATCTATAACCTTTATTCAGGGAGATACATATCCATAAAGGTAATACGACCTGCAATGTGACTAAACCAGCCAATGAACTGAAGTTAGGTCAATGAGTAGGTATCCGAAACCGATTGGCATGTAAGTTACTACTTGGCTATGGCGGTCAACTAAAAACAGTAGCACGAGGCAAGCACAACACCACTGCACACTTCAACATTTCTTTATCTCCAACTTCAAATTCGTCGCTCTGCTGCTCGGCGTGTTATAACTCTTCAAATAACTCCCTCCTTGCTGCAATTTTTACTTTGTTCTTCCTCTCTCGTTTGTTTTTTCTGTCCTTGTTTCTTTCCACTCAACGATCCAGAAACACACGCCGCCTGTCGGCCTCTCACAGCTTTGTTTCTAGTTGGGATGGGAGGAATTTGCGAATTAATAATGCACAGAAATGTCACCATAAACCGTTTGACGTTCTGTATCACTTGCTACACAGTGTGACTTTATTAACCCCTTGTTAACCCTTTTTCATTATCTAATGATGCACATTATCCCTCCTAATTCATTTCGAGCCATAGCATAATTCGAGTAAACTCACAATGTGTTGATTTCTAGTCACAGGAATGCAATATAGAAGATTGTACCAAACAAATGAGGCCAAAAAAAACTATAACAGTATATACAAGCTTATTTACACGATAACACTAATCATTACCACTTGCAGTGGGCAATCGAGTATTTCTTGCTGACTTCTGAGCAAGCAGACACCTACAGTGTCATACGGATCTCCACTGTGGTTTGAATGAAGCATCTGAAGAAAATGCCAGCGGACCGTGGCTTCACAGCTTGGAAAAACAATTCTGGTTATCACGTTAACATGCTTTTTTAAAATTAACGTGTAGCCATCATAGTAAACACTAAAAAATGCCCTATCAAATAATGAGTAAGGGAAATCCCTTTCCCGGGGAAAATTATATGTAAATCTTAGGAAACGCTGATACATATATCTTAATATAAATTTATCTGATTGGAAATAAAGAGGCTCACTCATATTAAAATGAAAGAAAAAGACATTCGTCAGTGAAATAAAGGAGATCAGTCCAACAGAAATATATTAATAATTGAATAGCACAGCACAATGTAGGAGCATACAACGGAAACAAAAGAGATTAGTCCACGCGATATGGGCACAGATGGACGTCTACTATCTGTGCAATTTCAAACACGATACAACCTACATTGTATATAATAAGATACAATTATATATCATATATAAAATTATATATAATTTTCCTTCTTTTGGACTTGTAACACCATTCATCGTATAGTCGGTCTGCGTGGCTCAGTTGGTTAGACGCTGGCCTACTGATCCCAAGGTCGCGGGTTCAAACCCGGCCCAGGTCGATGGTTTTTAAGTGTGCTTAAAAACGACAGCTCCATGTCAGTAGATTTACTGGCATGTAAAAGAACTCCTGCGGGACGAAATTCCGGCACACCGGCGACGCTGATGTGATCCTGGCAATTGACAGCGTCGTTAAACAACAAAATAATTTTTTCATACATCGTATAAAGGTTTATTTGTTTGCGAAATTGTGATTTTTTACAGATGTAAGAAAACGGTGATTTTGCGATTAACAATCGGAAATAAGATAAGAAGAGGAAGACTACTGGTCATATGACAGACGTGCGAAAAAGAAAAAGATTTTGCTTATTGATATAAGTCCTAGGAGTAGATTGTAACTGCCTAATGAAAGAGTTTTTAACTTATAGTCTAACTTTTAAAGGCTAACAAGACGACCAGGGCTCCAGGGTTACCAAACTGGTTCAAAACTAAAATGTATCGTGTTTACTTTATTGAATTTAGTGTGATGATAATTACTGTGCCCAAGTTACAGGTTCGATTCCGGCCTACGATAACGGCATCAAAGGTTGCTTATATACGACTACTCCACGACTAAATTCCGTCACACTAGCGATGCTGGTATGATCTTGGTAATTGACAGCGTCGTTGAACAAAAATAATTTTTAATCCACGTCAACAGACATATTGACCAGTAGAGGAGTCTTGAGGAACAAATTGCGGTACACCGGTGACGGAGATGTGACATCGACAATTGTTAGCTTACTTAAATAACCTTCATCATGATAATTATTATTTTCCCTTCAAATTGTTTTAACACTTATTACGCTGTGCTGTTTAACTCTCATTTGGGAGAGTTTACTTCTCCTTTTTCGCTATTTCCATTAATAAACAATACAAAACCCCGCGGCGCAACAGATCTTTCCGGGCCAAGGCCTGCCGCCCGGCCGCTGCGCTCCCTACCTCTAACCACCACAGGTGTCATGAGTGGGGTGCAGTACTGGAGGTGGGACGTGGTCAGCACTTCGGTCTCTCGCGGTCAGTTATGCGGTATTCTCGACCAGGGACCGCTACTTTTCAATCAAGTAGCTCTTCAATTGGCCCCTCAGTAGCGAGGCTGAGTGCACCCGGGACCAAGTCTCCCATCAGAAGGAAATTCCCATACCGGTACCGGGAACTGAACCCGGATCTCCCACTTGGTAAGTAGGAGCGCTACCACTACTAATTTCCTTTTTCATCAAAGTATTCTGCCACAACTTATGAAACTCTACTTTCTAACCTATTCTAAATTTTTTTAAGCATCGTAAGTTGTATTTGACCGTATAACTTGGCTGCTAAAAAGTAAAGCTGTTCCATGATTAATTTTAAGTAACTTATTACACTATTTCTTCGTTCACGGCTGTAACATGTACTAGAATCTAATGAATATGACACTATCAAAACATTCCAGCAAAGCATCGGGATGGATTATCGAAATAACTGTAATACAAAATACCTACATATGAAGCTTTGGTGAAATGTTAGTTGTATGGCTTACGTATAATTCTAATAATGTTTATAGACATCAGGCCTAGAATTTGAACTATGAGTTTTAAGTAATCAAGTGTACTGTACCTATTCAGATTATCTTGAGGCTTATACTTCATGAAATGTATCATCTATAGAATCAATAAATGAACACATAGCTAGTCAAAATCACTGCACTGTAGCACTTTTGTTAAAGGATACAGAATTTAATAGGCATAATAAATTAAGTATTTCGAAGAAACAATGTTACGAAAGCTGTCTATATTTCACCACGAGCCTAAAGGTTTTGTGTGTTTATTGTATGATTTAAGATTCCTTTGCTTCAGTTTGATAAACCCCACGGCGACACAAACCTGATTACCGCCGTAAACAAAATGGTGCAAGTAAATAAACCATTTTGTCTCTAAAAACGGAGCCGAGGTATGTTTTTCTTTTTTTCCGGTCCCCCAGTTCCCTCTTACCACCACTAACAAGATGAATCCACCGCCCTCTAAATCCCATGTTGTTTTCCTCTCTCCATTGCATAGTAACAAACTACTGTCCCCCCTCCACTCCTCCTTCGCTTTAAAGTAAGAATCAATGGAAGTTATATTGCCCGAACAAACCTTTGGGCTTCCCTCACCTCAATTTAACACTCCCCCTCCCCTAGTAGAGAACACTTTTCAGCATGGCGATCCTTGTTTGTTCTCAAACTAACTTAAAATTTCCCACGCCTCAGCAACCGAAAACATTAATATAGCTTGGTGTGCTTCCGTTGCTACTCCAGGAACCAGACCCACCCTTTCCGCAATACCCTCCTTCGGTTAGGGGTGTCCCCTTTAACAATACATTACCAAAAGTGTTGCCAATAACTTCGTTAGCACCATTCGATACATCAGCAGTATATACAGGAATGTCTTGCATAGATTCGGTATCCACATGCGTGACATTTCATTTATTGTAACCTTATTCCTTGAATACACAAAGTTTCGGGTATTTCTTGACGTAATCTAACTGTAATTGTTCATAGAAAATATGACAAAGTTACGGTTATACGTTTATAATTATTTGGTCGTCTTCTTAGCCCAGTGTTAGCGCTGCTGCTTACCAAGCAGGGGACCGAGTTCATGGCGTGGGAATTTTCTCCCGCTGGGAGACCTGGTTCGAGATCCACTCAGCCTCGTTAGGTCCCTGAGGCGCAATCGAAGATCTACTTGATTGAAAAGTAGCGGCTCCTGGTCGAGAAGACCACATAACCAGTCGGGAGAGACCAGGGCGCTGACCATGTACTCCTACCTCCAGTACTGCACCACATTCATGACACCTGTGATGGGCAGAGGTGGGGGACGCAGCGGTCGGGCGGTAGAACTTGGCCCGGATGGGGGTGCCATGGGGTTACGTTTATAATAAAATTATTTAACAGAATATTCGTTATATTTATACTACTTTTCTTTAAAATCTGTTTCGTTTAAAAATGTTCTACCCTTTCAAGAGGGAAATACTTTATACTGGAAGAATAGGAAGTTTCCGCGATCGAATGCAGTTACTTCCAAGCCTCAAGAAAATACATCTCTAACACAGCTCGAACCCTGAACTCCAGCACCACAGGCAACAAAGCTACCGAATCATCACGGGGGAAGATTGAACTATTGTACTCCTGCTACACCATGTTTCGTCTGATTAATAAAGTGGTACAGACGACGTGTTTCAACCAATCATGGCTTCTTACGACACATTTTATCACCTCCGTAGTATGTTTGTTTTTGTCACCTCCCTAGCAAACATTTTTTTAACGCCACTATAAAAGATGCTATGCAGTCTCATTTGTTTCCCACATACACTGTCAACTGAAAATGGTGTTTATTATTTTAATAGGAATATTAAGAGCAGAGATACAGAGGAGGTTCGGCACTGAAGCTAAGTTTATTGTATCTGTCCCAAGGGGTCACCCCCAGGAGGAAGGACGAGGTGAGAGGAGACACTGGGCGACCAGATTCAGACTAACAGCACAGACATTGACAGAGGTCCCTAAGGCTTCCCAAGTTGGACGACATCCCGAAGTCTTTAGGTCTTCCGGGGCCATCTCAGGGTGATCTCGGTGCGGGGTTTAACGCCCCTATATGCCACCCCCCCTATCCGGATCCCACAAAATGTGCGCATATCATCCCTGTGAGGCTGCAACTAACGGCTTCGCTGACACGACACTTGCGACCCTGAAAGAGCCATAGGGATGAAGGATAAATGAAATGATTAATGAAGCGAAATGAAAGGACAGGAAATTCGAAGGAATGTAATTATCCTTCCCAGCATTTCCCTAACGACCCGGGGAAACCACCGAAAAAAGCCCATGGGCCAGGAAAGTTGGCCAAGGGAAATGAACCCATGACTCTCGAATGCGAGCCTCAACGTTATTGCTCGGTTTTATTTTAGTAAGTCAGTTAATATTTATTGTATGTATTTCTTCTGATGCTTATTTACCCAACTGCTTCCAATCGTGAAATGGTCAATAAAATCCCATCCAGTGTCAATTTTCTCTTGATGAATCAAAATCTTTAGTAAGATTTCTGTTTATAATTGCTTCACAATATACATGAGTGCATTTATTCCACTTTTAATATGGTATACCAGTGGAACTGAGAGAAGCGTTTGATTTCAAACAATTATCGTTATTCATCAAAACAATTTTATCATTAAATTAGTACTTAATTGGATGTTGTTTACATAGATTCGATATCCAGCGAAATAAACAGGCACCTATATTCCATGTATACGTCAAAACGCGCAAAATTTAAAAAAAAATAAACATTTAATAGTACAATAAAAATTGAATCAATACGGCTAATACAGGCCGCAACATTCTTCAAAAGACTTTTCTCAATTTCAACCTTTTCAGATGGTCGTATCTGTGCTTAGCGGCTAGATTCCAATTAATGTTTTATTTTTTCATTACATTATAACATATTTTTACATTTCAACCGTAAAATAGCGTAATTCTCACTGGTGTTTGTGATTTAAGGCGAATTTATAACTAGTACATTCATTCACAAAGTAAAAATGTCTAGCAATGGGTATTACTGTAGATAAGCGAAACATAAGAGCTAAAATTCAATGACGCTGGAAGTAAGAAAACAGCTAATAACATGATTCAATAATCTAGAGGCGAACAAGATATTTCATAATGTAAGACATTAGCCAGGGAAGCCCAAGCTTCACCCACCAAGTAATGAGTAAGATATTAGAGATAGACGTTCAGTCTATACATTCACTTCCTGAAGAAGGCCATGGAGTCAACAATGACCGAAAGCTCGATATTTATAAATTTAACAGCACTGATCAGTCGTGAAGTCGTAATTAATAAATTATCTCACAGTTCGAATATTTAGGTATTCTAAGATTGCTTGATAGGTAAATATGTCCACTTCTCTGTCGGGGATTGTATCAAAATTATCACTGCTTATGCATTCTCGAAGTGTTTATGAAAACAAAGTGGCATAATATGAAAAATAAATGAGATATATTGCTGATATCTTAACAGAAGACTCCCAAGACCTTATTTGAAGATTACATAGGAGCTCAGTAACCACACTTTAAAAACAATTAATTAACAATTAGGTGATAGGGCCTCGGAAGCACTCTAAGGTTAACGTCCATTTTTACTGCATACAGCACCATTGTTGTAGGCACTGATAATACCTGGCAGTTTAATTGAGAAAGAAATTTGGAAAGAAAAGGTTCCCAGCCTCAGGGCTATAAGAAAAAGCATTATCATAAGCGTACTTTGTCAACTGCTTTCAGGAAATTATATAGCCAAAGCTTTGCAGTAAGTGTGGAACGAGCACAGGCTTCAACAACTAAGGAATTCTAGACGTGCTTATAACTATAAAACTGAAGAAAACCAAGAAAACACGTACTAGTTACCATCAATTATACTTATTCTACAATAATTATAACGTAATCCTCAGTATCTAAACGGCTTGAAGCCTATTTAAAGCGTGCCCCGTAGAGTATAGCAACCCCCATGCCTCAAGCACATGCAGGAAACATACCTACAAGGCCAAACCGCAACTTTTTTCGGTAAACCAGCAATCAGTCAGCTGAGATTAATTTTACGATTTGCTTTCATCATACTGGTGTCAGCAGAAAATGCTTGAGATTAATTGCTTCAAAAGACAAATAAAAACACTTAGAAATGTAGTTATTTTGGAATTATACCATTATACCTAAATATAGTCTCAATGTTAATAGATACTATTGTGCTAAATGTACCATTTTATGTTAACAGTTAATGATACTATTTTGATATTTTGGAACTATTAGTGTCTGTCTAACATTTCATCCTCCAATAATACCAATATCTATTTCGTTCAATGCATGCCGCGTTTCCTCACTTTCTAGAGTATTAATTCTGCTGCTTTAAGTTCATGTTCTTGTGAAACCCTATACTTGTTTAAATCTACGCGTTTTCATATTCCAACAGTTCACATGTTTTAAAGTTATTTCCAAAATTCAAATATGTCCATTCGATGGAATTAAAATTATTGCAATTAATTCATTCACAACAAATAATTTCATGGCTAGTTATATTACTTAAAATAAATGAAACTCCTGTTTGCGAAAAAGAAATAAAGCTAATCAGAATAGAGAGTAAAGAATTTGTGTTACAGAGTGTAAATAAAATTGTTTGTTGACAGGTCCTAAAAATGTTGGTTAGGTATTGCACGATTTTCAGCTTTAGCAGAATTATCTTTTCCACATATTCACACACATATCCTGTTTATGTTGTTCACTTATATCAATCTAAGGCCCTGCTTTTGAAGTTAACATGCAAATTATTAAAATCTATAAGTTGTTCTTGATTAACCAGTGACGTTATTGTAGTAATAAGGAAACTTTTCTTAGAAAATTATATTCACGATGAAACAACACAATAATACATAAATATTTTTATACATAAAAAATTATATTTTTACATCAAAGAGGTTTCGTTAAAATCGAAGTTAACGAAATAACTGAGCAAATAAACATAGTAAATATATCTCCCTCTCTCCCTCCCTGCCTCCCCCACTCTCACCTACGGTGCTCACGACCTTATAGTTGAGCGCTCTTAAATATATGTACATAACATCACCTCCCTTTAAAGTAGGTAATTTGTTAGAAGTTTTGAAAATACAATGTCCTGGTCTACTAATTCCTTTCTATTTACTCGTACAGTAAAGCCGGGCGGGAAGTAACTAGGTATTATTAAATGACTGTTAAATTTTTAATATTGATGGAATACGTTTGGAAATAGCGCAAATATACAGATAATTAAAGTGGAGAGCGATTTTTCATGTCGCCTAGTACCGACAGTGGCCGCGAGAGGCGGTACACTCCACAATAACAAAGATGGTCGATCGCCTTACAATAAGAGACCTCATGAATGGCCTGCAAGAAGTCCAGACTTGTGGCCTTTTTTATGGGACTGGGCAAAAGAGGAGGTATACCGGACGAAATCTCGCACATTGGACGAATTTGAAGTAGGGATTCGGGAAGTTTTTACCAACATCACACACAACTTTCTCCAGTAAGCTGTGGATTCAATTCCAAATCGTTCGAGTAGATTGGTCGAAGCCACGGGTGCCTAATTCGAAATTTAATGGACTTTTAAGGTAATCATAGTCTCATATTACAGTACATACAGGATTAATTTCAAGTAAATAACTGCAAACATAAACGTTACACGTCAATTTCAACACCTAGTTACTTTCCGCCTACCCTGTACAATGACACAGAACTAGCTGATACATGATACACAGCCCGTCTAGACTAAATCGAAGAGAGAAGTCCTTGTTAAAATAGTCCAGTTTCTTTAACTGAAGTTTACATTACTTAAGACTATCCCATTTGGTGCTCTCTTTTACAAGATGTTATTTACCAAACGAGCATTGGAAGTCGATATAATCAGCGTTTGGCACCAATAGCTAAATGTCTTTTCGTCATTTACTTCCACTGTTTCCGACTCTAATGAGTAAGATATTGGTTATTTACTTTCATACTCTCCCTTCTGCTATATTCTGTTGCAGCGGATGAAATTTCAAGTTCATTCTCGTATTCGAATACTTTTAGATATTTTACACATTCATGCGCTATAGGCAAGTGAATAAAATCATTGATTTTGACTCTTGTTGATATGAAGAAAGTCGAGAACTTACACCCCAGGCTGCAAATCTTAACATTCACTGAAATATACACGTCTCGAGTAATGTGTTGGCTACCCCTGTTTTCTCCACGACAGCAAAACCCCGTTTTCACTTCCCCTTTCTCGCTCCACGCCAATGCCGTCACACCCCCACCCTATCACTTTATTAAATTAAATCTGCATCATAATCTACGTTAGTCGGTTTAGATACAAAACAAGCAGCTCTGTGGCCATGACGCGCCATTATTGATGGTACTGCTACTTAATGCACCGTGTAATAATATTTCTCGAGCATTTAACTAGACAGTATAAACAGCACCAGTACACTTTTCTATGTCCCGATCATTCCCACTTAAATGTTTGTTTCAATGTCACGTGATGACATGGTAGCAAATGCCTCTGTTGTAAGTACAGAAAATGCTTGTTCACCTGAGAGAATTCCGAAGTGCCACTGTGTGCAACACCAAAAAAAAAAAACAGAAAAAAGTCTGATGTGTTGCACTCACATGACTTTCTCTACCCTTGTACAAACTATTCTTACAAACTTTTATTCCTCTATCATCTTCATGTTAATAAAAGCAAACATTTGCACCAATTATTCTTAAGTTTCTTGTAGTTGCAAGGGGAATACGGTAGGCTTTGAGCGACAGCCAAATCTTTTAAAACTGGTCGCTATATAAAAGCTTTGAAAGTCTGTTCTCTTTACAGGGCTAAGATATAAAACGTGAATAACGACCTTCCACTTGAGAAAAATTTAAGCATTGCAAAACTCACACAAATAACAAGGAATATCTCCGAAGTGGTTTACTCCACAAAAAAAAAATTTAACATAACTTATGTGTTTTAACGAGATCTGCATTTTTTATAGCAAGATTCGGTCTATCTCTTACAGTTTAGAAGTTATGCAAAATTCGTAAAGAGTAATCAGGACTACATGAGCTATAGCGAGAAAATTCAAAACACATGTAATTTGCCACAAAAACATCTTAAACATAAGGAATTTTAATCAAAATCGTTAGAGCCAGTTTTGAAAAAAACAAAATTTGCGAAAAATGTTCTAAGGGGTGGTTTAGGGTGGAGCACTTTTCTTCAAAATCTTCGTGTCGCATTCTTGAGAGATATTAAAGTTAAATACTAACTTTGGTTTTTAACCGACATTTCGTTTTTGAGTTATGCTGTTCACACACACACACACACACACACACACACACACACACACACACACACACACACACACGCACGCACACGCACGCACGCACCTTTTTCTAAAAATGCTTTATTTTATTCAGGGGCCTCAAAGCATATTTCCGGTGAAACCTCACATAAGAGTTTTTGGGTGAAATATAATACTTCCCCTACTTATTATGCGTAGTAGAGAAAGTAATATATACGGCGGCACTGAATGGTTGATACCCCGAACTCATGATTCCGTGTACTTTCAATTGTGAGGTAGGCATTGTTGAAGGCAGCCGAGTTCGTCAATTCCCTCTTCTGTTTAGCTATTTATTGTATGTTTGGGGTACCAGAGCACCCCTGTAAGCATTACCGTGCGTTTAATTTTGATGTGTAAAACATACCATTTCTGATTCATTTTCAGACATACCATTACTGGCAGTCACGTTACGGCTTAATCCTCTTAGTGTCAATTTCGCAGAAGCTGTTATGAGTATTATGGATGCGTTTGAGTGTGATAGTAATGTGGAGCTGAGTGACAATGAACATGACCATGTGGAAGAGAATTCAGATATTCAATATGAACAAAGCGCTTCAGAACAAAGTGATGAGTGTAATAATCGTGGAAACGTAATAATAGGCAAGAATGGACACCGATGGAGTTGTGATCTGCCAGTTCGGGGTCGCCGCACTCCTACTTGGAATATCATACGCATTCCAAAAAGTAACGAAATCAAGGGAGGAGTGGACCTATTCGATCAGATGCTGCATCGTTACTCAGTGTCTCGAAAGACACAGAGACGGCCTTTGCGTTTATTCTATGGAATGCTAGACCAGACTGAGATTAATGCTATGATATTATTACAAATCACGAACTAGAAAGAAGGCAATGAAAGAAGAAAATGGCATCAGGCTCGAGGATATAAGCTCCCTAACCCACATATGATACAAAGACTTTTGGCTAAGAACTTACTGCATGAATAATTAACAAGTACAGTGAAAAAAGTGGCTGGCATACCAGAGGATGAGAAAGAGATCCCCATTCCAAGTGCAAAACCTAAACAAGGAGTGTATTGGGTTTAAGGGCCCGTCGACAACTTGGTCATTAGGCTAAACAAGGAAGGTGCTCTGTTTTCCCAAGGTACAAAGGATCGCAAATCAAGGTCGTGTTGTGCACAATGAAGCAAGATGAACATAAATTGAACGTATGTCTAAACAGTTTAGGAACCAGGTACCTACTCAAAACTTATATTTCAGTTATAGTGTTACAATAATTCACAAAACCCAAAACAATAACATGTAATTTTTATGTTAATGTTAAATAAAATTTGCAGGGTACTGTAGCACCCCTCGTATGCAATAATGTATAGTAAGTTCATGTCGGCAATCTAGGGTTCATCTAAACGGAGCGCTGAACACGTACCACCCTCCAGTACTGCACCCCACTCATAACGCCTGTGGTGGGCAGCGGTGGAGGACGCAGAGGCTGGGCGGTAGGCCTGGGCCCGGATAGAGCTGTTGCGCAGCGGGGTTAGTCTTTTTTTTTTTTTTTTGTCTTAATCTAAAAATATTCTCATCACACGTACTTAATTAGCGCATACTTGCAAATCAGCAATGGTAACATATCGGGTCCTAAATCAAATCCCGAGTAGAGCAACTTATATTGAAAAATTAAACTAAACCCCAGCGCAACAGCCCTTACCGGGCCAAGGCCTACCCCCCGGCCACTGTGACTCCCACCTCTGCCCAATACAGGCGTCATGAGTGGGGTGCAGTACTGGAGAGTGGGACGTGGTTAGCATCCCGGGCCCTCCTAGCCGGTTATGCCGTCTTTGGACCAGGGGCCGCTACTTCTCAATCAAGTAGCTCCTCAATTGGCCCCTAAGGGACCCAACGAGGCTGTCTGCACCCCGGACCAGGTCTCCCAGCGGAAGAAAATCCCCAGGAATCGAACCCGTGTCTCCCGCTTGGTAAGTAGCAGCCCTACCACCGGGCTAAGAAAACTACTGCAATTTATATCTCCAGGTTGTGTAATCCATAGCGAGGCACTCTATCCACACAAATGAGAAAGTATTATTTTCATTTAGGGAACCCAATGCAGTGTCGTTGTGAGATAGTATTCAAGAATCTTAACTGCAGAGACAGTCACAATCAAAAGCATCATAAAGCGCTGGAAGCAAATTGGTAATGCAATTTACATGTAAACTGCAAAATTCCAGTCTTCACAAACATGCACTTTTAATATACCTTTTTGCGCAGATATACAAGTGTAGTATAACATAGTTTGAGACTTTTGTTGATACATTGTAGAATATTTGACACAACGACTCAATGACAACTGGCGGAGGGGGGGGGGGGGGGTTAGCGCCTCGGCCGAAAGACGATATTCTGTGTCTATGCCCATAACGGGGCACCTCCAGGAGGATGGATGAGGCGAATGGATCCGAAGGATTGCCGGAACGTTGCCACGACAGAGCAGAGTGCAGAGTCCCTACATTTTTTCCAATTAGAAGCACCCCGGCGGAAGCTCGCTCAGCCCGGTTCCTCTCCCACCCCCTTCGGGTTCGTACTCCCAAGGGGACACGGGACTCGGAAAGCGGCTCCTCTTTCCCCCTCAGGCTTGTACCATCCCATGGGGTGCCCGGAAATCAGAAGGCTCGCCTTCCAATCCAGGGAACGAGATCTCCAGTGCTTATCTGTTCCCCCTTTCCTGCTGCTGCGACACTCGCTGACGCTTCCAACCCTGAAAGAAACCTAGCAGGATTAATGTAACGAATTGGAGGGACAGGAACCTCAGAGGATAGGGAAATCCTCCATAGCATTCGCTTGGCGACCCAGGGAAATCTCTGAAAAAACCCATGGGTCAGAAAGGTCGGCCACGAAGATCGAACCCGCGACCTCCCGGTTGCGGGCCACAGGCGTTACCGCCTGAGCTATACCACTCGGTCACTAACCATTAAAATACACGTTCAATAAATATGTTTTCATTTTTTCAGAATGCCGTAAAAGGCATTCGAAAAAGTGGCTTTAACAGATACGATGCGAAAGAGGAAATGATGAAACAAGGAAACAATAGGGGGGGGGGGGGGACGCATACATAGCTGATGGTTTATTATAAATGAGTTGAACATTACAGTACTTAAAGTCAGAATCATCAGCCAAAAGGAATAAAATGTCACTAGTTACTTAAGTCCAATGTCCTTGATGTACCTATGAGAATGTTTTCAGACTTCAGCGTCTCAGACACCGCTGATATGAAAGACAGTTTCGTGGCAGATACGCAACACAACACACAACGTTACATGTAAACAGCAGTGTTGGGGCACCCTGGTGAAGTAGCCTCGCATCCGGAAGCGAGAGAAAGCGCAGGTGTGATTAGGGCTACTGGGGGAGGGGGTGATGATTCATGTCGGCTAACCCCTACCCCGTCCGACACGAGCCACGCACTCTTCGGTTTCCATCCAGCTGATCCGCCCCCGTAAACCGCAGAGGAAAATATCAGAAAATGTTCAGCAGAAACCGCACAGTGATGCTTTGAAATGAGACATGTTTACTCACATTATGAGCCATACAAAACATTTAATAGGATAAAAGTTGCAACTTGAAGCACATTTCCACACCACATTCTCCATTATTCAGATATCTGTTCATTTTTCTAGTTTTTAAGCCCTACAGAGCACTTGCCCAAGAATAATGTTAAAGAGAATGACATTTTGTTGCCAAAATGAGGTGGAATTTTACGAGAATCGAAACCCAGGGAGCTCTAAGTCCAACAAAGCCTAAGCCACAAAGTGTACATGCTCCTACCATTACCCCATTACATACCATGTGCATCTCATTGGCGAAACGCTTCCCTGTTTTTACATTCTCTACCATGTACCTTAATTGGTAGAGGAGGTTGCATCCTACTAAGAGATTCCACAGTGAGATTTCACCTGAAATACACTTTTGGAGGTCCTATGAATACAATACTTTAGTAACAGACCTGCGTGCGTGCGTGTGCGTATTGGTGTGTGTGTGTGTTTGTGTGTGTTTTCTTAGTGTTTGTGTTTGTTTGTGCCTGCGTATGTGCGCGTGAGTGCGTGTGTTTATGTGTGTTTGTCTCTGTGTTTGTGTGTTTGTGCGTGTGTGTGTTTGTGTCTTTGTGTGTTTGTGTGTGCGTGTATGTGTGTGAGTTTGTGAACAGCATAACTCAAAAGCGAAAAATCGCTTAAATGCCAAACTTCCAAAAAGCCACATGAAGATTTTAAAGAAAATTCACCTCCCCAAAATTACACTTTACGTTGAGGTAGGGGAGGCCATTGTTTAATTTTACGTTATTTTGATAAATATTTAGATACTTTTTTATTTTCATAAAGCAGCTGTAATATTTTTGATTAAAATAACATTATTTCAAATGTCCAGCTGAGAAATAAAATCTATAATTTTCTGTTATAGCCTGTAATATCCTACTTATTCGGAAGGAATTAGCTTACTATGTATAGCGTGTAAACCATAAGGGTTAAACAAAAACGCAGTTCACAAATTATGTAGATCTCGATAAAGCAAACAATTTATTTCAAGTAATTTTGTAGCATCAGCCATTTCCGAGATATTCGTTGTTATAGGTTGAAATTGTTGATTACTTTATTTCATTACTTTCCCTACCACATACCTAGTAGGTAGAAAATGTATTGCATTCTACCCAACGTTTTCATTTCACCGGAAATACATGTTTTGAAGCGCTTGAATTAAAAAACATGTTTAGAAAACCTTCGCGCGCATATGACGTCTCTGTTGAACAGCATAACACAACAACTAAAAGCCGGTTAAATACCAAATTAGTATTTAAGCACAGTATCTTCAAAAAATGCGACACAAAGACTTCCTCCACACGAAACCGCCGTTTACATGCATATTTTTCAATAACTATCGATGTTTTTTATTTTGTCAAAAATGGCTCTCACGATTTTGATTAAAATACCACATATTTAATATATTTATATGAGAAACTATATGAATATTTTTATTTTCTGGAAATAGCCTAGGAAGTCCTTCATTTGCAACGAATTTCCTATAATTTTGTATATCGGGTAAACCATAAAAGATAGACAAAAACGTTAGGTAGATCTCTAAAACAGGCAAATTACTTCAAATAACTTGTGGTATTGGCCATTTGCAATATATTCGTTACCAGTGGTTAGAATTTTTCATTACTTCGTCATTTTTAAGTACTGTAGCTATTCAGTTCTTTTCATTGCTCCATTTATAGCTGCAATAGTCATTTCAAGTGGCTTTTTCCGTTGAAATGTATTGCCTATCGGCAATTATGTTGATTGGTTCACAGTTCTCGTTACATTTCTGGTTCTTATTTGGGATATATACATTAGATCAACTACACATTCACATTCTTATTCATACTTCCATACTCTGGTGAGGATAGGGAATCATCTCACTCCAAGCCGGGAATCAGGATCCGGGACTACTCGCACAGGATGTAGGCGCCCTGCCGACTGAGCTATTGAGTTCTTTATCACATGTCGTGCAAACAGGAGGTATAAAGCATACAGCGAGCGCTCTTAAACATCTGACTGTCTATTTGGTTTCCTGTATGCCCATTGTACGCACGATGAAATGTGTAATTATTTCGGCTAGGAAGTTGAGCAAAAATACTTTTTTCTAGTGTCTGAAGACAAGGCTCAACTTAATATATGTTCATTATGGGTCATTACAGGCTAGAATATGGTGGCTTTCATTTGTCATTTGCTACCCTTTTCGGTGTTTGTTGGTTTAAATGTCCTTTTTTTAGCTTTTTTGTTACGTTTAACCGCCTTTTTTTTTTGGGGGGGGGGGGAGGTAACTTGACCTACTTTTGGCTGTGCTTTTCCTGTCCAACAGAGTCTAATCTCAATTCCAGTTGCTTTTAACTAATGCGCACTGCTAAGACTGGCTAGAATAGGTAGTTGGAGAACCCTTTCCTGCGAGGAACTATATACCAGAGATGTCCAACCTTGTCTCTTTGGAGACGCTTGCGTAATGAGCGGCTATTCCCCACTCCACTCCTTCAGTCGGAGGTACAGACAGTCAGTATCCAGTGAGGGCACAAACAGGGAATTCATGGCCGTTTCTAAGTCATACCATGAATTTTCTGGGATTGCGCTCCGAAGACCTCTTCATTCTGAATGATTTTTCCATAAGTGGTGAACAGTAAGAGGCAGGAAAATGCTTGCGAAATAAAAAATGTGGGTCTCGTTAAAACACATAATTTATGTCAACTCCTTAGTTTTTCTTTTGAGTGAACCATTTCAGAGATATCCTTTATTATTTGTTTGAATTTGCGAACACGTATACGCTTTTAAATACAAATATGTTATTCGATTTTTATGTCTTGTCCTTACAAAGAGAACGGAATTCCAAAGGCATCGCACAACCACCAGCTCTTAAAACATTTCACTACTGCTTAAAGCCTACTGTATTCCCATATTCCACTTGCACCTACAAGAAAATTAGCAATAAAATAATTTCTGAAAAAGTTTATGTCGATTAAAATATATTATACAGGGGAAAAAAAGCATTTGCAAGAATAGTGTATAAGAGTGAATATAGCTCTACATATATTTGTGAACAAAGTTTCTCCAAATTGAACTATATTAAAAGTATGTGTCGCAATTGATCACGTGACGATCACTTGGTGGGTATGCATTTCGACTTTGTCGCTAAATATTGATAGACTTCTTATACGTAAGCAGTAGAAAGAAGTCACCAATGAACAGATGTTTATCGCATAAGATTTGAAAGTGCTTTGTAAATCAAACACATCGTACACATAACTAAACCGCCACTGCAACACAATTGTGTGTTAAAGGAGTGGCACAGTCTGCATAAAGTGGAAGGAGGTAAAACCAACCTCCGCTCTTTCGCAAACGTCGGACATCGCTAAACCTTCTCTGAGTATCCCGTTATTTTTGACCCGCAATGACCCTGAACAGAGGATAAGAATAGGTAGGTTTTATTCACCTTATATTTGAATGCAATTACACAACTTGTGGAAGAAACCCTGATCATAAATATACGTAAAACTAAGCCTAGTAAAATTTATTTTTTGCGATAAGTTGTATCTGAATTTGGTGTCCAGCTGCATATTGGGCATGAGAAACTTGCGATAGCAGCCTCCCGGACCGTAGAGAAAAGAACATCAAAACTTGTGTTAGGACAAAGAGCTAATGAATGTTCTCAGTTCGTCTCCATTTGTAGTGTCTTAGGTAGCACTAATGTTCCGTTAGCAAAGAAAAATATGTTAAATATGCAATGGAAACCGAAATTATTTATTAATTTGGACCATCCCTTTATGTCCTCTTTTCCGGTTCTTAGGCACTTTTTTGGCATTTTGGGGTATTTTAAATGTATTTTAGGCAATTTATGAGTTTTTCAACTTCCGAGCCCTAGTAATTATACTATTGCTGCAAACATTTATCTCGAAATAGGTAGAAAAATAAGCTTTGGTAAGAATAGCTTGTAAGAAGCTATATAAAAATAAACAATAGTGGACGGAGAAAGTCGTGTGAATACATTCGATTTTTAATAACATCTTCTCTGGTGATAACAGAAAAGTTTTATAATGCAGTGCTGTTTATGATGGGGTCATGACTGAGTGCGTGGCAGGTCGCAACAGTGCCACGAACAGAGGAGCTGGTAATCAGAAAACAAGTTCAGCTAACTCAATAAAAGTTCAAAAACATATGCAAATGCGTGTAATTTCTAACGTAGTTTCTGTATTTATTTAATCATTTATAGTATTATCGTACTCTTTGTAGTACTTAATTATAACATTTTAAATCTATTTGAGATATGGTTATGTATGATTTGAATTAAGGACACCTCTGGGGCTTGGCCTAAGACCTATGGCTCGGGGTTGGAATGGAAGATTGCCTTTGGGGGTAGGCGGGGATAAAGGGTTGCACACAACTGTGCTATTACACGTCGACTTATTTTAACATGTAAGTTTTTACTGATAAAAGATATTTCATTACAATTCTTCGTCCATTCTTGAATTAGCACGTTTAGTTTGTTTAACAAGTATAGGGATATGTATTTCTTTGATGCTGGTGGAGTGAAAGATGGCACGTGGTTAAGATAACATTGGGAAGCAACGATGGCAATTTCTTGAGCTCCCGAAAGTAAACAGCTCAGCAGGTGTTGAAGGGCAAGAGAGGAAGCCCACTATACGTTCACGAAACGTCAAAGCGCGGAAGGATACTACGTGCATTGTGTATGTTAAGACCCATTCTAGGGCGGGAAAGATTATAGTTCCTACTTATTAATCTACATACGCAACACTAAAAGCCGATAAAAGTAAACAGAGCTAGTTGAGTGAATGCAAAACCCTCATTTAATATTAATAATAATAATAATAATAATAATAATAATAATAATAATGATAATAATGATAATAATGATAATAATGATAATAATGATAATAATGATAATAATGATAATGATGATGATGATGATGATGATGATGATGATGATGATGATGATGATGATGATGATGATGATGATGATGATGATGATGATGATGATGATGATGATGATGATGATAATGATAATGATAATGATAATGATAATGATAATGATAATGATAATAATAATAATAATAATAATAATAATAATAATAATAATAATAATAATAATAATAATAATAATAATAGTAATAACAAAGTTTCCTAAACTTCTAACCTCACCTACACTATTCTCCAACATATGCACCTATTGTAAACAAAAATGTGCGACGTGTCACGGACACCAACCAGAAGAATTTTGATCACACTTGTAGAGAACGTTCATTACAAGGAGGTTTTTGACGACAGACACTCTGAGTCTCACTGGTAGTCATTTATGCAGAGACGCATTGTAATTAAGAACCTGAGGCGCTGAGAAAGTCTTGGTCATTACGAAGGGAGTGCAAGCCCAACTAACACTTCTATCCCTCCTTTTCCTTGGATCACTGTCAACATCAGATCTTCCAAGATGCGTCTTAACATAGCCCTTAGCCCAAATTTGTGGAGCCATCTATGTCCGTCTAAAGGCGGATTGTTGCTAATGGAGGTTTAGTACATTTAAATGCCTTCTGTGGCACATTATGTACATGCCTCTAACACATTCGCAATTACTTTCAGGATTAGAAGACGAGCCAAGGGATGACATCTAAAGGTGAAAGTTATTCAACACCAAAATCGTTGTAAATTAACTTGGAGTGAAGAAAGGGAAAGAAAACATCTTGGAGTTGGCAAAGCTGTTGAGTATCATTATGGGATGAATTCAAGTAAGGCACTCCGATAAACCATATCAACATAAAAGAGGCTTAAGTCTAAAAGTTACAGACAACTTACCCGTGTTTGTTTACTTCTCCAAAAACTTCGTGTCCACACATGAACATTTCAACCCTTGTTTTATGCGTCATTCGCCACGCATGAAACCGCAGCTTACTCCGATTATCACACAGGCGGGAAGTAACTAGGTATTATTAATTGGCCGTTAAGTTTTTAATATTGATGTAATAATATTGGAAATAGCGCAAGCATAAAGAACATTAAATAGGATAGTGATTTTTATACCGTGTAGTGCCGACAATGGTCGCGAGATGTGGTACACTCAACAATAACAAAGATGGCCGATTGCCTTATAGTAAGAGTACGAGCAGAGATTGCTTCACACTATGAGATGTGCAATTCGATCGTTCACCCTGTGACTTTTTCTTATGGGGCTGGGCAAAAGAGGAGGTGCATCGGACGAAACCTCGTACACTGGACGAATTGGAGGCACGGATTTGAAAAGTTTTTCCACACAACTTCTTCCGGAGAGCTGTGGATTCCATTCCAGGTCGCTTGAGGAGAATGATTGACACCACAGGTGCCTACGTCAAATTTTAAGATGTATGATCGTATTCCCATAAAGCAGTTTACATACTGTATTAATTTAAATAAATAACTCTGCGAACATAAATGTTATGCGTCAATTTCAATACCTGGTTACTTCTCACCCCACCCCTCCCCTGTAGATGGAAGCTGAACTCCAGTTTAATGCTATGGTAATAATCCCATCCTATACTGTTTTGCGAAGGACACTATTTCAAACAAGGATATGTGTACTGAAGGACTGTATTAAATAAGAGGTATGAGTGATTAATGTTGGAGAGGATCATGCTACTTTACTTTTGTTGGAAACTGCTCTACAGATTTTATTAGGCTTATGAGTCCTTAGCCGGTAATTTGTTTCCTAAATAATTAGTTAACGATGTTTTTTCATTTTTTTTTTCTTTTTCTTTGACAGATTTTGGATAGCGAAACACAATTAAATTTCATTTTTAAGTTCGTGATTGTTGTTATCAGGACCATTTTTCTAGAGGCGTGAGGTGTTTCATGGCAAAGGTTTCAAAACCTGGCCTAATGTGGGCGAATGTTTTTTTGACCTGCACTAATTGAGCTCTTAAGGCTAAAGGATAATCTGCTGCTTGATGAAGGAGTGAAAGTACGAATGCATGTTACAATACTACTATAATCCATGGAAGTCCATTAAGACAGCTGTTAATGCATCACATATCAGAAAAGCAGCAAGCAGTTCCTGACCCAAAAGCCCGCAGTAAATTTAACACCATGCACTAAGCTGTAGAAACGGAAGTAAAACACCGCCTCCTCTTTTTGAGTTGGTTGATCCAACTGTCTGCGAAAACGACCCAACAGCCTGTCCGATTTCTTTCAAAACTCGTCCGCTAGCCTACCAAGCACCTTAAAAACGTTCCTATGACTATAATGTATGACCTTTCAACTACTTAATACTTGTCTTATAACTGATATACCTATGTAATAATGAAAGCTTGGCGGTCTTCGAACGATGTGCACATGTCACCATGTTGCATCCTCAAACATCTCTGAACTCGGCAAGTATATACTCGTGTATGTGTAAGCAATTTTGTCATCGATGTAATTAATGTCTTTCCACACCAGCCGTGTGTAGGACGTGATTGGAAATCTACCGTCCGGTAGATCCGTGGTTCAAATCCCAGTCATGGCATTCAATTTTTCAGTCTCACTCTGCCCTTTCCAAATTTGTCATCCGTGGACAAAAAGAAAAGTCATGCCTGGAACCCAAATTCGTCTAAGCCCTATACGGTACAGCGTCTTGTTTACACTATCAGCGGTACAGCTGTGTAGCGGCAGCAACAAGTTTTCACACGTTAATATTAGTAACCCACATGTTCAATTATACCGCTGTTGCCGTGGAGGACTTAGACGAACTAGGCGTTCCAGACATGACTCTCTTTTTACTTTATTTGTTTCTTCTTTGTCTATCTTAAAACAGAAAAAGAAAAAAAAAAAAAGAAAAAGAAAAGAAAAGCAAGCCAAAAGGTGAATTGGATTCAAAAAATACTGGACGTATTCGCCGAGCCTGTGTTCACAACAGATGAATAATGAACTGGAACAATGGAAAGTATGCTTGCCATGTGCTCTGATGGCTGAATGGTTAAACCAGGCCTGGGCGACTCGCGGGATGCCTTGAGCGACCTTCGTTTTTATCTGATAAACATACAGTTACGAGAATATTAGTTTGGGCATTTCAAAAGCAACTTACAACTTTCAAAAAAAAAAAATGTATACATGTTCCAAGAAAGTATGATAAATTACTTAAGAAGCGAATGTATTATGTCAGTCTATAATATGCTGGAAGGCGACCTCAAAACAATTGCAACGTCCGATACGCTTTGATCGCGTCAGGTGACATATAGTGCAGTTCCGCATCTTATTAAATAAATTTAACGGTCAGACTTTATAGACGACCACTAGATAATATTAAATACATTGCATTGTGTTAATGTAAGGAATTTTGCACTAGATACATTTATTACTTGTTTAATGTTTTGTTAACTTATACTTTCTTCGCCTCTAAATCCTGAACTTGTTGCAACATCAGGAAGATGAATAAGAATGCCCCTTTTCGATAGAAGCATTCCGATACGTATGATCACTTCTTGCTCGTCAAGCCCAACTTAGCGGCAGCGGCAGTAGCAGTGTCAAAAAATCGGTATACCTCCCCCTTCCCTGCCCACCCCAGCCCTCCGACTTCTGCTGCCAACGCTGAACTTCATAAAGCACGACCCCTTTTTAAAAAATAGAAAGAAAAAAACGAGGGTAAAAATGAAAATCGCAGAGGCACGCGAATCCAAAGGCATAATCACATCATTTTATCACAGATGCCTCGCTGTTTGATATTAAAATATTTTAGGCTTGTGCGGGCCGTGCGGCTTTGTTGAAAGGCAAATTAATTAATTTCTGGCTGCCAATCATTACTCAGGTTGGGGATGCCGCTCTAACCTAACCTACCTTCTGCAGGTAGATAACGCTAACAGAGTTGCTCTTCTCTCCCTCTCTTTCCCGTCCATGCGCCCTCCTACCACCTCACTCTCGTTTTAATATAACTTTTTAACTCGCAATTCCTGCTAAAATATGTTTGGCATTCGCTTTTACAGCGAAAGAAGAATGTGCATTATCCGATTTCGCCCGCTGGCAGCAAAAGCCTAAGCAAACCCTCCCCCCCTCGCAAGCCCAGGGCGGTATATACCTACCTACATGTTCTACCTATGTAGCCCCGGCACAGACAGCCCAATCAATCTGCCGCATGTGGTTTTGCTAAAGCATGAATGACAAAGAGTGGGTGGGTCCACCCACTTGCCTCTTCCTGCCACTTACCCTTCTCTTCCAACCCCCGGCAAGGTCTCTACCCCATCCGGCCGTACGTCGGTTTTCCTAAAGCGAGAGAGGGAGGTCGTCGGTGAAGGCAGGAGAATATTACGCTGTGATAGAGAAGTAGGGGTTACGGCTAAACGTGGAAGTTAAGCTATGGCTACATTCCCCAACCAGACTGCCCTGGAATGTCAGCTATCATAACGCCGATTCCTGCAGGCATCCGAATGACGGAAGTCTGAGCCCTCCCACCGTAAGCTTCCAGACACCCGTCTACGGCAACCAAACGCGCGCCGTCCTCAAATGCATGTCTCGGAACATGCCAATGGCTCCGTAGCCACAGCAAACGAGATAGTCTCAGTTTTCCAAAATACGTCCCTGAAGAAAGTGGGAAACACACTCAAGATCTAAATGTACTGTCACATAATCTTTAATATTCAAGTTTTCTCAGCTTTGCTTTAGCTGCATGTAACTTGTACGATCCGTCTAAAAGCTAAAACATTCTACTTCTGCAACATACAGGTATACTTGTCAGACCCAACACAAATCATGCTACATCCCTCACGGAGTTCATTAACGTTAGTTGTCTTAAAATTGTCACATTTCCGAGAAATGTTTATGTACGCTCCAAGCTGGTTCGAGAGCTGCCAAAACAGTCACACTCTATGTAGAACAAATATACAGATTAATGAGCTAATAATATGATAAAATGCTCTTAATTTTTCATTTTATATGAACAACCTATGCTTAATTCTATCATGAACAGACATGAAGCCAAAAATTCCATCTCCATTTCTATGTGCGTATGTGTCACCGTTTCACCCAAGAATGGCTGAAGAGAATATATCAAACATCGTATATAAACATATTCAGCGACGTGTTTCATGACATCTTAATTACTTCCATCAAGGGAGAGGGTATAATGGGATAGGAAGTCAAACAGTAAATATCTCGTTAGTTATATTTTTTGTTCATAAGTATGGTTTTACCATTTTGGTTTATTTAAAAACTTTCGATATGATGAATATTTAAGGAGTTATACAAATACATCGTAATTTTTCAGGTGCACAAAACAGTGGTTTGATATATGGTGCTGCTTTCCGGTTATCATCTGAAGTTGCGTCATTTGCGAACGCATAAGACTCTTGTCTTATACTTACTGCTGATCTGGACTTGAATTCTGATTAAGCTCAGCCTGACTTAAATATTTATTCACTGTCTGTCCTCAGACCTTAGGATGAATTTCGGGTATCTTTAGCGGTTTAAATTCCAGAACTCATTTGACATTCATTTCGTGCTTCCATTCATCGTCTAAAATGATCCGTTAAACGACGCAAAATGTTCAAAGAAAGAAAGCACAGCGAAGACGTACAAATTAATATGGAATAACATGGACAATGTTATTAAACGTTTGGAATCATTCAAACGTGAAACACGTATTGCTTACGGAAAATTTGGATATACATATATTGTATACAAAATAAATTATTCCCTGCGATTTGCAATAGCATTCATTGTTCTTTGGCTTCATTGATCATTCAAATAACGTTTTAACTTCAATTATCGTAATATATGGAAAACTGATATTAAGGCAATAAATCGGTGAAAAATAACAAGCGCTCAAGAAGTCAGGTTTTCGCTTTTCTGTTATTTACCATGGTTTATAGGAACATTTTCATACGGCTAATTTTGACACAATATATGTGAAATTGAGACCTTCACGTGACAATTTAAGTACCTTTAACGGTGAGCCACCAAGTTCTGCAACTATGAATTGATTTTTCTCCTTTTAAACTTTTTTAGACATTTCGGTGATTAAAATGATTACATTTATTTCTTGGTGGAAATAAAGCGACAGTTGTGAAATTGAGGTGTCGCAGCAAAATTTCTGTTCTTAGAACTCCAGAACATAATGGCAGTAATTATCACCAATGCTCCCTTCTTCACCATCATGAAGATCTGGATACCATGCACCATGTTCTTCTTCCTCGTTAGCAGTTAGCTTTCCAAACACAAAGTTTTGCCAAATGTACCTGCTAATTATACTGTTCATGTATAAACAAATCATCTGAAGAAATAAACCTCTTTCTTTAATCACAGTTCTGTCCGATCACTCAATGTTATAGAAGTCTAGTGAGGAGGCCTTCCAGTATCAGTTTAACTCAGATTACGCTAATATCGTCTCAATTATAATACTTGAAATTTAATCGTATGATCCTGTATATGTACAATGTGGCATTGCTCGGTGGCAACAGTGATAAAATTTGACATAGATATTTTGAAAAATTACATTTTATGAGACTCTCCATATAAATTTTCTTTGATTTTTAGCGGAAATTATTAAACGTCCTACTTAAATATATCTCAAACTTTGTACTTGCTTTCAGCACGCACGTATTACGATTTTGCGAATTGTTAAATGAGCACAGACAGAAGAAGCCACAATACGAGTTCTGCTGTACGCAATGTATCTGAAATGCTATAAACTTAACGTGTAGTAACAAAGAGCGATATTTCGAAAACATGTATATTCAGGACGGTACAATGATTGAAAGTACAATAAAATAAACTAACAATTATGTCAGCTATAACTGAAGAACTATAAATATGGATAGATGTTTATTTATGATATCGACACTGACACCCTTAGCAGCCCCACTATTATTCATAGTGGGAAATAATGTAATCCAATTTAACGGATACATTATTACTTTCATATTAGCGTATCATATAAAGTTAAAGGTAAATGCACATACAACGGAGGGGCCCTCCGCAATCGGGGTAGAGCACCGCACGGAGACCTTAGGGTCATTTATGCTTCTATCATGACCCCTGGAAGGAGGGCATGAGGGAGAGACTCGAAGAGCGACCAGATCCGCATTACGACGGACACAAGCATAGACAGAGAGAACGCCTCCGCCACCCGCATCCAGCCTGGCGACCCACACCTCCAGTGGCCCCTCCACAGGGAGGAATTCCACACTGGCTACAGCAGCGACGCTAGGATAGAAACATTTACAAAGCGCAAGCCACCGGCCAGCTGCAATGCACTGCACACCGTCGCCTGGTCCTTCAACCCTGCAATGGATGAGAAGGGAATGGTGTGAACACGAAATGAGCCAGCACACATGTGACAAGGGGGAAACCACGAAAAACCCCAAGTCAGCGTGCGTGGTCGGCGGGGATCCAAACCTGCCACTTGCTGAATAAAGGCTACAGACGTCACCGCCTGAGCTATCCCGCTCGGTAATGTATCATATAAATTCCCTTTGTTTCTTCTACCAGGCGAAGTGGGTACTTATCAGCTGGAATTTATTATTGCTGCTTTAATGATGTTTAAGTGTTCACAAAACTGAAAATATTACAGACAAATTTAGCAATACGTTTCACATTTGTTGCGCATTACCCA
This sequence comes from Tenodera sinensis, assembly GCA_030765045.1. Lineage (NCBI taxonomy): Eukaryota > Metazoa > Arthropoda > Insecta > Mantodea > Mantidae > Tenodera > Tenodera sinensis. The sequence continues at coordinate 55,468,611 of CM060962.1, read as the reverse complement.
TGCAGCCAGCGTTGGTGTATCTACGGACATTAGATTGTTTTGTCATTCACCAGAGAAGAAGGTGGAAACAGGGACCAGTGAGAGCGACTGCCAACCAAGTTGTTACCTGAATATTTAATGTACCTATGCAGCGTGCTTGCAATTCACCCATGATAGTTGCACGCTCCATCGTTAATAACCAGGTTAGGGTGCAATATTACTCGACAACTGACCGGAGAGTGTGCATATCACTTTACTACCCTCGTTCTTCATGAAAGTGCATTAGTAGTAAAGGGAGTCGGTGTTGGGCTAGGCTGATCAGATTGTTGAATAGAACTGTGTGAGGGGGACAAGGATGGGAGTATCAAATTGACCAGTACACCTAGTCCATTTTTTGAGTAGTGCTAAGATGGATATATAAGATAACTTAGAAAATGACTTAGGGAATGTGGGGGGAAAGGAAAAACAAATAATAAACGTTTTTGGTGAGGGACAAGAAGATAGGAAGATACTGAGATACAAAAATTGTCAACTAACTAAGAAGAGATCAGTGGTATCGATGAAAAATAATTGGAAAAGAGAGCAATATATAGACAATTCCAATTAAGAAAAATGGGGGCAGCATGGCTAAGAGCAGAAGTTTAGAGGTTAAAGGGTAAACGTTGGAAAACAGAGCAATATATAGACAACGCCCATTAAGAAGAAAGATGGGGGGACAGCATGGCTAAGAGCAGAAGTTTAGAGGTTAAAGGGTAAACGAAATGGGTATCCACGAGGTGAATTCCCATTATCCGGGGAGATAGATGCACAGCAATACAACATTAAAAATTACCATTATATTATAATATATTATTATTGTTGTTATAAGATTGACCAATCACTTGGTCCATATATTGAGCAGCACGGTGTGAAACTGTGAAAGAAATAAGGATGGGAAATTAAGATTAACTGATATACCTCATCGCTTTGTTGATGGTGGTGTGTGAGAGAGGCAAGGATGACAATATCAGATTCACAATTACACGTCGATTTGCTGAGTGGTACTGCATGCAAGAGAACAAGGACAGGGATTCAAGGTTCACCAATATACCTCGTCGATTTGCTGAGAAGTACTATGCAAGAGAGACGAGGATGGGGATATCAGATTGACATTACACCTGGTCGATATGTTGAGTAGCACTGTGTAAGAGGGACAGGGCAGGGATATAAGATTGACCAATACACTCGCTCTATTTGCTGAGTAATACTGTGTGCGAGAGAGACAAGGATACTAATATTAGCTTGACATTACATGTGGTCAACTCAATTTGTTGGGTAGTAATGTGTGAAAGAGACAAGCATGGGAATATCAGATTCACATTACACCTACAAGGGCAAAATTGAACAATTTTAGAACCCAATTTTTCTCAAAACAAGTGAAATTTGTTTATATTTGACGGCTTCATTCTAATGTTTTGCGAGTTGATTGCCGTGTAAGTTGTTCGATTTGCTATAATGGTTTATTCATTATCATAATTTAAGGATTTTGTCACCCCAAAAATGAGCTCATTAGACAACATTAACGGACTATGATTTTTTACGATTTTAGATCATGAATAACGTCTAAACAATGTGAAGATGCTTTTGACGAAGAAGCCCCATCTAACGCAAGAATTTATAATTGATACAGCGAATTCAAAGGAGATCGGTTTCTTCTTGGTGATAAATGTTGTGAAGGACGGCCAAGAGCAGCTGTTACTAACGAAAACATTACCACTGTTCGAGCAATGCTTGAGGAAGATTGACCTGCATCGTATGAATTTACTCGTGCGACATATTTTAAATCAACAGTTAGACGTGAGAAAACTTTGTTGTCGATGGATTCCACATAAACTGACTGATCAAAAGCAACAAGGCAGTACTTCAAATTTGGTTTGGAATATCGCTACTCGTGATCAATCTTGGATTTATTGTTACGAACCTGAAACAAGGTAAATCGGCTCAATGGGTCTTTCGAACAGACCCTAAGCCTACAAATGTCAGACGTACCTACAGTGCTGGTAGGAAGACGGTTGCTAGCTTTTCTTATGGCTATGTTGCTACTATAGCATTAGAAGATACACGTACTGTTACTGCCGCATCACAAATATCTGTTTACCCCAATTCCAAAGTAAGAATTTCCACAGATTTAACGTTTCATTAACTTATTGGGTCCATGCGAAACAAGACCTCTGATACCCATTACGACAATATAGACCATAAATTGATCTTCAATTTGATCAAAGTTTGAGAGCTACTTAAATAACTGTATTCACTTTTCAGAAATAACAAGTCCAAGCATCAATATGGAGAAAGTACTGCTTCTTATTCAGTTTGGAAGCCGTTTACAAATTTTAAAATATGTAATCAGACTCAGCAATCTCTATTTATGCTATCAAAGCTTGTTATCTCCAATGTTTAAATAATGACAAATCAAACAGAAATAGTTTTAACTCGGCATGCTGTTCTAGTTGTAGAATAAACCAGTCAGACATACATGGAAAAGCCTGTTCTCAATTGTGTTGTACAGTAAACATTAATTTTAAAATTAATAGGTAAGGTAACTCTTGACAGTGAAACGCTCAAATATGCGCCGATAGGTATCATGGGGACACTTATATCAAACCCAATATTTTGATACGTAAGAGTGGTACCTGAACTACGGGTTAATAGAATAACAGAAATGACTCAACGCGTGTTTTCTTAGTGAAATATCCGCAAAACAGAGAGTGCTCGGTTAGATTCTAAGATGCCTAATATCGTCTTTCATATGTCTGTAGCCTGTATTTTATCACACTAATTTTACCTAATAACGTCGTTTATGTGCGCTTCAGATGGAGGTCATGCCATGTTTATCCAGAACGTACTGTTGTTAGTAGCGCATTTTAGACAGTAATCTCCAACTTGTGGGCAGCTGTCAGTCCGATCAATATTTTCACATTCCTTGTCATGACAACTGGGAACAATTTGTCAGGAAGACAAATGTGCATGTAGTTACTTGTACATACGTCTGTATACAGACATATGTAGATGGGAAGCGAGGCGCTCCAAGAAAACAAGCGCACAAATGTAAAGAACATTTTCACTCGGTTTCTCGACTTCTAGAAACGTGTATACTGATTTCTGATATCATCAATGGCATTATTATTACTATGATCATTACTATTAATATCATTATTATTATTATTATTATTATTATTATTATTATTATTATTATTATTATTATTATTATTATTATTATTATTATTATTATTATTATTATTATTATTATTATTATTATTATTATTATTATTATTATTATTATTATTATTATTATTATTATTATTATTATTATTATTATTATTATTATTATTATTAGTATTAGTATTATTAAGGAACCTTCGAAAATTTCCACTACAGGGCTATAGCATTTGCAGAGGAGACTTTGTACTCAGTGATCGGTATGATAACCCGTATCAAATCAAAAGATAAATCTTGCATTTCTGGTGAGTAAGTTGTTGGAAGACTGTCACTGAGCATTCGGTATGGTTTCAACCAGTGACTTCACAAGTCAGCAAGCACACTAGGTTCCACCTAACCGTCATTAACAAGCATTCAATTAAACTCACGGTTACCGTAACAACTAGTTTGGATATAACTTAACCTGAACCCTTGTTACTACTAGCGAACAACAAATTCAAATGCATTATGTAATCACAACAAACTAATTAAGAAATGCATAACAAAACACACATAAATTGACAGATAAAACACAATTTCAGCATAGTGTAGCATCAACGCTACAAGCCTCCTCTTTCCTAAACCTTTAGCTATAGATTCAACTCATAATGTTCTAATAGTTAGCATAAATTTCTAATGCCACTTCTTTGCGAATTATTCTTCTGGCTTGCTAGCAAACTTCCAAAATGTTAACACCGATTATAGCTCTATACTTCAAAGTAAAATATACGAATTCTTGAAGATCTTATTTTATAGATTTCTATTACATCTTCTGGGACCTCTCCAGAGCGTAAAACTTATCTCAAGCGCTATATCAAATTAATTTCTGTGCCTATCCAAGAACTGGTTCTTCACTACAAACCCAGCTTCCTCCATTCTTCTTACTACACCCGCATAATACCCAATTTCCTGTGAAACTGTTTCTCATTTACCGTTCCTTCCATAGGATCTCTCAGGAAGTACCTTCCTCTCATCCACTGACACAACTAACTTATTTTCCTTTGCCTGATCATTTCCAGCACTGTTCTTGCTTCGCCTGTTCTAACACATGTAGTTCCCTTAGTTACCTTTTCTGCACATTTCACACACTCCATTTTTCTCTCTATCCACAATTCAAGTCGACGGGCCCTTGAACCCCCCTCCACAATTCAAATTGTACCAATCTCTCTCTCACTCACTCACTCACTCACTCACTCACTCACTCACTCACTTTGCGCAAAGCAGAAAGTTTTGCATTATACAGCGCCGTACTACAAAGAGAACACTTCAGTAATCTCCTCCTTAGTTCTTTCTTCAAGAGTGCTAGAAGATTTTATTTTATTTTTCTTTTTATTTAAAGCTTTCTCTACGGTCCTCTGACTTCTTGACTTCACCTCTAGTTGCTACTTATGATATCTCTTAAGTATCTGAAGCTGTCCGCTTGCTCCACCACCCTATTGTGAACTCGCTCACTCCAATAACTCTGCGGTTTGTCTGTTTTGCAGTTATCTTCATGCATTTTCCTTACGAACTTTTATAACGGGTTTAAACGTGAAGTTTTTAGTGAATAAGTGGATTAACAACGTGTTAACACTATTGCTTTGAATTAAAATTGCTAAGGCATTAAGATGGGTGTGAAATAATAAAAAAATACTTTAAAATTTGAAACTGAAAAATTAGCCATAAATGGGTCACAAGTTTCTGGAAGGAGTAAAAATGAATATAGAGGTTTGCTTAACACCTTCAGCTAATAATAAAAATATTCACTTGTATTAGCACATTTCCCTTCCTTCAACCTGCATGATCACATAGTACATTTTTAGTTTGCTGTGTAGGAATAAGCAGGGGAACAACTATATTTCACCCAAAAGTTCAATGTGAGATTTCACCGGAAATGCATATTTGAACCCCCTCCCCCCCCCCAAAAAAAAAATTAGAAAACAGTCTGTGTGTATGCGTGTTTTTCTGTCCGTCCGTCCGTCTGTTTGCTGGTGAACAGTATAACCCAAAACTAAAAGCCGTTTAAAAACCAAACTTGGTATTTAAGCTCAGCACCTTCCAAGAATGTGACACGAAGATTTTTCAGAAAATCCCATCACATGGAAGATTTTACAAAAATCTTATTTTCCCTGAACTGTCTTTAGCGCTTTGATAAAAATACCACAAGTTTGGTATATTTTCCTGGCAAGTGAATAGTATATCTTGAATTTTCTTGGAATAGCCTCATTATGGGTGACCTTTGCATAACCGGTAAACCGTAACAGATAGACATAATCTTACTGCACAAAAAGTACAGATCTCGTTGAAGTACGCAATTTATGCCAAATAAATATTTTGTGGAGCAAATCATTTCCGAGATATTTGTTGTTATTGGCTTGAATTTTCAAATCCTTATACTTTTCTCAAATATGAATTCGTTACTTGTTTTGTTTTTTATCTCTTGCCCATATTCTTATAAAATTACACTATCGCTTATGCCTGCTGTATTCTTCTATTTTCATTGTATCTACAAGGAAATATGCAATAAAGCCATTTACACAAACGTTCACAATTAACATAAAGGTGATAGAAGAATAGGCATTTTAAAATAGTTGTTAAAGAGTGAGTAGAAAAATTCATGAGTGCACACATAAGATTTTATTAAAAATTCCAAACTGAAGTAATTGTATAGAATTAAAAGATTTTTTATAAAAACCTATTTCACTGTTATGTAATAAATGCATAAATCGAATAAAGATCTTCTAACTTAGGATACACTTCACTAAGCCAGCAAGAAGTGCAGCGAATATTTAACTTTGCGTAAAGAGAAATGCATCCTTTATGCGTGCCGGGTGCGCTTGTGCACGTGCCACGGGCCATAAGGACTCGGCGTGCGCGTTGCATAAACAAGCCACGAGGCATCACACTCCCCTTCCTTTGTGCTTTATCTTTCCCCATGTGGACGAAACTGCCTCCCCCCAACACACATACACACACACACACGCACATCACTTAGCGGTACACGATGTAAATGTATCAAGCTGCATTTTCATTCATTTACAACCTTGAGAACACTGCACGTATATCCACAGAACGGCTCACCCTTGAGTAGCCTTTAAAAATTACAACTTTCAGAACTTACGAAAATGCTATTTATTTGTAATCTCAAAAATATGGAAGCCTCATAAGCAGACCGGGATATTTACATGGCATAGTTTTTGTTTGTGGATTTTTTCAATGGAAAACATAAGCGAAGTACGATTTTATCAATAGTGATTAAAATTCTGCAATTCCCATGGGTCATATTTTATCTTTTTTAACGTTTTCATTTTTCATATTTTAGTCATATTTTCCCTTACATTTTCGTATTTTAGTCATATTTTTATATTTCTATTCCAGTTTCGCATATATGCTTTCAGTCGTCCCAAAGACGATTTTCCACATCCCCTAACTCTTGTCTATAATATTAGGTCTTTTTCCCCATTACAATATTGCGTGCAAATAGAAGATCTAACCTTTTTAAAACTTTAAAATGTATGTAATATGCTACTGTAATCCTTCTTTTTGATCGGCCTTCAAAACATGGCATTTATTTAATTCTGTGTAGAGTTGAGGGTCAGCTCTGGATTGAGCAATTAAATAAATTCACAATGCAACAATAAAATTGATATTATTCATTTACTATTGATGTGCTAGATTTTTAAAATATATTTTCAATATAATGTTAATTTAAACAGCATTAAGTTTTTGAAAATTTTGAAAATGCACCAAAAAATGTTAGTCATATTTATCGTTATACTTTAGAATCTTTTCGGCCATAAGTGATTGCAATTTCTAACATTTTTAGGTCATAAACATCCGGGCCCTGTTTATAAGATACTATGAGTATGCAGAAAAGTCTAGGGACAGAATATCAAAGGCATAGTGAAAAGAATAGGATAGAAGTACTAATTATGTTTACTGTATCGATATTACTGTACTCTAAGGCGCAAATTAAGTAATGTAAACGGTATTTTCTGTGCTGTTTCCCCTCTGTGACAGGCTATCTAGCCTGGCGGGTATTTTGGGCAAACGTCGTTTAAAATTAATGGGAGTAAAAGAAACTCAAAGCTTTTTTCGCAAATAATGTTAATTTCTGCCGAACCAGGTCCTAAAGAAGATAATGCCTGCTAACACCTGCTGTTTACCATGTACTTTCCTCCTGAAAAGTAACGACATCTTCTGAAGGATTGGGCCCAATGGCCTCGTCGTCGACAGGCCCTTAAACCTCACACACTCACTCGCTCTTCTGAAGGATCGAGAACAAAGGTCCTATATTTGTTCTATTTCACCTTTGTTTCTTCTATAGCCTTAATAATTATGAATTGCAGATCATGTTCTCCTTCGTCTTCTAAAACAAGGATTACGTTATGGGGCCTATTCTGACTTTAAGAAAGTTAAATTGACCTTGCCTCTATTTCTATATTTCTATTCATCTTAATGGATTTTAAAATCCCACTCGTGTATAACTGATTTTGATAGTTTCGTAGACTTGCAATGAAGAACTTACCTAGGCCCTCTATGAAAAAAGAGCCTATTTCTATTTTCTCTTCCACTAGGTAGAATCTACAACACTGGTATCGATTTATCGAAAGTAGTTATGAAGTTTGCTAAATCCAAGATAATTAGGTTTAAAATGGAAATAATCTGCATTCTTGCATGTCTGTGACTTTAATCATAGTCACTCAAAAATAATAAGTAGGATAAATGCCAATGTCTTACTTATATCATGCACATTTTAAGGACTCAAGGAGGGGGTTTTCATGAAATATTCCCAAAGCACATCATCATTCTTTATTTTCTCAAAAATGGCTTCTATAACTTTGAGTAAAATGCCATGACCAGTGATCCTAGGCTGCCGAACTAAGACATTCTTTGTGCTACGCGCTTTGAAGCCGTATATTTTCGTAACCGAAATGAGGCATAGGTTGGTAGGTGATCGGAAGACGCATATTCCTGCACCACGCAGCAATTGCTACAATCATTCACTCCATCGTGGTGGGTTGGGGAAAGTCCTGACACGACGAACAACACAAGAACTTGGAGCAGAGGGCCGCACCAGGTGACATTTTTCCCACCAAATGGAGAGAACTACTCACTCCTCCTATAGGTTGTGAAACAAGTAGCAACTCTATTTAATGGGAGGAAGGGAGGGAGAAGGCTCGACAACGAATTGCCTCCCACAACCCTCTAGTCCACGGAACTTGGGTGATCGAAAAGTTGTTCCCCGCGTTCTGCTGGACAGACCCGGGTGGCATATGTTTCCGCTCGTGGCCCAAGAGCTGTGTGTTTCTCAAGGCTATCTTGCGAACAGCAACCCAGAAATAGTGCCTTCTGAATTGGTGCACACTTATATTTTCAGTACACGAACTCGTTGCAAATAATGTAATCTCCTCCGTAGTACAACGAGGGACAGAACATACACGGTAGTAGTCGTAACCTGAGTTACACTCTTGAACAAAAACATATCCTTAAGGAACCCTGGGACTGAAATTAGAATTTTCTATATTTTTATAGGTATGAAATCAAAAATTTGCACACATAAGGGTGTTCATGTAATGAACCACCACACAAAGTTCCAGCAAAATCTGTTTATAGTTTTGACGGAATTGTTTAATTTATTCACAATTAAAAATACCACAATATTCAAAATATTCCAGGCGCATCAAAAACTAAAATATCAACAGATTTATTATTTTATAAACTGTAATTGCCCAACAAATACCACCAACCTCTGCCAGGAAGAAAAAATACTTACTTTTAAAGTAATTAATTTCTTTACTTTGATGGATATTGAAAATGCTTTTTAAAACTTTTTGTGCATTTAATTTTTGCAAAACTGAACAAATTTTGAGATTTTAAAACCACAAAATGAAGTTGGAGTCAGCATTATAGACTTAAACTATTCCCTGTTATAAGAAAAACTTTAACCTTTCCCTAGAATTACAAAGACGTGTAAAACTTTGTAGCAAACATAATGCAACATTACATTAAAAAATATGAAGACCTTTAAAGCTTGTAGAAATGCCACCTATATTAATACTGGAATTAAAATTCGTATCGAAATGGCTTTAAATATGTTTATCTGTTACTTTAGAGTATAATACAGTTTGTGCTTTCGAATGAAGGGTTTTCTTCTAATAGCTATGCAATTAACCACCTTTCTTGGATGGCATTAACACCCAATATAAATTAATAAACTCTGTAGATAGTGTGTTTAGTACTTAGTATATACTTGTCGAACTGTGCTAACAGCTTGCCATTGATGGACCAATAATCTGGCCACGTTTAGTTTCTGATGTGTACGGCATGGTATAAACAAGTAACAGTTGTAGCTTAACGAGTAATTATTTAGTGGGCCCATCAAAAGTAATCAGAACTTCCCTTTCATGCCGACATATCATTGGTAATTACTATGTCGTGCCCATCGCAGCAAGTAGCATGAATACACCGCTCAGTCATTGGAGAGGGGTAAAGAGAGGAGAAGAAGACGTGGCTACAAAGGCTTCATTAAATAATCACGATGCCCTTGCATTTTACCAAATTCGCTTTCTGTACCTATAACCAAAATCCTTATTTCTTTTTCACACTACATTTTCTGCAAATTATCGCACCCAGTATATTGTAAATCTTATTATTCGTGTTTGCGGAATTATTTAATTCTTCCTGTTTTCATTTTCTCTATTTCTTGGAAACGTAAGGTAGAGGAGGTAATGTGTTGGCCTAAAAAGGCAATAGTGACGTGTCAACTGGAAATACACATTCTGAGGTTCCCTAAATGTGAAACAAAGCGTATCTAGGTAAAAGCTCCGTGCAGTTGTTTGTAAGTGTGTGCGTGTGGAGGGAGGGGGGCCGGGCACGTCGAGATTGAAAAGCGAAAAGTTTGGATATATACCCAATTTAACATTTAGTTAACTGCACTCACCAAGTATGAAGACATTCCCGTACCACGAAGGTGGAGAACTGCGGAAAAACAAAGGGAAAACCAGTTCCTTCTAATGCGTGTGTATATAAGCTACTGCATTTAGGGGAGGGACTACTTGTTCGCACCTTGGGAGTAAGGTTCGTCAGGCTTGGTTCAGATGGATGGACGGACCAACAGAGACAGACAGAGTTTTGAGGACCATACAGGAATTATTTAATTTTATGCAGGCTGTTTGGTGTATAAGTGCACATATTTGTACCGTCAACTAGTACTGTAACGAACAGTACTAGATCAATATTTGCTTATAATTTTATTTATTAAGAGATGTATGTTTTGACGTTGCTTAGTGCGTTCAAGCAGGCGTGCCAAAGAAACATTGCGCAGAGTGAGCGAAATGAATGATGGTAACGTGGCAGCAAATGCTGTATGGAAATGGGTAGAATGGGACTGAAAAATTCAACGCCATACCCGGGATTTGAACCACCGATTTTCCGGTTTCCGTTCTGTTGCTCTATCCACTGAGTGACCATGACCAACGTGCGGACACGGTGTTAAATTCTCCAACTCACTGGCATTCTTCCCAGTAAACCACCAGATGATCTCAAATTCATTAGATAACATCCTAACGGCGACTTACTATACTGTAAGTACTTAAGTCCCGGGCTTCATAGTTTAACCAACTATAAGGAAAGTAATTGTTCTTTCACACGCTAGTGATTTAAAGAAGGGTTTTAAAGGGAAGACAATTGCTTTGTAAGCAAACGGTAATTTTCAGAGAATGACCTTTTTTATAACATATCAGGTCCAATAGACTTGGTTTCAGGTTCAAAGATGTTGAAATATGCCCAACATTTATATTTTCAGGATAACAGGAAATTTTGAAAGAATTATCATCCCAGCTGAAGATGAACGCTCACCTTCTCAGTTACCATGCAAACACGCTAGGCTTTACATCATAGAAGCGATATTTTGTATGCTCTATACAGGGCTTCATAAAAGAAGACAAAAAAACTAAGGACTATTTCAATAGCTACTATTATTGTTTGTAACCCAGCAAAAAATATCAGTAGTCTCTCTTCATTAGGACAAAACTGTTACAGCAACATCAACTAATGTGAAAAGGTCATCCCCACGTGTCGCATACGAATTCTGTTCCAATACCCTCATTAAATACTAAACCGCAAAGAATATCAGCGTAAATGCCCTATTTGAGTCTCTTCTTTCTCCAGCCCATTGTTATATCAACCCAGACGTTTTATGTACACAGTTTGATTTCGCAGTAAATCTTCTCCCCGCTGCTTTCCTCTTATGCTCCTTTATTTTGTTTTATATGAACAGCTTACCTCCATACACTACTTCTAGGTTTCCCCAGTGATACAAAGCGTCACACAGTGAGATTAGAATCAGGGAGGGCTATAATCTCACATTAATGATCCGACCTACGGACACTATTTCACTGATCCTTCAGCTACAGAGTCTCCCACTCAAAGACGATATGAATTTCCTTCCAGGTTTCGTTTCATTATGCTCAAGTTCATATCATGAAAGTTGGATTTCAAAATCACTTTTATTTACTATCATGTAGGCCGTATGAAAAGGTGTAAACATAATACAAACTCTTCCTCTGTCCGTGTTCTTGTTCTTCAAAAACTCTTAATACGGACATTGACTCCATAATTAGGATGAGACAGTTTGTATATTTGAAAAGTTGCGTTTTATATGACTGCCAGACCTGGACGTTCAAAGAACGGAAGATCCAAATACGTTAGCGGAAAACAGAAGGAAAAGTACTAGGCCTTACTACCAAGGTCAGAATGATAAAATGACGAGATATGAAAAAGGACCGCGAGACGATACAGCCATCACAGCCCAGAAGATCAAAATGCAGATAGAGAGCACACGTAAGCAGAATTCAGTCAGACAGATGGGCCTATGCCACAACGGTATAGAATAGGAGGACAGAAAAAAGGAGCACAGGGCGTCCGCAAAAAGATGGGATCACGAGTAGAGCAAAATGATGGGTCCGCAGTAGTCCGGAGCAGCAAGAGGCAGGACAAGGTGGAAAGAGATACTAATAGGAATAAAATTCAATAATTGAAGTGTAGCGAATACGTACGATAAAAGAAGACAAACATTCAAACAGGTTCAGTGAGGTGACCTACATATAATAAACTATAGAACAATAAAATTAGAAGCATGTTTAAGTAGACGAAACAAGGTTAAATGTATAGGAATACACAGGGAAAGAAACTCACAGGTAAATGGTTCATCCTGTGAGATCCCAAGAGCCAGCCCGCTAGGCCTAATCATAAAGGTAGGAAGCCCTTGCCCTTCAGGGATCTCATTTATTTTATAGAAGAACTTGAACAGAAATAGCTAGTATTTGCACAGTTAAAGAAATAACTGTAACTTTATAAATTGTGATGCCGGGCGCGGCGCAAAACATAGGACTGTCGGGGCTAAGCTACTTCATACTAAATACCAGTCCGACGAGCAATCAAAGCCACAAGGTCAAGCTTCCCCACACCACTCACGCGAGCGAACACGTGACTAATAACAATGAAGCGGCAACACACGTGGTTTCCGGAGCCTTCGAGAAAGATTTGGCTGCGTGATTGCCGGCGCGTTTTTGGAGACAGAGAAAGATCCTGTAACGCCACCGCCTCTATATAAGGAGACGAGAAGACAGCACAAACGATTAGTTGCTGTTACAGACACGAGTCGGTGAGTGTGTCAGTGCGTCGTAAGGAGAGTTAACGAGCGTCGAGTTATCGTATCGTCGTAGTTGGTGTATGAGAGACAGAGAAAGTAAAGAAAGACACTGAAAGGACTCAGTCACGGTTACGAGAAGTAAAATTTATGAGTTGTGATAACAGATAACACGATAGACTCTCGACTGTTAACGACGAGAAGAAAGCTGTGCATTTGTGATACAAGTTCAGAAGACATTAAAATAATAGAAAAGTAACCGGACTGATTTTGTCACTTTGTCACTATATACTATAATAATAAGAGTAAATGTTAATAGAGGTAATAAGAATAACACCTAATTTTATATTTAGAAATCGCGAGCAAGAAGAGAAATCCAGCAGAACGAAAGTCGTGGGAATAGATGGCCACGTATAAAGGTGCCTACTCTCTGCACAAACAAGTGCGAGAAAGTTGCACAGATTTAGGGACGTTCCCATATGAATTTAAAACTTAGCTCGGAAGCCATCACTGTGAAGGAGAGAAACACGTGCTTTATCTGCAATCTGGGAAAGACGCTGTGGCGTGATTGTCAATTAATAACATACAAAGCTTGAGACTATACTTAAAATAGTATAGTGAGGAAAGTTAAATACCTACGAATAGAGGTAATAGCAATCAGGAGTTATGTAGGAAGCATGTGGTTATAACCAAGTTGTGAAAGTCACGTGATAAAAATTAGAGACTAAAAGGCACAGTTGGAAATTATTACGAACCGTGTTGCTTCTTGCTGTAGCGGGAGAAAAAGTCTGCTAAATGATCTGTATCGACTCCGGGCTCCGGAACAAGATATGTGTTAGCTGACGAAAATGTTCGGGTTTGGAGGATATGCTCACACAAAGAAAAGGAAACCCACTGTATGATACTCGTGACATTTACCCTGCTATGGAACCCCTGACAACCTCTGTAGAATTACAATAACTTTCATTTGTCCTAAGTTTCAATTCCTAATAGTTATCTAAACTGTCGTTAAAGAAAACCCATCACTGACTGAGATCCAAAAGATAGGATATCGGCTTCTTTCTTGGCAGTCTCTCCCCTTTCATTGCAAACACGTTTTAATGAAACTGAAGGGTCTCTCAGCATTTGCAAGTTGAAGATGGAACTAAGTCTGTATTTAATATCTACTTCTTGCTATATCAGTGTCTATGGATGTGAAACTCCATCATCACAAATTGCTGGTGTGAACACGGAACACCCGTCTTCTCGTGATCACAAATGAAGTTAGTATTGAAGCTAATTATTCTGTATGCCACATAACAGTGCTACATTATCAGAACAAAATGAAGTTCTACTGACAGCTTCACGTTTTATTACCCACATGCAAAGCAGACTTCAAATTAGCCATGAAGCTATGTGACATATTTTTAAGCATTCCAAGATAGTTTCTAAATATACCGAGAGGTACTCTGTCTGGCAATCGATATTCGCGCTTTTCCTTAGATGCTGTAATCAGAAGCAGAATTTCTCTTAGTTTCCTACAGGTATTTTGCCTTTTGGTCACCTTGAATGATTTTATCTGCGAGGAGTGAAATTATGAGACAAAAACGAATTTCAGGGGTCGTGCCTCTGAGTCAATTACATATAATAAACAATTCTAACACTAGTCTAAGTGCTGAGTAATATGTACCTTTTTTACACTTCAGGCCCTTAATTTGTGACTTAGGTTTACAAATAAAAGTAACACAATTTTCAATACCAGAATACTGGCACTGGCGCGCTTGCAATTTCACTTTCTACTAAAAGGGCGCTAATTGATTAAACGGGGTGTGTTACACACAGTTCAAAACTTCCAGCCCTAATATTGCTCCCAAGCCGAAGCTTTAGAAAATGAAGCCGTAGGTAAAACAAGAGAATTAATATGCCTAAAGAGCAACTCACTTCTGTTGCTGAAGCCTAAATGTGCCTATTTGCCGAAAATATTGCTAAGGTGAAAGCAAGCCAAATGCAAGCTTTGTTTGGCGCCAATATCCATAATTATTTATATAATATAAACATCAAAAATAGCTTAATTTGAATAAAGATACACCTTATATTCATTGAAGATGGGAGAGATGTACACTCCCGAAACGTCGATGTCTTTTCATCACTACACCTGGCTCGAAGCCCGAGAGCATCTTGAATATGTTCGTCGCCAGGAAAGCTTCAAATCATAAGATACACCTTATTTAAATAATGTGCTAGGGAATCTGATTCTAATACATGCTTTTAGAGGTTTTACAGAATAATGCATTTCTCTTATTTCCTGCAGTAGAAGCATGCCAAGAAAACTAATTAATTAACAACAGCAAAACAATGGGTTCATTTAGAATACATGTGGGTATAGGACCATACGTCCAGCTTATTTTAATACGTCAATGAGAAAATAATGCAGGAACAACAGCTATTGCGAATGAAAACGGTTCGCTAATGATCCTTTATTAACAAGTTCAGCTCAGTACTAAGCCATAGAGAACGACCGCTAGCCTTATGACCGTGTAGAAATGACTTGTACACACTACAATGCATAAAATGTTCTAATTATATGCTAGGTTTGAGAAGTACTGCATCAGCATACCCATTATAGCATCAATGCCTATGATAACTACTACCTTGCATCAGTAAAGTCTGCATAAAACAGAGCCCTAATGCTCTAGTAGAAGCCTCTAATTCTGTGCAGTAAAATGCTATATTTTAAAAGCTCAACAAGCACAGCTGAAACCCATATGATTCCTGCCATCTACCTGAAGAGCTGAAGCTGCTTTCAACCTCATTCAGGAAATACGAAATACTAACCCTAAAATGTCCGTAGTTTTGAAATATTAGCCGCAAAATCCTGTATAACTATTCAGGATAATACCACCGAAGGGTGTCAAAATTAGCGTTGCTTCTGACTGACGTCAGCTTGCCTCTTAAGCCCCAAAAGGCCGTGTCGGCTCTCCAACACAGGCTCTTGTCCAGACCTGAACTGCATGAACAAAGCGACGTGTTCTTGTGTAAGAAACGTGGTTAATACTGGACGAAGAAAAATATCAGGTACCTTTGCTGCTATCCGTTATAGAGTAAAAACGCAAGCAGAAAGTTGGATTGGTTGTTTTCCGTTGCAGAGTCTGTATTGAACAAAGCGTCTCCGTTGTTCCCATATATAGAGGAAACATCTTATTGGAATACCCCATAAACCAACTGTGACATTTTTCCCACACTATGGCGCGGTCTGGTTATACTTGGTGATATTCCATCTGTTAGGTTGCATTAGTATCGCCAACTGTTCGTAAAATATAACCATGGTAAAGCTACGGCCATAGCTGGTGTTGTTCCATTATGTTGCCACAGAAGCCCTTGTTTTTGAACCCGTTACGGAGAAGCCAACCGTTAGATTTTAGAACAAGATTCTGTTTACACGCCGTATTAATCAATTAATGTATCTATTAACATGTGGACGCCATTGTAATGCTCGTGTGTGCGTGGTTTTGACTTGAATTGTTTTAGAGCATTATGTGCAGTTATAGCTACTGTTATTTTTCTATTCACAATCCAGCAGTTCATTAAATATGTAGTATATGTATTTAACGTTCGGAAGTGATTTTATCCAAAAGTGTTATTGCAGAACAAGATTTGCCGAAAGTGAGTAGGTATGTGTTGCGTGATAACGATGTTCAAGTATTATTATCGTTTGAAAGCATGTTACCTTAACTCTGTGATATTTGAGGTTAGAAATAATGCGTTTATTATGTAGGTTGGCAGTACCACTTTTTGGTATAATGTGAACTGTAGTTTAGTGTAATGTCGGCCATATTTAATTCTTGGGAACTGCCGATAAGCTATTTACTCTATAGCCAACGTGTAAGTGCATAAACCGTTTTTGATTACAAACAGAAGATATGTTTTCATTTTGGTTCTGAACAGTAACAACACATGAGCAAAAGCGTTTTATAAATGGGATATTCCTTGAAATGGACTTCGTGAGGTCAAGTTGCTGAGTTATTGTTCTGTCCAGACTATGGGAACTTCGTAGACCACACTCGTTGATCGTTTCATCTGATCTAATCCGTGTTCCTCATAACTTTGCCCCGTATCTCTTAACTGCGAGTGTACTAGTCACCTTCCATTCTCTGCTGCTCTGGAATATGTCGTAGTGCGATACAAACTAGTTCCTTATTTAACATGGTTATTACTCGGCATAGTAGATCACCTACGTTAAAGAGGATTCAAGTTATGCACGTTCGTAGTGCATGTGACGGCACAGTGTGGGCAACCGGTTCTGCCCGTTTGCTCTACAGACAAAGCCTGCATAACTTCATGCTTTTGGTAGCTTACCTACTAAGCCTAGTCATTATCTTAATATGTTGGAAGAGAATTGTGAACTTTACATGTTCATAATCTATGAATCAAATGCATTACATAAGAGCTAATGAAATTTCAATGCATCTAAATCATCAACAAATACCTAGGGGGATCATTCGGTTTCAAATTGTCTCTCTGGATGACGAAAGTACGTGCAATTATAACAGCGGAGAACTTTCATCGCTTTTATTGCTTGAATTTGTATTCCACAGGTTTTCTCCCTATTTTTTCCTACATCGCCATTCACAGGTGCACATTATCCAATCAAGGGAAAGATGGACACATTTTAAAGGCAATAGTAACACTGATACAAAATGTCTGATTTTATATATATAATCTTACATGTAAGTTCTCCAACTACTACAGTTCTCAGCGTCCCATTCTACGAGTATATCGGGAGTAAAAGACCGCTTTATTTTACTCAGAGGCCTCTTTATAAGGCTACAATTTCTTTTACGTGTGATAAATCTGCTACACGGGAATACCAGCTTTACTTCCCTTCCGAAGCAAGCCGTGCTAAGGATTTTTATGCCCAAAAAATTCATCCACCTCCGCCGGGTTTGAACACGCGACCTCGGGAACCAGAGGTTACCCCCAGCAAGTTTTACCCCATAGACCACAGAGGGCGTTGCTGATACTGTTGGACATAATGGCAAATAATTCCTGGTGTTCCACAATTGCTGGATATAAATAATATTGTTTGTTTTCTATTTTAATACTCTTTTCATTTTCAAGGAAGAGTTTAGCGTTGGCATTTAATAACACAGAACACCAAAACAGTTAACTCCTAGGTATCCATAAAACAGGCCACAACATCACAAAATATAAAGTGAGCAATATTCATCCATAATTTTCTTCATAAAATTTTCACGACATTGCGTTTCGTTGCACTGTAGTTATTTTAGATGAAACCCCTTAAGGGAAATCCTAACGTCACCATGGGAATATATTTATTTAAATACTGAAAGCGTTTCTTGTATGAGCCCCCTAAAAACATTTATTTAAAAGGCAATGTAACAGAGGTAACAAGAGATCGTGCTTCACTTGTCCCCCATAGTTGTTGATCAACGAAGAATAACAGTTAAAGAATTTTTCATCAGTAACCTAACGTTTTGGAATTTCGACTTACGGAATAGTGATGCCTAAATAGGACATTAATTATACAGAGAGAGATTTATGATACTAACATTGTGTATTGTAGCTGTTTGTTTAGCTAAATTGTAAAGGAGGTGCTTAAAAGCACGGTATTTTAGTATACGGCATTCTGCAGTTGTATGAGGAAGAAATCGCAGATAATACACATAAGACATAGTTCTGCGGTAAAAACTAGGCACATTGGATTTTATTTCAAGTATTAAAAACTCATTTCTCTACACCTTCACTCCCTGAGCTACACCAAATGAGAATAAGGACCTGAAGTAGCTAGCCGTGCAGCGAGATAGTGAGTGCCAAGACTAACACCGCTTTAATACATGTGCGACAAATTCTTACAAATTAACTAAACTCGTTAGTATTACTGAAGCTAGGACCATAATTGCTGGGTGCACGTGGGTGTAACACTGAAAAAGACAAGAGACTTTTCAAGTAGATCTTCTGACCGATATTCTTTTGTTTATATGAACTCTGAAATTAATAACAGAGGGCAAAGCCTTATTTAGTACGCGAGAATTAAACCTGCTTCCGCATTACCAATCGATAAGTGCTCGACTGTTTTGCTCGTAATGTATGTATACCTATCACTGGGCGTCGGTAAATTGAGACTTAAATAATTATCTGCGACTAATTCGGTATTGCTTGTACGTGTTACTAGTAAAACGCCGAAATTTTGCATCAATCACTGACCCTAACCTACCCTCAGGTTAAAGCTAGAAATGTCACAACCTGGTAGTTTTCCTGCCACTCGCTCCGCTCGCCTGTTACTCGTTTTAGAGTACCTACGCGGAAGACAAAAGTTGCATCGAAGGTGCAACGCCTACATTTTTTAAATGCGTGCGTCGGTCTAGTTGGTACTATACCATTGTATCACAGCATAGTTTTAATCTGACAGTTCTAGATCTGCAGGAAGTGGGAAAAAGCTTCCCCATTTTGTTAATTTTAAGGACACCCATAGCTTAAGTTCAGTAAAAATTTTTGGAACTTCGAAAAATAGTTTTAGGCCTAAAAACTACTTTGAAACTTTAGCTTTATTACGAACTACAACTTTTGCTCTCATGGCCTCTAGAAGCTCCAGCATACGAGCATCTAAATCGCCAACAGCACAAGGCCTATTGGCATGTGTTTACTTCCAATAATTTTAATGGTGCTTGATCAATCTTAAACTTTTTACATTAATATATTTCATACGATGTAATTCCTAATCAATGTTGCTCAAATTTTCAGAACACCTCTAAGAGAATGAACTACAAGAACTGGTATATGGTCTTTGCTGCAGTTTCAAATTGCTCAAGATATATCATTTACTTACACAACTATGGAAAAAAGTTTATAAACATATTTAAAGGTTTACATTTTATATGAAATATCCGGAAGAGTGAAAGCATTTCTAGGCAGCATTTCTAAGTATTAGTATTTCAATAATGTGATAATAGTATTTTTAAGTTTTCAAAAGTATTACTTCTGCATTGGTGCAACACCTGATTATTTAGTATAATAAAACTAAAATATTTTGAACTATTAAAATATCTGCTCAGATTTGAAAAACACTTATTATAATAGTAGTTATAGTTGGCGGTAGTATGTGACAAAATTTTGAAAACATTCATATAAAAACAGCAATAATTAAGAATGTTACCTAGGGTGCTCTTAAATCATGCTCACATAGTTGAGCCGCAATTTACATGTCTAATTGCGTCTTATCTAGGATTAGGTCATAATTTATAAACCCTGATATCACTTTCATAATTTCAGAACTCTTTCCCTACAATCTGTTCCATAGTTTTAAGAGAGAATTGTTGAACAAGCTTTATATTTCAAAAAGCAGTAATCTGAATTTCTGCCTATCCCGAGTGTTCTTCTCTGGCCTCAGGAACGTTGATGTGTTAGGCGCTAAAATGCTAGGTGCGTTTGCTCTAAGAACGCACCAATGCAAGTCCAAAAAAACTTATTTTCACTAATATTTACCAGTTTAATAGATATGTAATATGCGAATAAATACATTGCTTTGTGAGGTACCTATTCACAGCAAGAATTAACGCAACCATGACCTGCCGCTTTGGAACAAATTACCAAGTTCACTTTCTCAGATTGTTTTTAATTTGCTTGCTATTTACTTTAGGTAAGTCACTTATGTTCAGTTCGATTTGTTCCATTTGTATCCAGACATATTTGGTAACCATAGAATCAAATGTATGAAACAAAAATGTGCTTATTACTCACTGCGGGTGTCAATATATCGAGCGAGGTGTTTCCGCGGTAAAATGTAAAGTTTACAATCAGTAGTTTTGGGTTCGATTCCCACTAGACCTGCGACTACGACCGCGAGAGTTTTCGTAGTTTCTCCAGATCGGTAAGCGAATGCTAATGTGTTTTCTTTTCTAGAACACGAAGTTTCTGTCCACCATTTACCATACCCGTCATTTCCTTGCATGTTTTTCATGGTTTTAGGTGCAGGTAAAAGCGGATGGTATATTGCACCAGGACGATGGAATTTGAGCTATGAAATATCATTCCCTTGGGGATGGTGGGCCTGCTGGGGCTCCCTTAATTCCTGAGAATGTCTCGCCCACTCCCGGTACCCCCAGGCTACAGATGGCTAAGGCAGGCCTACAGGGGTCAGGATTGGTGTTGTACTAGAGTCGTTAGGAACCGGGTCCTTGGTAGTGCACATCACCGTCTGGATGTCTCCCCTTCTTTCCTTCCTCCCAGGGGTCGCATTGGAGTCACAAAGGGCCCACTATGACCTACTAGAGTCGTTAGGAACCGGGTCCTTGGTAGTGCACATCACCGTCTGGATGTCTCCCCTTCTTTCATTCCTCCCAGGGGTCGCATTGGAGTCACAAAGGGCCCACTATGACCTACTAGAGTCGTTAGGAACCGGGTCCTTGGTAGTGCACATCACCGTCTGGATGTCTCCCCTTCTTTCCTTCCTCCCAGGGGTCGCATTGGAGTCACAAAGGGCCCACTATGACCTACTAGAGTCGTTAGGAACCGGGTCCTTGGTAGTGCACATCACCGTCTGGATGTCTCCCCTTCTTTCCTTCCTCCCAGGGGTCGCATTGGAGTCACAAAGGGCCCACTATGACCTACTAGAGTCGTTAGGAACCGGGTCCTTGGTAGTGCACATCACCGTCTGGATGTCTCCCCTTCTTTCCTTCCTCCCAGGGGTCGCATTGGAGTCACAAAGGGCCCACTATGACCTACTAGAGTCGTTAGGAACCGGGTCCTTGGTAGTGCACATCACCGTCTGGATCTCTCCCCTTCTTTCCTTCCTCCCAGGGGTCACATTGGAGGCACAAAGGGCCCACTATGACCTACTGCAGTCGTTAGGAACCGGGTCCTTGGTAGTGCACGTCACCGTCTGGATCTCTCCCCTTCTTTCATTCCTCCCAGGGGTCACATTGGAGGCACAAAGGGCCCACTATGACCTACTAGAGTCGTTAGGAACCGTGTCCTTGGTAGTGCACATCACCGTCTGGATCTCTCCCCTTCTTTCCTTCCTCCCAGGGGTCACATTGGAGGCACAAAGGGCCCACTATGACCTACTGCAGTCGTTAGGAACCGGGTCCTTGGTAGTGCACGTCACCGTCTGGATCTCTCCCCTTCTTTCATTCCTCCCAGGGGTCGCATTGGAGGCACAAAGGGCCCACTATGACCTACTGCAGTCGTTAGGAACCGGGTCCTTGGTAGTGCACGTCACCGTCTGGATCTCTCCCCTTCTTTCATTCCTCCCAGGGGTCGCATTGGAGGCACAAAGGGCCCACTATGACCTACTAAAGTCGTTAGGAACCGGGTCCTTGGTAGTGCACAACACCGTCTGGATGTCTCCCCTTCTTTCATTCCTCCCAGGGGTCGCATTGGAGGCACAAAGGACCCACTATGACCTACTAGAGTCGTTAGGAACCGTGTCCTTGGTAGTGCACAACACCGTCTGGATGTCTCCCCTTCTTTCATTCCTCCCAGGGGTCGCATTGGAGGCACAAAGGGCCCACTATGACCTACTAGAGTCGTTAGGAACCGTGTCCTTGGTAGTGCACAACACCGTCTGGATCTCTCCCCTTCTTTCATTCCTCCCAGGGGTCGCATTGGAGTCACAAAGGGCCCACTATGACCTACCGGCGATGCTGCGCTCCAGTTACTGGAGACCAGTGTTACCAATTTGGTGCTTTTATCGCCATTTCTAACGACATTCAGTCCTATGCTAGCGAAAGCTATACTCTTTTAGTACCTAACGACAAATATAACGACATTTTGAGCTAAATGTGGTGAAACTGCAAATTCTTAATGGCTAAATACTGTGACTTTACCAAGCAACAAATGAAAACAACTGAACAGCCAGAGAGACACAGGCGCAGAGGTCCAAAAAACTTGTAAATACAATTTGCGCCACATCTGCATTATTGTACCTAAAACTTTTCTAAGTAAGCTTAGCTTGAACCATTAAAACGACACTGCCAGACCGTTGCAATAATGTAGCAGTTACTATGATGCAACTTTATTAGAGTAAACGAAAGTTTGACCATAACCCTGTCTAATTCCAACATAAGGGGGTTGAAGGCGAATGGGGTTAGTTTTAAGCTTTATCATCAACTTCTTCAGCTCCAAATTGTAGAACTTCTTTAATGTGAAGGCAAAGCTTTTAAAGTGAAGCGATTCATCTTTGTATTTTCAAAAATTCCATTTAACCTAGCCTAGAGTGTAAAACAATGTTCAACAACCTCCGATACTTTCAGTATTAGAAAGCAAAGATGAAATATCAGCTGCTGAAATAAGCACACGCGGTATTCCGATATCGAAGCCAGCAGTTTCCTAGCCGTTCAGAATAAACTGCATCTTCCTGTTGGTGATGCCTTTGATATTCAGAAGAAATGCTAACACAATAGGTTTCTTTTGGAGCGGGGGTAGGAGGGATCCACACTCACTACTCGTGTTAATTTTCTTCCTTTTAAAACGTTTATGATAGCCAGTATTCTATATAACATTTAACTTTTGGAACAATAGCTTCAGGCAACAAATGAACAGTATACAGGGTGGAAGGGAAGTCATTACATTCCTTCTAATGTGTGCTTCATGGATGCATTACAAACAAAAATGTCTAATGACGTTTTGTTCTTTGATCAGCCGATTTCGAAAAAAATAAATGGTTTTTGATCCAACTTGGATGCGTAATTCCATAGGAATGTACGAAGATAACAGTTTGTTACTTGTAAGATGCGTAGAGCAACTTATTTCTGACATAGCTTCGGTAGTAATTGTGCGACATCACACAGGGTTTCGAAATAACTAATCACTTAAAAGATCTGAAGGAATACTCCAAGCAGCTTTTTCACACGTGCAGTAAGTCGACAACGTTGCGTTGAGGTTGGTCAGGGAACTGACCTGGTATGTGGATGTAAACAGGTCTAGCAGTTTCGTCGCTTTCGCTTTAATGTTTTGGGAGCTAACACTCTGATTGGCCTACACCAGCGCAATAAGCACAGAAGGACAAGGCAGGGTATTTGTTTATGTTCTCAAGAAGCACCGTTACTGTGTTTGTTTATGTACTAAGCTAGGGAAAGTGACACCCACACAATCTGCAGTGTTGCCAGCTTGTTTTCGAGAAAACTAAAATATCTCCGTAAGAAATACAGACAAAAACGTAAGATACAAAATGTGTTCCAAATATCGAGATCTATCACTGGTTTAAATTAATGTACATAATGACTTCCCTTCCACCTGGTATATCTGAAGCAAACAATACTTGCCTTAATCTATTAACTTCAATATAAAACTTGGTTTACTAACGATTGTGAAACTTTAAATGCCTTTCTTTTGTAACCGAGGAGAGGACCCTTAGGCCTGTTAAGATGACATTGCCTCGTTTACCATTAAACGCATTAAAATTCGGCTGGGTTATCTCGCATTGATTTTTGAGTATGCAGTCGGAAGCAGTGGGTACTTCGTTAAACACTTTGTCTTTAACAAGTAGAAAAATGACTTTATTCGACCCTGTCTTAAAAAAAAATAGCACAATGTGTAGCGATGGACGCAAATAAGTGCAGTCATTACGAATGCACCTGAAAGGGAATGTGGATTTTAAGTATTGGTAAGCAGTAAGATTCGTGAAAATGTAAAATAACGGGGATGATAATACACACATGAAGCAGGACGTCCGACCACATCGTGTTTCTTCCTTAACTAAAGCAACTGTAGACCGGTGTTGAAGAGATAGCCTCATCCTCTGTTACAAATGCTGTGCATATTTGCGATTATTGGCAGTAGAATACCTACCTGGCATGCAAGGCATTTGGCTATACCATAGCGCATCACTGCTTCTTACAACTCTAGACATCTTTTTTAGCGTTGTATATAGCAGCTACAGATGGTTTACATCTTAGTTAACCTTCAAGGTTTGAATTTTCCTAAACAGCACCAATATCGGCCTTCTTTCGGCAGGGGTTGCCAGATGTCCTTTATTTGTTGGGGATTTTCTGTATTCGAGGATATCACTTATTGTCATTACAAAGCATGTCCAAAATAACTTGTTGAAGGAAAAGTAAAATAACTGTCTTTTTTATTTAAATATTTAAGCATTCATAAAATTATGGCATGTCATTACGTAAAATCAGTGACATTTAAAGATATTTGTGCATGCTTTCCTCAAATATATGTAAAAGGTTTATACTTCACAACGTGGAATTGAACTAGCAATGAGTATGTACAACTATCATTCGTGCTCAACGTGAGCGTATTTTTAAGGGTTTACATGCAACTTCCAAGGTCCGTTTTCGCAAATTCCCCAAATTGTTCAGTATTTCCCTGTATTAGCTGCATCAGCCAAATTTAGGACATGTATATGATCTTCTTTCTCTATCCTAAAATATATATTAAATTTGAATAAGTAATCAATATTATTGTATGACTTGCAGGCACACAGTATTTCTCTGTAAATTCAATCGATTTTCAATGTTTTTATTACACTGATTAGCATGCTTTAATTTATAGTTTTTGGCTCTGTGCTGAAACGAAACTTTGTAATGCGGCGAAGTAATCAAGAGAGGCAGATGAATTTATATTATTTGGTAGGTATAATTAGGCTAAATAATTACAAAATGCCTCAATAAGAATTTCTATAGACTAAAGGTTGGGCGGAAGGATTCTGCACAAGAAGATCGCAGATAGCAAACCATCATCCCATCCCGTCCAGCGTTTGCAGGCAGTACTCAGAACGGTTTTTACCTGCCTGCCATTGGCCCTTGTCCGCTGTATTGTGTTCACATTCTTTGAAGTTGTCGTGGTTTGAGTGTGGATAACTTGAGGCCAACTGCTTAAGAAGTCCCATGACTACTCATCAGTCTGAATTCATTACTTTGAGTTTGCGAAATGGTGCTTGATGATAAAACCTACTGGAAATAAGCTAACAAGTTTGACCATTTAAGTTGGATGCATATATTGCTCTAACTTAAACAATATGCATTAGATTGAAACAAATTCTGCTAAAATACTTCAAAACAGTAAATTTATAAAATAAAATGTATTTTGAAAAATCAGTGTTTTGGAAGAATTTGCTCATTTAGGTGCTGCAGTGCTTTATTCTCATTTATACTCATATACGGATTTCATCAAGTCCAGTCAAGACTTAGAAAGACGCCGACAATTGACAAGGCGTCAAAACCGAATTACTTAAATAATCAGCCTTTTGTATTTTCGTTCTCGTCTTTTTTGTTTTCTTTTATCCAGAGCCCTTGCATGTTTGTCACGTAACTGATAGACGGAAATGAAGTTAAAGCAAACCGCTATGAGAGCGGAAGCCAAAGGCTAATGCTGCTTCCTCTGTAATCGGCTCATATGTCTACAACTTGTTCTGCTAATAGCCGGATTGCGAGAGTGGCAGCTCACAATGTCTATGCAATCGTTATTCTAAAACAGCATGTGCGCATGCACAGCGGGTATGAATAAATAACGAGTTACGACGGCGGTGCTCCATTTAATTTCCAAAGACACATTCTGCTAACCTTTTTCATCCGTTATAAACTTCTTGTGTGTATGATATTTTTTTAATCCTCTTAGTGAGAAAATCATTCACACTTCTCTTATATACTGATGTGCATTTTTATACTTTGAGAGAGAGAGAGAGAGAGAGAGAGAGAGAGAGAGAGAGAGAGAGAGAGAGAGAGATCGAGCAGGTATCCGCGATTTCCTGAAAGTTAATTTTAAAGCCCTAATAACTACGGTCATAAATGTCAGTAGGCGTTACTTTTATTTATTGACTCATTTATGTATTTGTTTATGTATTTGTGTGCGTATTTATGTATGTATTTATGTATGAATTTGTGTATGCATTTATGTATGTATTTACTTATTTATGTCTGTGTGTCTGTCTATTTTATTTATTTATTCACTGATTCATCGATTCATTTGCCTATTTGTTTCTTTATAATGAACATATATATACATATATATACATATATACATATATACATGTATACATATATATATATCAGTTATGAAGGAAAAAAGAAAAGGAGGAAAGAAGTTACAATAAAAGAAAATAAGTTTATTCAATCAGTTCTAATTTTAAAAATTTATATTAATCTATGTAAGTGTAAATTATTCACTATGGCATTTTGAACCGAGTTTCTGACTGTTGAATATATCTACATCAACATAGTGAAGACTGTTATATAAATATAAAACTATTTTGGATTTCGGTATTTGCTCTTGAGATGAAAATAACTTCTTGAATCTTCTTATTTTATTTGGCACATAAAACAATATAGTTGCAATAATTTGACTATCATCAATAACGGAGTGTAAGATTTTATACAAAAATGTTAATCCTTCAATGTCTCTTCCAGTAGTTACAACTTTAAATTTAAATATTTTTAAAGGGTTTTCGTAGTTGTTGTACGTAGGGTGACATTCAGTTCTTTTAAATAGTGCATATTTTAAACATTTGTATTGTACTTTTTCTGTTGAATTGGCGTATTTTGTGGTGTTAGTATTCCAAATGATAGATGCATATTCAATATTTTGTCTAACAAAGGAGTTGCAAAGTCGAACTAACGTTTCTTCTTCGATTTATACCTAAAATATCGATACACTATGCCCGAGTTCGAACTCGACGAATAAATAAAACATTGTGCCTTTTCATTTGTGCCCTACCCAACTCAATTTCTAAACCGGAATTCAAACTAGAATTTAAATTTGTGGTACTTCAAATCACATAATACCACAGTTGATATATTCACAAACATAACAGTGTACGTTAAAATAAGCACGCGCTGGATGTTTTAAATAGCACAATGAGAATTAAGGACTCAGAATGTTAATATGACAAATTAATATTTATATGAGGAAAGGAAATGACTCGGAGTAAAAGTTGTTGCTATTTAGTAAACCTTTTTAAGTTGTATAAGGCATATTTACGCGGCATCTTAATACAACTTTCTAGTAACATTTCCAGTCAAACCCTGCTAAGACTGTCCTGCTTGAATGAGTTTCCTTTTTCAGTTTTCCTCAATGTTCATAAGTGGCAAATGTCAGAGAGGTACCGTAAACTGGAAGGTTTCCTCCCCAAAATTCCTTTGCCAAATACCAATGTTTCATGTATGATCAGTCCACCGCCTGTGGTGCCGCATGTAGTAAGAACGGCCTTAAAGAATACTATAAAACTATAATAATATTTCGGAAATACTTGGTCAGGAAGAAAAAAAGAAAAGCAGTTTATGTGAGTAATCTGTAAGTTTACTGTGAGTTTGTAATTGGTATATACCTTTATGATATTCTTATTTTGCCTGCACTTTCCTTATCACGCACTTTACTTCGGTTTCTGAAGAATATACTGTTATTACTTGTCCTGATATTTAAAATACGAGTTACACTTTCCTACTGTTTTTATACATTGATGTCCTCCAACGTAATGTCAAATTGGACGATGAATGAATGAAATTAGTGAATGGTGTTCAAATGAACCCGAGGTCCACAGAGCTTAAAGTTACCCGAAATTCCTCATCTCAGGATAAGGGAAAACCTCGGAAAGAAAACCTTAACCGGATAACTCGCCCTAAACCAGATTCGAACTCGCGACCTCTTGGATGTGAGGCAGACACTTTTCTACGGTGCTAATGGATACTACAGTTCTGAATTACACTCCGTGCAGAAAGGACATACACGTGCCAGGTAACTCCTGAGGCAACACTATCAAAGAGTGAAACAGAGAAGTGCTGCTTACGTATTGGCAGTGGAAAAAGGGTATTGCTTCAGTCGGGTTTCGTCATTTGTCACTGTGAATAAAACGCCTGTCGCTTGTTAACGACGTGAGACTATAATACACTATAATACACATTATTCATACGTAATAATAAATCATTTACTGCTGCTGGAGTGTTAACATCACAAAAGCTGCAAATTGCCTCTATCTTCCAAAAACTTTTACATATCTCCACCAGATTACGGAACACAAGCTAAATGCGAGATACTGCTACCCTATAAATTGAATTGGAGATCCAATTTGGTCCACAAGTGAGTTCGTAATAAAATCCACCAAAAGCCTGAGATGCATGTAATTATCATTAGTGTTTCAATTTTTGGGGCCCACAGAATAAGTAGGGAGCGAACCTTCATACAGGGAACGAAAGGTTGCGGAGTATGGACTGTAAGAAGTGGGAGGGGTCAGTCTGTCACACGATCACAGCACAGAGACCAGACGTTTCAGTTAAAAAGTGGACGAGTCATTAGCGTTATCTCGGAAGAAAAGAACAGAGGAGTGTGGACGTAAAGAAATCTCCACCTAAGGCTGGTGTGAAATCTGCTATGATATTGTAGTTGCAGAGTAAAGGGTTTCCGGGTGACAGTTCCATGTGTAAAACAGATTTTTACTGGCTGATTGAAACAAACAAACCTAAGGAGGTTTCTAAAGCGGATGCATTTTGGGCTTCATTGTGCTACACCACTGTCGCTTGCTTGTCTCCATGTATGTGTGATCTCAATTCCATGGAACTAGCTTGGGCCAATGTAAAACGAAAAGTTAAATAAATGTAATAGGTGACTTTTCCTTACAGGAATTGCGCGATATAAAGCTCGAGAGTAACCGAAACAGGCTAGTGGGGTCTTTGAAAACATAAAGAAAAGGTAGAAAATGATAAGTGGGAGAAAGACGGAGTGGTTGAAAATATAAACCATATTTTATCAGCTAAGTACACTGCATGAACTAAAAGTAACATTTAAGTTCCGCTATTTTAGTGACTTCTTTGCTTTGATCTAGCGTGAATACGCATTCCAAGGTTGGCATCATTATCGTAAGCGCGATTAGAGGCACAACTCCCGCTTCAAATATCTCTTGTTTACCTGGAATTGCTTACTGACATATTCACTTGCTGCATTCCTGCCAGGGACCATGAATTGGTGAACAAACTGTACATGCAATGCTGTCACCATTTGCAAAAAAATATTCACTCCCGAATTCTTGTACAAGTTCAGCAATACTTGAACATTTCAGTTTCCGTGCTGGAGGTATTTTATCCTGTGCGTGGAACACGCATTCGAGAGACACTATGCACTGTAGACAGTGTGTTTTGTGCTGTCACTGTACTCGCACAATGGTGTCACGCTCTGCCCGTGTGGCAGGTAACTTGCGATCGCCTCATTTCGCGATACTTGTATAAAGGTTCGAACCCTAGTGATATGCAGTGCTTTCGATTAGTTTCCACCTTTAACGTAGTGTATGTTTCCCAGTGGACAGGAGTGATCAACTCCTTGCGTAGTGAAGGCATCAAGTCAGCGGTTAATATAACGTACTCTGGTTAGTTTGTGTTATGACCCCAAAATTACAAACCTAGTTACTTTACTTGCAAGTAAATTGCAGCGTCTGTGGTAGACGGTTCGTTATGACTAGGAACACTAAAACATACCGGATATGAAGAAAGACGGAAGTATTGACAGTAAGTTCCACTTTCTTTCTTAAGGATACCCATCTGTGTAAAAAGGCTAAAAGTTTCAAAAATTGTCAAAAATGGATTTTTGTTTTATCAAATAGTTTAGATCTTCTGCTTTATTTTGATATGCGTTTTATAGCCTTATGGCCTTTATAACTATCTCATGTGGCCGTCTAACTGAGTGTTTTGTAAGTGGTCATGTCCATTTAAATCAATACACTTCCATTATCCTTGCTATGACTTCAAACTTAGTTTTTCCATGTTTTTATTTTTAACACTATTTGCTCTTTAAAATACTCCACACGATGCAATTTGCAGTACTTATGCATGAAATTTGGTGTATCTGCTTAGAAATAACATTAAAAAGAAATGATGAGATAATTTTTTTCATAACGTGAATAACTGCTGAGTAATTAAATATTAAAGTTTACATTTTGAAATTTAAATGAAAAAAATTATGAATTTAAACTTTAAAATTTATTTTATCCAAACTAATAACAAGATTAAAAAATTATCTCATCAATTTGCTAACATTCTATTACAGGATATAACTGAAAATTATTAAGTTTTTCAAATCAAAATTGCATCATGGGGAACCATTTATAGAAATATTCAAAAAAATATAATAGAATATTAATATGTTAACAAGTAATCTGACTAAATGTATGAACTTTAGCACAGTTACTCCTCACTATACAGTGATTGTTGTGTTACAATTTCAAATCAATCCAATGAAAACTGTAGATTTTCAAAATTTCACAGATGGGTATCCTTAAGTCCTACATAAAAGGTATGTTTTCTTAATTGTGCTCTGTGCATGATGTATTCTGCCGAGACAGCAGAAACTTTTGACGAATGCTGTAGAAAGAGTGAAAGGGTGCGTCACACTCCCGTCCATCAACCAGGGCACCGGACAGTGGGTGGGTTGGTCGGACGCCTCCCCAAACACGCTATGGCAAACACGGTTGCCATGGGCAACACTTTCAAAACAGTGGGCTATTCTTTCTTCTACCTGCCCTACCTGAACGTTAACTTGACGATCAACCAGGTAACGCAAAACAGACCCCACCACTCAGCCAACATAACAAGGATTTAGCAATGCGCCGTAATTGAGCCACTAATGATGTATACAGTGCAAGTTAATCCTTTATAAACCGCTTATCTCACTTCGTAGAGGTGCTTCAGAATAGCCGCAACTTAACATATATGCCTTATCAGTTATCACTAAGTAAAAAGCTTTTGGGTTGAAATATAATTTCATTTCCTGTATTCGATCCCTTGTAACCTTTTCAATTACTTTAAATGAGAAACAAACACTGCAGTATTAATAAAATATGCAACTAGATCAGAGATGGAATTTTCGACTTTTTCAGCCATGATATGAGCTGCACTAGGATTTCACACATACTATAATATGGCAAAGTTTGTAAATAAATGTAGGCTAAAAATTAGAACATTGTGGATAACTTTTGGAGAGAAAACTTAACGAAAATAATATGTATAAACCAATTTATATTCTATATTGCCTTAGGTGATATCACATTTAATTTAATATATACAGTTAAAACAATAGCTTAACAATGCAATTGATACTGCTTTAATTCAACAACAAAAGGAAAACAAATTATTATAGCATTTTTTAGTGTTAAAACCCAAATAATAAATGCCAGTGATTGCCAAAATGTTCTTTAATCTATCAAAAGTTAAAGTCTCTTCTGTTAAAACTACTTCACACTCACTGAAAACTATTATAACAAAGACATACATACTAAATCAAGAAATGTATTATGAAGATGCAGTGAGCATTTTGTATAATACTTGAGCTCCCTTGAAAGTTTTTAGAATACTTTAAACAGCAACAGTGGGGTACTGCACTGTGAGAGGTTTCTCAAATTACGGCTTTTTTTAATATTAACGTCCTCCAACGTAATGTCATATCGGCAAATTACAGTTGCAAATTTATTCAGGTGTATTTGAAAGGTGTGTAATACTGCATTCGACTCAAAATTCGACACGGAGAAGTTACTAGAATTACACAGTTTGAAATTCTTGAATACCAAAGGTACTTTTAGAAAAAGTCAGCGCGCACGTACTATGTGTAATATAACCAGAAATGCGCAAAACACGACTAATGAAATACTTCACAGGATTGAAAATGTAATTGTTTGTGAATATAATAGAACAGTTTAGTAGTAAATACCGAAACAAAGCTTGCATTTACTTGACATTATCCTTATCCTGATAAAGAGATGCGCATCAGTTGTTTAGTAAAATTGATTTTACAGCTGCCGCAAAATTTAATTGCGGCTGACTCAATCATGTGTCCTGCTGTGTTGTATAGTTAAACACGCTAATGAAATCACGCTGTAAAGTCAATTATATAAATATCATTTGCACCCGCAAAATTTATTGACAAAACGTTATCAGCCACCATTAAGTTTTGCGGCTACCATAGTTATGTATTTCTCACCAAAGTATCCGCGAAAGGCGATTAAAAGCCCATAATTTAAATGTGCGTATCTAAAAGTTGAATAAACATTAAAACTTCATTAGAGTAAAAATGTATTTATTTTTGGTCGTCTTTGCAAGTATGTTTGTCCAGAATTCACAATGAATATTTTCAATGGCTGGAAACCTATGCCCTATAAAAGCTGTTGAAGAATGTAATCCGTTTTATTTTCGGTGAATCAATTCTAAGCATTCGGTTCAAGTCTACTGGATGTTATTCGTGAATAATTAAAAACTTACTGCACCTGTGTGATCAAATGCCTGCACAGGAATCCTAACATTGCAACGTATAGTACAGCTAATGAAAGAATCGTGACTTTAAAACCCTAGAATGGAACTGAAAAATTAATCCGCCGCTGCATACTTAAACAGTTGGTTTCACCAACCTCTGGTAAATGCTTTCCGCACGGTCAAGTGATTGATTTTAGACCGCAACACCTATTTTAACTCGCAACTATCACTTGACATATGAATATTTAGTACATTAATTATTTTGTTGTTTAGCGACGCTGTCAATTGCCCGGATCACATAAGCGTCACCGGTCGGCCGGAATTTCATCCCGCAGGAGTTCTTTTACATGCCAGTAAATCTACTGGAGCTGTCGTTTTTAAGAACACTTAAAAACCATCGGTCTGGGGTGGTATTGAACCCATGACCTTGGGATCATTATGCCAGCATCTAACCAACTGAGCCACTCAGACCGATAATATTTAGTAGAAATAGCAGTATCTAATATCTTTATGCGTATTATAAAAGAACGAAAACTAAAATTCGAATCCAAAATAACACAGGTTTAAAACTGTAGCCAACTATCTGACATCTGGGGACCGCAATCCTAATGTACAAATTTAAAGAGAGCCGCACTTAATTTCGGGTGCTCTAAATTAGTGTGGGTTAAACCTCGGTTCTCTGAAGCTCGGACTTATTTAAGAGTTCACTAATAATCACTTTATTACTCCTGTTTGTAGACACGAGACCTTTCACAAAACATTAAAGGGTTTTAAATGGACGAAATTCCGGCACACCGGCTGCGCTGATATAGTCCTGGCAACTGACAGTATCGTTAACAAACAAAATAATTTAAATTTGGGAGCACACACCGCTGTTTACAAAGGCAGATATGAACGACCAGCTGTAAGAACTGTACACCATAGTACAAATTTCCCGACATCCAATACCGACAATAATGTATAGTACTAAAAACTTTCATGGACACCATATAACATGGAGGCAATTAAGATACATTAACAAAATAGTCTAGTGCAATCCTGCCATTATAAACATGTTATTACTATATTCAATACACGTGCACAGTTGGTTCATTATACTATGCGTGCCAATAATAGCAATGACGCATTCTCTATACTGATAACGTAATACCAGTATCCCAAGTTGCCGTGGCATATATAGAGAATATGAAATTATTTTATCATATATTTTATATATAAAAATTAAGATCTGAATGTATAGTTACTTAACTTATTGTGGCGATAACAGGCTACATCACAGTCGTAACACCTACTCACTTCTATCCCAGTAAGGGAATGCATGCAAGTAGCTGTCTACCTTATCAATTCAATATGCCAAGTAATAAATGAAATGTAGGAAGGTAAGCTAACGTCTCATTTACGAACATATAAAGACATTCTCACTTATGTCATCCACACATGCTGAATTACTTAATGATTTATTCCCTATAATTTATAAGGTTAAAATTCCTTAAAATAGTGTGTTCTGAATAATTTTAATAGGACACCCGTGAAAATTGTCGCACAAATGCAGTGAGTGAGACATTCACTTGTATCACAGTTATCATGATTATACACTCGTTGCATAAATTATTATTTCTATTGTTATTGTTACTGTTGTTGCTGTTTATAATAATAATAATAATAATAATAATAATAATAATAATAATAATAATAATAATAATAATAATAATAATAATAATAATAATGTTTCTGTTGCTGGTGGTGATGATGATGATGATGATGATGACGGTGACGGTGACGGTGACGGTGACGGTGACGACGACGACGATGACGATGATATTGTGCTGAACTCCCAACAAAATAACCCTAAAGACGGACCGGACCACATAGGATGATAATGCTCGAGTAAAAGCACGTTTCTTATAAAGAACAGGACTGTTGCAAATTTAAGTATCTACACAACAGAAGCGTTCATTGTTTAAGAACACCTAGTTAATTAAAACGCAAGTAAAACCCAGTTACGACCAAGCCATTAAGCAGAGAAAGGCATCAAGACCGTAAACGGCCAACCTATTATGCCATGAAAGACGGAAGGCAAAGGTGCCAACGCCCAAATGAGCATTTTCTTTTCCTCAACTGATATGAAAGAAGCCGTAAAACAGGCAGGTGGTCGACCAGATGTAACTGCATAAGATTTCCTCAGAGTTCGAGAAGTCGGAGATGGGAAGCCCAGGGAGATCTACACGGTGGTTATGCACCAATAAATGTAGCGCATAGTTTTATGTCGTAAGAAGTATAATTACAAAAAAAAAAGCTTATCTTATTGTTGCCCTTGAAGGTGTATGCACATACCACGCAACCACACCACACCTGTTATATATCATTAGGAACCAATTTGATAGAATGGTACAAATTTCACCTTCCGCTGACACTACTAATGTATCCGTAAGTACAAAAGGCCAAGTCTCATCCAAATGAACCATCCAGAGCAACAGAAAATGAACTCAAGCAGGTATTTCGTTTGTAGTTTGAACAGTTAACGTCATTTTCCCACTATAACAATCGACTAGGCAATACAGAAATATTTATACACAGAATGATGGATACAATGTCTAGGGATTAAATATTAATTTGATTATTTTAATGTGGGTGAAAAAATGAAAGCCGGTATCTGTTATCCCGATATAGAGAGGCCAATGGGTGGGAGGAAACATCATAATTAATGTTTTCACAAAACTAAATTTCACTGATCAATGCTAATCCCTTTCACATTACATTGTCCCTCAGAGGTTTCTAAACGTTTATTTAACAACAATATGAATAAAATGTATGTTTGCTATTTGTTACCGGCATAAAGAAGGAAAACATTCACAAGCATTAACATCGATCTTAAGGTGCAGGCATATATAAACGTGTCTGCCTTACATTCAAGAGGTCCTGAGTTCGAATCTCGGTTAGGGTGAGTTATCTAGATGAGGTGTTTACGAGGTTTTTCCCTTATACTGAGAAGACGAATGTCAGGTAGGCTTGCGCTTTATGGATCTCGGGCTCATTTGAGCATCTTTTCACTAATTCCATTTATTCGGTTTGATATGACATTACGCTGGAGGACGTTAATTTATAATAAATTACAGCACAAAAGCTTGTATGGCTGTGCTTAATATAAATGCATTTATAATCTTTCCATTCTTAGAATGCTTGGGTCTAGATCAGGCCTGAGCAACTCGCGGAATAGCTTGAGCGACCTGGTAAGCATGTACTTATTAGTGCAAGACCGTGAGCGGGCTGCGCTCAGAGAGCAACAGTTGCCCAGACCTGGTCTAGCTGGCTCAGTTGGCTTGGCGCTGGGCTGCTGATCTCCAGGTCGCGGGCTCAAACACGTCTTAGATCGATGGTTTTTAAGTGTGCTTAAAAGCTACAGCCCCATGCCAATAGGTTTGCTGGCACGTAAGCGGACTTGGTCTCACTAATTGAAAGCATGGTTAACAAAGATTTTTTTTTACCTCTTAGAACCCATCTTGATATTACTTCATTAACTAACCCGCATGTGCGGGAAATCAAAGCATAACATGGCAAAGCATCTAAAGTATGCGCGATATCTGTGGATTTTCAAGAATATGTTCGTCATAGTTCGAAATTGATTGATATGAAATCAATAAAATAACATGCACAATAAAACTAAGAAAGTTTGTAACTTTGGCTTCATCCTATGTGATGTCGTTCACCTCTCTTTTGCATTCATATGATAATGGTGAGCAGTCAGCAAGCCAATAAACATACCTGCTTCTACTAAGTGATGTTAGCTGGGTGTGTGACAATAAAGGTGATACTGTGAAGCATTCTAAAGGTAAGTAGCGAGTAAGGAATTGTGAAGGATATCTAACAAGCTAATGCTAACACACTAATGCACAATGTCGTTGTGAATAACATTGTATGTTTAAAAAAACGTGTCCGATATTGCAACAGGAGTTGGGAGTGGCCAAAGCTAGAATAAATGTTCCTACAAACATATGTCCGGAAACAAATACTTGTTCAGATATTAGCCTTTTTAGAAATATGTGCAATGTATGCCTATTTTCGATAGGTTTTGCATATACCAATGTCTTTAAATGTCTCCATAGCGAGAAACCTAATGGATTGAGGTACGGCGAACGGGGAGGCCACACTACTGGACCTCCTCAACCAATCCGTCGTCCATTAAATGTTTTAGGTATTGCCGCATGATGCATACTACGTTAGGTGGTGCCCCGTCATGGATAAACCAAACTCCTCCAAAAGCACGGGTAACTTATCATGAGGAATCGATGTTAATATTTTCGGCAAAATGTATGGCCCTAGGAGTCTGTCACACACAATTCCTGCCCACGCATTGAGACTAAAGCGATTCTGATACTTAAACCAAACATTTAATGGACGATGTATTGGTCAAGGAGGTCCAGTAGCATGGCCTCTGCGTTTGGCGGACCTAATTCCAGTGGAATGTCCAACCTTGTCTCTTTGGAGACGCTTACGTAATGAGCGGCTAACCAAACTCCATTCCTTCAGTCGGAAGGACGGACTGTTTCCAGGGTTAGAAACTGCCATGTAATGGCCTAAGTCATATCTTGAATTTTCTAGGAATGTCTTCAGAAGAGCACCTCATTCTGGATGATTTTTGCATAAATGATAAACAGTAAGAGATAAATAAAATCTTATTAAATAAAAAATCTGGA
The DNA here is from genome assembly GCA_030765045.1 of Tenodera sinensis. NCBI lineage: Eukaryota > Metazoa > Arthropoda > Insecta > Mantodea > Mantidae > Tenodera > Tenodera sinensis. The sequence continues at coordinate 55,430,899 of CM060962.1, read as the reverse complement.
TCACATTAAAACACACAATTTATGTCAATGTCCATTTCCGAGATATTCTTTGTTATTCGTTTGAATTTGCCAATACTTTTACTTTCTCAAATAGGAATATGTTACTAATTTTTTATCTCTTGGTCTGGCAAAGACAACGGAATTTCAAAGGCATCGCATAGCAGCCAGCTCTTAAAACATTTCACTATCGCTTAAAGACTATTGTATTCCCCTGGCACCTACAAGAAAATTAGCAATAAGATAATTTCTGAAAATGCCTATGTCGATTAAAATGCAGTATATACAGAAATAAGCAACTGCAGAATAGTGTGTTTAAGAATGAGTATAGCTCTACGTATATTTACGAACTGAGTTTCTCCAAATTGAACTATACTAAAAGTGTGTATCGGAATGGGTTAGGTGACGATCACTTGGTGTATCTTCTAAGGCTATACACTTCGATTTTGTCACCAAATATTGATACACTTCAAAAGCGTAAGCTGTACCAAAGAAGTCGCTAATGGACAGATTTTTATCGCATGAGATTTGAAGCTGCTTTCGTAAATCATACACAACGTACGTGTAACCAAACCGCCACTGCAACACAATGCACGGCTGGGGGTTAAAGAGTGGCAAAGTCCGTGTTAAGTGGAAGGAAGTAAACCCAACCTCCCCTCTTTCGCAAACGTTGGACATCGCTGATCCACACCATATCACCCCATTTTTAATCAACTAACTCGATGATGACACCACAAAAGCAATTATGCACCTTAATTTCCGATTTAACATCCTCCAGTACCTTCTCGCATTTACGTTTGGTAATATGTCTGAACTTTTGAGGTTATCACACCACAGATAACCGACCTTTAGTTTCTTTATCCATTTCGCGCAAACGTTTAAACAAGTAACACTTGTAGTAAAGATTTGAATCTACTGGAAGGATAATAAATCACCTTGCTGCTTGTTCTCCCTTGTGCGTGCACATGCAAGATGCCAGATAACTATCCCAGGAAACATAGCATCTGAGGTAAAGTCGTACCCAATTTGAGTCACAAGAATACAGTCCCCATTAACTTCTACATATTTTTTTCGAAATATGGGACACCGGAGCAAGAGGTGCGTTCCTATAGACACTTCGTACATGTAACATGTAACTTTTTCATTCAACGAATGTGACAAACCCAAAGTGCTTTGTGTCTCCGGATTTCATGTCAGTTTAAATCGACTTAAAAGTCTGCATATTATATCAATTTATCTCCAGATGTCTCATCTTGTTGGCTTCAAGATTGAAAAATAAAGAGTCTCTTCATTATTATCCATGTTACCCAAAATAATTAAGGTACACAAGTGATAACGAAACAATGAACTTTCATTGAAGAATGTGCAAATGAACTGTAGTATAGACTGAATAATATTTATTGTGTATCACCCCTAAAAAAAGTCTAGAACAAAATAAAAATAAACATATCCAAGCAGGTTCACAGTTTTCCAGATTCAAACCCGAGGGAGCGGTTGACAGAGGAAAGAAAGTTTTCCCTTGACCATGGACCTGATCACAAATCCCTGTAGGTACTCTGAAAATAAAATATGTAGATTCACTAGTTCTTAAGCAACCCTCCTATCTGTATACTGCTGATAGGATGTTCTGATTCATCGCGAGAAATGGCATTTCAAAGCAATGAATCTAGAAGAGGAAAAAATAAATTGGTATGCAACTATAGAAAATGGTATCACAGCTCAAGGAAACTCCCTCAACTCTGACCTTATCCTTCAGTCACCTTAAACAAACCATAGTCATTTCGTATGTTTTCGCTCGTGAAAGGCCACTCTATGTCATAGGTCTCCACCACCCATCTTCTGCTTTTGAGGAAAAACTTTTCCTCGTTTGTTCAAGTTCGCTTATTTCTGTAGTATGAGAGAATTCTGTTATCAATGAGAACATGCTCATTTTCATAACAATAAAAACCTCCTAATTCACACAAGTAGATAATATTTGAGCATAGAGCGTTGTTGATCGTTTGGTATTGCGTTGCTCGGCTGTTTGTCATTCTGTATTAGTGGAGTAGGGTATATTACATTTGGATCTGACTCCTCAAAACTACTCAAGAATTATCTTGTGTTTCCTTAACAAGTCTCAGCAGTAATGCTAGGCAAACATGAAGCCCTTCAAGAAATGAAAATTTAGTTCAAGCAACAATGACATCTGTAAATAAAATCAGCAAAACAATAAATAGAGTGAACGTGGTACGCAAAAGTTTATTTATAAAAAAACAGACAAAGAAAAGAAATATTCACGGATTGTAAATTCATAGCACATAGGGTAGTGGATGTCGATTCAAATCAGAATCGTTTTAGAATCCTGGGATGTTTACAATATTTTTACTATGTAACAGTTTTCTTATAAATAAATGTTTAAGCAACTGAATTTTCAGCTTAAGATTTTACAAAGTAAGCTTAATTGATAAATCTGACTTTCAATTATGCTTCTAGATTATATTTTCGTGTAAACAAATAGAGAATCTTGGAACTCCTTGAATGTTCGTGGTAATGTCAGAAAAACAGTGAATAAAATGGTGACACGAAATATTATATCCACAAATCAAGCAAAAGGAACTGAATAATTGTGAATAAGAAAGTCATAACCCATGAGGTGCTGGATGAAGAGTTAAATCTGACTGTTCTAGAATCCCAGGATATTTACATTATTTATACTGTGAAACAGTTTTCTTGTAAATTATAATATTTGGATTTTGTAGTTAACATTTGACCACCTCCGTAGCGCAGTTGGTAGCGCGCTTGCCTCTGGCACGGAGGACCCGCATTCGATCTCGGTACCAGCATGGGGATTTTCCACCCTCGTTAGGTCCCGGAGGGACCAATTGAGGACCTACCTACAGTTCCATCATCTCATCCGCTCCTCCCGGGGGTGTACGCACAAAAGATCCAATCGCGCTATCCAAGTGTAAGGTGTCTCCTCAGTGTACCTAATCCCATCTCAGGAGTACACCGGCACGACATTAAATTCAACTGACTTGCACTTTTTCTGTAATAATTATTATTCATTATTTATTAATCATTCGGGGTCCTGCAAAGTATTTGGGTTGAAACTGTTTCTAGACAGGTATTCATCACAAATGGCGTAAAATAATAGTTTTAGTTTCTCTACTGCTACAGTAAATAGGGCAAGTGTTGTATTGGACCAAAAATTTCGGTGTCCAGATTTCACCGGAAATACGTTGCGAGGTCCACTGAACAAAAAAATAATTTTTATAAAAAGGTTCGCGTGTGTGTGAGTGTGAGTGTGAGTGTGAGTGTGAGTGTGAGTGTGAGTGTGAGTGTGAGTGTGAGTGTGAGTGTGAGTGTGAGTGTGAGTGTGAGTGTGAGTGTGAGTGTGAGTGTGAGTGTGAGTGTGAGTGTGAGTGTGAGTGTGAGTGTGAGTGTGAGTGTGAGTGTGAGTGTGAGTGTGAGTGTGAGTGTGAGTGTGAGTGTGAGTGTGAGTGTGAGTGTGAGTGTGAGTGTGAGTGTGAGTGTGAGTGTGAGTGTGAGTGTGAGTGTGAGTGTGAGTGTGAGTGTGAGTGTGAGTGTGAGTGTGAGTGTGAGTGTGAGTGTGAGTGTGAGTGTGAGTGTGAGTGTGAGTGTGAGTGTGAGTGTGAGTGTGAGTGTGAGTGTGAGTGTGAGTGTGAGTGTGAGTGTGAGTGTGAGTGTGAGTGTGAGTGTGAGTGTGAGTGTGAGTGTGAGTGTGAGTGTGAGTGTGAGTGTGAGTGTGAGTGTGAGTGTGAGTGTGAGTGTGAGTGTGTGTGTGTGTGTGTGTGTGTGTGTGTGTGTGTGTGTGTGTGTGTGTGTGTGTGTGTGTGTGAGTGTGTGTGTGAGTGTGAGTGTGAGTGTGAGTGTGAGTGTGAGTGTGAGTGTGAGTGTGAGTGTGAGTGTGAGTGTGAGTGTGAGTGTGAGTGTGAGTGTGAGTGTGAGTGTGAGTGTGAGTGTGAGTGTGAGTGTGAGTGTGAGTGTGAGTGTGTGTGTGTGTGTGTGTGTGTGTGTGTGTGTGTGTGTGTGTGTGTGTGTGTGTGTGTGTGTGTGTGTGTGTGTGTGTGTGTGTGTGTGTGTGTGTGTGTGTGTGTGTGTGTGTGTGTGTGTGTGTGTGTGTGTGTGTGTGTGTGTGTGTGTGTGTGTGTGTGTGTGTGTGTGTGTGTGTGTGTGTGTGTGTGTGTGTGTGTGTGTGTGTGTGTGTGTGTGTGTGTGTGTGTGTGTGTGTGTGTGTGTGTGTGTGTGTGTGTGTGTGTGTGTGTGTGTGTGTGTGTGTGTGTGTGTGTGTGTGTGTGTGTGTGTGTGTGTGTGTGTGTGTGTGTGTGTGTGTGTGTGTGTGTGTGTGTGTGTGTGTGTGTGTGTGTGTGTGTGTGTGTGTGTGTGTGTGTGTGTGTGTGTGTGTGTGTGTGTGTGTGTGTGTGTGTGTGTGTGTGTGTGTGTGTGTGTGTGTGTGTGTGTGTGTGTGTGTGTGTGTGTGTGTGTGTGTGTGTGTGTGTGTGTGTGTGTGTGTGTGTGTGAACAGCATAACTCAAAAACAAAAAGTCGGTTAAAAACCAAACTTGGTATTTAAGTGTAATATCTTTCAAGAATGCGACAAGAAGTTTTTCAAGATAATTGCTCCACCATAAACTACCTTTTAGAAACATTTTCGATGATTTTGATGTTTCTCAAAAATGGGTCTAACATTTTAATTAAAGTGCCATATTCTTAAGATATTTTTATTGCAAATGAAATGTATATGTTGAATTTTATGGTTATAGCCCATGTAGTTCTGTTTAATCTTGAAGACTTTTACATAATTGGTAAACCGAAAGAGATAGACCAAATCATACTATACAAAAATGTAGATCTCGTTAAAACACAATTTATGTCCATAGGTGTATATTTGTAGAGTGAACCATTTCGGAGATATTCCTTGTTATTTGTGTGAGTTTTGCAATAGTCATATTTTTCTCAAATGAAAGGTTATTGTTCACTTTTTTTAGATTTTGGCCGTGCAAAGAGAACGGAATTTCAGAGCCTTCATATAGCGGCGAGCTTTAAAAGATTTGACTATCGCTCAAAGCCTACTGTATCCCCATATTCCCCTTGCGCCGACGAGCATGCTTATCTGAACTAACATGAAGAAGATAGAGGAATACGAGTTTGCACGATTAGATAGTACAAAAGTAAAGAAGCCAGTGAGTACAACACACCAGATTTTTTGTTTAATGGAGATATATTATAGAGTACTGATGAAGTTGTTAATGGATACAGAAGTTGATAAATCTGTTCTTTGATGGGTTGCTGTGTAAGCCCATTTCACATTAAATTGCACACTTAGAAGCTGCATTGCATTATAAAAGGCATTGACATTCGATGTCGCTTCCTTCTGATGGTGTATCCCGTGCTTGAGTGCTGAGGCATAGCGTGCGAGCTGAACAATAAGGAGAATGCATGTGGGACTATTTGGCCTGACTTGGACCATGATTAACGAGCCCAGTGTTTGGCACGCTTCTATCAATCTTGTGGCATTCCTAATTGCCAGAATGGCTGTAGCATGTCACTTTGTTTCTGTCAACAAGAAGTGGCCAAGCGAAACGCGGTCCTTTCCGTTTAACCATGTCACCCCATAACAAAATATCCGTTCCGTTAAAGTCAAAGACAACTAACACGTACATACATTCTTAAACTGGCGACTTAGCGGGGCACTCCTGCGTGCGAGTTGCAATGTGATTAAGAATATGGGTGAAAAAAACATTAATACATCCCGACGTGCATGCTTTCCTGCGTTGATAGGGAAGGGCAGTTGGTTCAAACCTATATACATCCCCTCACTACTACGAGGAGCTTGGACCGTTTTGAAAGCGTCCGGAGGTACTGGATGTTCCTCCCATGAGATCACTCCTAAATACAGTCAAGCATCAGATAATTTGGAAAGATATACAGTAGAATCACGATAAACCGACTACCGATTACTCGACGAGCTTTTTTATTTTAATTCTTTTTTAACCTTTTATCGTTCAACTTGACTGTAATAATTTATATTATCTGCTATACGGTATAAAGAGTATAAGTAATTTTAACTGTAATATACGACCTACTGCATTCTCCCTCACAGTGACAAAAGTACTGGCCGCATATTGACCTTAGATATCTAGTCAGAACAAATGCAGCTGGCAGATCATTGTCACGAAATCAAAAACTTGCCACTAATAATGTGGATACATAACACAAACAGTTGTTGGGAAAGTTTCAATGTTTATTGCTTTACCCAATAGTTTACGATCGGGTTCACTATTGTATTTATAAGATCAGCTTATCTTTCTGACTTCCGTGTAGTACATAAGCATCGCGGACCGTGCGTGATTAAGTACAGTGTCATCTCGCATTATCAGCAGTATCTTGTTTATTTCAAGGAAGGAAACAGAGCCGTTACACCCAACATCAATTTGCATGAGGTCACTCGCCCAGATGCTAGCAAGGTCACTCGCCAAGTCTAAAAATACTCCAGTACGGGTTAAGCTAAACTTTGTTACATATTTGTGGTTACAGTGCAGCTTCCAAGATTTCAGGCTTACTGTTAGTGTTGTGTTGAGTTACTTGTGCCAGTGAAAATGTCGAACGAGAAGAAAAGAAAACATTAATATGTAATTAATTTTTACACTATGTTATACTTTTGTTTCCTATATTCAACTAGAATATGCATGTATTTCTGTAATTTGCAATATTATGTTATGAGTTGTGAATAACAGACCCCTTATTTCGTAAAACTCGACATTTCAGTAACTCGACAGCCGCTCAGTACACATTAGGTCGAGTTATCGGGATTCCACTGTATTATCGGTTTATTTGCAAAAACGTTTTCATTTTCCATGTAAAACATCTGCTTTGATTTTCTTCTTTTTTCGGGTTAAATGCGCATCATCAACCAAAACTAGCTTTTTAAAATGAATCACGTATTATCGCCCTTTTTCTCTTATATACTCCTTGCATTTTATTCCAAGTGTTGTTGAGTTCACGAACAGCATGGAGCTCTGCGGAATGTGGATTCGCCTGCTACTGGCTTTCTGTGTAGGCAGGATGGGACAAACAGCCCATGCACCATGTAACCATGTAACATCCTGCACTCCACATTCAGTATTTGTAATACGTTATTAGCAAATATGTACAATATACTGCATATATTGTTGTAAATATTTATAAATTCAAGAGATTCTTTCTCAATGCAGTGATATTCCGCGAGGCTACCATCTGTCCGACATTTAAAACTGCGTATAAAGATGATTTATTAAGTGTTAGAGACCACATTCTGATGACGTCATATTTAAATTGTTGCATCATAGGCATTGCCAACGTGTATCTAATCTTATAATGGAGTCCAGATTATGGATATGGGTACTTATCTGGTAGTTTTAGGTCATTTTATGCAATTTTCTATTTTAGGACATTCTTTCTATGTTGTGTTATTATCTTGTCATCCTGTTACATTTACACCTAGTAGATAAACATTTATATATTACTGACATGTTACGTAAGGATAATTTTTCAAACATCAGTGTCACTATGCAATCGAGTAACTCTAATGCTTTACTCGCATTTTTGGAAACATTGTATTCCATTGATGGTTATCCTAGAAATGTTTGCTTGCGGGTGGAGGAGTGGCTATTGTCAGGAGAACAGACATAACTACACTAATGAATTCTTGTCCCAAACAAGGGATGAGGTAGGTCAGTTTTCCGCTTTTCTCATAAAATGAGTGCGTGCAGTCTGTTTACTATGGTCATAGGCCGTGAATCCACTTCATTCGCTACGAATGTTGTATGATCTAAGAAGTCAAAAGAATTAATGCCTCCAGTTTGGCAAGACCTGCTTCATTCCTTTTATTAATTAAACAACATGTTTTAATTAATTTTATAAATTATATATATTACATATTTTTCTGCTATAGAAGTTATACTCATTTATAAATAACTCATTTATTTATAACTTTCGGTACACTGATGTTGGTAAATTAAATAAATCAGTTTTGTCATTTGTAATAATTATATATGTCATCTAAACGCCAGTTGTAAATTCCTTTCTTACATGATAGTATTCTAATACTTCCTTGCAGTTCAGTTCACAGACGTCATTTATTTCATATTACGTTACCGCTATGTGGGAGGCATTTAATCATTTAAAGGCATTTTAGAGACAATTATCGCTGTCCCTTCAGGAATGTTAACAAAGAAGATTATCACAACTCTGTTTCTTGCAGTACCGCACGGGGTACTTATAATTAATTAGTTAAGTCTTCATTACAATATATTGCAAGAATCCGATGAATCTCTTCACTTTCGTGGAATTCTAAATAAAGCACTGTTAGTCTAGGGAAAACATTGTTAATAAGTTGCCTCTTCCCACGCGCTTGCTTGTCTTCTTGTTCCACTTCTAAATACCGCACAGCTTGCTCAAGTCATCAGTGAAGTTCCGTGAAAAGTTAAATGGAGATAGGTATAAAACTTTGCAGCTTTTAAGTTGTTCTTGCATTCACATATTATTAGACGTTCACGGCGGAGTTTTATTCTTTTTATTTCACTCACTAGGTAAAATGTGCTGTAATTTTGGCCAAAGGTTAACAGTTTTGCAATTCTGATTTGGCTATTTTTGATACTTAGAGTAGTACGTTTGAGTACCTGTACTTGTGGCATTAAATTTCGGTGTCCCAGTATTACACTTTTTGATACTGAAAATTTAAATCTGGTGTAATTCTCCCAGATTTGGGCTAAATTTTTAAGAATAAGCCAGGAAATTAAGATAGAAACTTTAAATAGATTTTTTGAAGGCAAAAAGGTCACATTATATGAAATAAAGTTTCAAAACTAGACCTTAGTAGCAGAGAAAACGTTATTTTACGGAAATAAATACAAAAAACACAAAGAAAATTCAATTTGAATAAGCTTTAAACACTTTTCTTTTATTTCATGCCAGTATTATTGCAAAATACCGAATATTATGAAGTATTTTTACAATAACTAAGCATGTAACTAATAGTAATTAATACCTCTTTCATCTATTTGCATCTGAGATTTGATAAATAGACAACTGAATCAAACAAGCAAAGAATGCATACGTATATTCTGCTTGTTTTGAGACAATCTACTGTCCTTAGATAAGTAACTCAAAACATTTGAACACAAAGTGATGCAGTCTCCCTCATATACCCTCACATATCATATGTTTAGCTTTAGTTCGCTGCCATGGATATTTTATAACATTATTTTGAAAACTAATAGACTTGGCTATTCCTTTACTGGAAGAAAGTACTTGTTCAGTTTTTTGACGAAGCCTGATAAACGTTTTAAGGAAACCTTCCTCTAATTTCTTGTAACTGGATTCTCCTAGATATTTTTCCACTATATGTGAAGTATGAATAGTAATGCTAGTTCTGATGCACACATTAGTTAATGTATAGGTCTGAATCTAAGTACAAATGGTACTGAAGAGCATACATTACGATTGGTCATTCCATGCTTTAATAAAATGTTAAAGTCGATGTCAAACTAGATTTAAGTATTTTCTTGCTTTAAAATGAAGTGTCTTCACATACAGGGTAATCATGAAGGTAATGGAAGTTACCAAGTTGTGCCATATTCTTCGCAACTGATTTCCGACAAAGCGCTGTGCCCGAAACAGAGTTACATAGATGGGACACATTTTCGTAATGATTTACTGACATGAATTTTCTTTCTATGTATTCCAGAGTTAGGACTGACGCTGGAACTATGGTATATTCGGTGAAAAGGACGTTGAACTATCAGCGCAGCTCCTGCACCCTGACGAGAAACAGACCTCGGCTTGAAGTGCCAACTTTCTGGATTTGAGAAAGGGTAAAAGGGTAAACATATCACATAATGCAAATGTATCCCCAAACAGCAGATATGTCAGTATTGAAATTAGTGAATTCACTATGCACATTGTGTTAAGTATGGTTAAAAATGTATTTATATTTCTCTCTCCCTCCCCCCCCTCTCTCTCTCTCTCTCTCTCTCTCTCTCTCTCTCTCTCTCTCATAAAGTCTTTATAAGACAACATAAAAACTGTTCTTCAATTTGTAGTTGAATATTATACCTCATTCATGGTGTTTATAATTATTACCATATTTAATTTTATTAAATAATGTCCTAATTTATATTCATACATATGTGAAACATTTAACCAGATGAATCCACAAGTTTTGAAGCATCACATGGAAATTTATCCAAACAAAGTTTTTACCACCTTGACCACATTGCTATTTAAACGTACACAACCCGCATTTACAATGCAGCTCTGCATTATTGTGATGCTTGTGTGTATGAAGGGCCCACATCCTGTGTAACTCGAGACATTGCCTTCACTCCCTCATCATTCCTCTAACCGCCTCTAACCTACCCAAACCTCCAAGATGTCACTACACGAAGGACAACGCACTTTTGAGTACTCGCGTACTCCATGGATGTTCCAGGCGAGAAAAACACATGTTAAAGCTACGGTATTGGGATTGTTTCCTCAACGTTAGCATTGCTGGTACAGTGCTTCCTGGTGTATACCGGGCGTTAGAGAAGCTATTCTTCTGAAATGCTAGTTATCTGTAATGATGCATTAATTTGAGAGTTGGTGTAATATTGTGGTAAAATTCCGTTTCTACAACTCAGATTATCTGTAAATCGACAGTTACCAGCGCGTTAAAATGTTAGCGTCAAATGGCATTTGAGAAACCGAGCTATCTAAGAGACAATACAGATGAATTGCAAATGCCGTTCCTAAAACAGTTACCTTTTCCAGAACCGGTCCACTTTTTCATCCTTATCTGCAAAACTTATGATTCTCAGGATAGTATAAAATAACTTAGAAAGATATTTTTTCAAGCATATATAACCACCTGATATTTAAATATCTGTTATTTATGTATGGTTACGGTCTACTTTTATTTCTAATTTTCTTCAGATACTGCCTATACCTCTACGATGAGAAACAAATTATATATTTAATAACAGTTTTCCTACTCCAAAACATCCATTTGGAAGTTTCAGTGAAAAGTAATTTAAAGCTAAAGTGGAGAGTACTGAAATTACAAAACCAAAATGGTCAGAATTCTGAACCTACAACGAAATCGATAGCATTGTCATCCTAAATTCGTATCAAACTGCACATGACAGAAGAGGAACAAGTCACCTCCACAAATGAATGATTCAGTGCGTCATCTAACCCACAAATGTTAAATCACAGATTGCTGTGCAATAGATCCTCGAATGCGGTTTTTCATGAGTGTCTGACTTGCTTATCCCTCTTTAAAATAGAGGCAATATTCATCAAAGAGAATTAAAACCATTTCTCTCTGATCTTGTATTATATTTAGGAAATGCAATAATCTGGGCATCAGTACCTAGGTCATTTTCATAGGATGATGTTTAGGTAGTTTTGGTACACAAATAAAACTGTTCGGTGTAGAAGTTGTTAGAAATATTTACTTAAAACTGCCTACAATGCCTCTTTTCGGTAAAATTAAGCCATTTAGCGAGAATGCTTTATAGTCAACATACATGTACCTGAAGGTAACACCTAACTGTTGTGTGTAAATACTCAGTTGTAAGTAAGGACTTCAAGAGGTTATCTGCAAGGACAAAGGTAAACGCGCTCTTAGCTGTGCGTGTGGTGATACTAAGCATAAGAAACCAACCCCAAGAAATGTTTGTACTCGTATTATACCTAAGAAGGTGTTCTATAACTATCCCTTTAATCGTGGTCTTTAACGGATGTAATGCAAACAGAAATACATGGAAATAAAAGAAAGAAGGAATACACAAGAAAAAGACGGGAAAAGTTGGTTTTATAGAATATCTTACCCGGTTAGACATAGTAAACCTCATTGGCATAAAAATGCAGGACAGTGCATTCTGTTTCTGTTGCTTTTTATTCACCAAGCCAAAAGAACAAACAAATGATGTGCAAACATGCTTATGAAGACAGTGTAGGTATGTCCCATAAGACAAGAAAGGTTGCAGTTTATCTTTGCTGATCCTCTCTTACAATACAACACAGAAATCACGAGCGTACCCGAGCCTGTTCAGTCCTCAGATATACTTTGTACATCCAAAGAAGCGCATTTACCATGGCAAAAATTTAAACTGGAAGTATAAGAGCTGTCTCACTGAAACATGTTTACGTTTATATACGCATGTAAATAATGTAGCTTTCTTTCTTTTATGTTCCTCAGGGATAGTTAGCGAAATGTACTTAGGTTTAATAATAAATCCATAATTTTTACAACGGTTTGAATGTCTGTTAAGCTTAAAGACAAATATGTAGTACTTAGAAACGCTTTGAATTAAAAAGATTTCAATCAAAATGCATAGACCGTCGCTTTTCAAATAAACATGTAATTTTGTTTTCAGATGTATTTTTCATACAACCCAGAATGTCTGCTACATACAAATTCTTTATTTGCTTATAATCTATTTGATAATGGCTTTACTGATGTTTCCTTGGCATAGGGATAAATTTTACAGTAGATTAATCTTAAATCCATTTGATTACTTTTATATGAAGCTGCTAAAGATTTGAAATAAAAAATAGATATGCAAGTCCAGCATAACTTGAAAGTTTTATTTGCACAGGTGAAATATTTTTGTTCCTCGGCTATATCACAATTATTTCATGTTGTAAAGCTAGGTAGTTTGACGATATCAAGGTTCTGAAATAGGAATTTTTGCAATCTTATGTTTGAGAAATAAGGTTCCTTATCTGTTTCGTTATTTCACTGCAAATAAAAGTTTAGGATATATGAAGTCTCTTAAAAACAAGGCAGTGCTGTTAGGCATTCTGTTAAAATAAAGCTCGAGACGAGAGGAAGAGAAAGGCTCTTGTGCTTGAACAGAGATAAGATCTAGGAGCCAACAGAAACCTTGCTTTTCATCTCTAATTCTGGTTGTGCCTATGTTATGAAACTTAACGGTACCCGAGGTTCACATAATAACTCATCAAGGGATAATACCGAAGAAGCGCTATTCAAACAACGAACTTTTGAACTCGGGCTTGTCGGATTTTGTGACGACATTTCCGCATATAGCGAAAGTTATCACTTATCGGTTCTATTAACCGTATTTCTTAGTACATCTGTTTTACTTACTGAACCACGTTGTTAATTTTTCTATAAATATGCGAGAAGTAAACGACAGTAAATAGAATAAACCGCGGCTGTGTAGCATGTAAAAACCATTACCTATAGGTAGTTAATGATAACAAATTTTTCCATTGTTCCATTTCTCCACTGTTATTATCGAAAATATTTTTAAACTCTTAATAATCTTTAGGAAAGGATAATAGATCGAAATACAGAACCCCCGATTTCTCGATCCATATTACGCTTCTAAAACCTTAACAACCATAACCGCTTCCCTGAACCGCCTAAACACGATTTTGATTTTATTTTGTATTATTTATTTATTTGTTTCTATTTTTACTTTCTCTACTACCTATAGCGAGTACGGGAAGGATTGTATTCCAACCAAAATTTCCATGTGCAGATTACACCGGAAGTATGTTTTGAGGTCCACTGAATCCAAAGAAGCATTTTTACAATAAGGGTGTGTGTGTCTGTGTGTGTGCGTGTGTGTGTGTGTGTGTGTGTGTGTGTGTGTGTGTGTCTGTGTCTGTGTGTGTGTCTACCTCCTGCCTGCCTGTGAACAGCATAACTCAAAAACGAAAAGTGGGTTAAAAACCAAAGTTGGTATTTAAGTTTAATGTCTTTCAAAAAATTTGAAGAAAATCCCTTCACCCATACTATCCTTTACGTGAAATTTTTTTCGAAAATATTTATTGTCTCCAAAATGGCTCTAATGATTTTGATTAAAATGTCATATGTTTAAGATATTTTTATGGCAAATGAAATGTATATTTTAAATTTTCTGGCTATAGCCTATGTAGTTCTGTTTACCCTTGACGACTTTTGGATAACTGGTAAACCGTAAGTGATAGGCCAAATCTAAGTTTTGCAATACTTAATTTTTTCTCTAATGGAAGGTCGTTATTTACGTTCTTTATCTCTTGACCGTACAAAGGAACGGGATTTCAAAGTCTTCATATAGCGACCAGCTTTAAGGGATTTGACTATCGTTCAAAGTTTGCTGTATTCCCATATTCCCCTTGTACCTACAAGAAAATTAGTAATAAGGTAATTTCTGCAAAAGTTTATCTCGACTAACATGAAGATAGAAAAATAAGAGATTGTGAGAATAGTATACGCGTAGAGAAAGTCATGTGAGTGAAACACATCAGATTTTTTTTGCAAATAACTTCATAGTTCTTAGTATCCTCCATCTCTATTAGAGTACACTATAAATTAACGTGCTGTGTGCCTACCGTTTACTTGTTTTCCCTGCCGGATATAATGCGAAAATAATAGAGACTGTCAATTGTCTTCGAGGTATCGATCTGTTATGTCCGTGCTGTGAACTGCTCTGAGGTCACACAATCAAGTTAACACAATCCACAGGGACGCATACGGAAGAAAAGACAGCTGAACAGTTCCTGTTCTTTCATTAACGCCAGCATCCCCCTGCATCCATTCCAGAGAGACAGTGTCCGAACATTCCCTACTAATGAGCATCAACTTCTTTTCATCTGCAGTTAAGGTAAACACTTCAACTTTCATGTAGCCGCATTATAAGATTCGTTAACACTAAGGTATGCGAAGAACTGCACCTTGTACACCAGTTAAATCAAGCTTTAGAAAATCACTTTCGTAAAGACAGCACAGAAGAAAAGCTATGTGTTGAATAGTTTTCTCTATAAAAAGAAGTTTTATAGATCTCGTTAAACTGAATACGAAATTAGAACAGCATATTCACAAGCTCTAGAATTTTGAGCTTTATTTAAATGTGGAAATTTGATATCTATTTATGTTTTATTGAAACTAATTCACGTCATATTACATAGGGGAAAGATGAACATTCATGAACTCCACAATAGCCTTTATAACGCTGGTTTCCAAACATTCCCATCTGACACCCCATAAATTCTGGAATTAACATATCCCCCTATGGTTATTAGAAATACTCATGCCATAAAAAGTCATATTTGAGAATAATGTAAGAAAAGAAATCTGATGTGTTGTACTCATACGACTTTATCTACTCTTGTACTAACTATTCTTGCAAACTTTTATTCCACTATCTTCTGTTAGTTGAGATAAACATTTGCAGAAATTATCTTATTGCTGCTTTTCTTGTAGGTGCGCGGGGAATATGCGTAGTAGTTGTAGTGTTTAACGCCCGCTTTTACTACTACGGCACCACAGGCGGTGACACTGATGATACATGGAATGAAGATGGAGCACCGGTGGAATGAGATGGCGGGGGAAACCGGAGCACCCGGAGAAAACCCGCCCTGACGCCGCTTCGTCCACCACGAATACCACATGCGGGTCCCTGGGATCGAACCCGGGCCGCCTAGGGCGGGGAATATGGGAATACTAGCTTTGAGCGATAGTCAAATCTTTTAAAAACTTCGAAATTCCGCTCTCTTTGGACGGCCAAGGGATAAAAAGGTGAATAACGACCTTCCATTTGAGAAAAGTGTAAGTATTACAAGACTCACACAAATAACAAGGAATATCTCCGAAATGATCCACTCTAGAAAAAATGCATTTGGACATACCTTGTGTATTTTAACGAGATTTACAAGATTTTTATAGTAAGATCGGTCTATCTCTTACGGTTTACCAGTTACACAAAAGTAATCCAAAGTAAACAGGACTACATGGGCTATAGATAGAAAATTCAAAATATACATTTCATTTACATAGAGTGAGTGAGTGAGTGAGTGAGTGAGTGAGTGAGTGAGTGAGTGAGTGAGTGAGTGAGTGAGTGAGTGAGTGAGTGAGTGAGTGAGTGAGTGAGTGAGGAGTGAGTGAGGAGTGAGTGAGTGAGTGAGTGATTAGGGTTTAAGGGCCCGACATCATTTACAAAGAGATGTCTTAAACATAGGTATGGCATTTTAATCAAAATCGTTAGAGCTATGGTAATTATTATTTATTTATGCCAACAAGCTTAATATTGGTGTTTATAAACACACAAGCCGTGTGTGGGCAATGTTGAGAGGTAGAATGGGAACTGAAAAATTCAGTGCCACAGCTGGGATCTGGAGGGTTTGTGGTTCAGATCCCAGTTGTGGCACTGAATTTTTCATTTCCGATTCTACCTCTCAATCGTTAGAGCTATTTGTAAGAAAATCAAAATTTTCGAAAAGGTTTCCATATAAAGGGTAGGTTAGGGTGGAGAAATTTTCTTCAATATCTTCGTGTCGCATCCTTGAAAGATATTAAACTTGAACTTTGGTTTTTAACCGATTTTTCGTTTTTGAGTTATGCTGTTCACAAACACAAACACACACACACAGACACACACACACACACACACACAAACACAGAGAGAGAGAGAGAGAGAGAGAGAGAGAGAGAGAGAGAGAGAGAGACGGACACACAGACACACGGACTTTTTTCTAAAACTGCTTTTATACTCAGGGGGCCCCAAAACATAATTTCCGGTTAAATCTCGACATGGAAATATTGGGTCGAATACAATACTTCCCATTACTTACTATACGTCGTATAGAAAGTAATAGATGTTTCAAAATTTACAGTAGTGCAGTACATAACCGTAAGAAAAGTTGTAGTACGCTGGCTGAAAGTATGTGAACAAAACCATAAGTCAACAAGTCGTTAATATAAAACTGCTTCAAATCATAAAGCTTCCTCATACAAAATTATGAAAGCTATTTCAATTCAAATATACAGATGCAACTCTATATTTTAGTGGATATTTTACTTTCTCTACCACATACATAGTAGGCAGAGAAAGTATTGTATTCCACCCAAAAATTCGATATCGATATTTCACCGGAAATGCATTTTGACACCCCTGAATCCACAGAAAGCATTTGTACAAAAATCTCCATGCGCGCGCTTGTGTCTCTGTCCTCTTCATTCCAAACGAATTTTATGTCATCTGCTATAACTGAAATTTGAGTTTTTTTTTTTTTTTTTTTTTTTTTTTTTTTTTTTTTTTTTTTTTTTTTTTTTTTTTTAAAGGACGCTCTTCAACTGCTATACTTCTCAGCACCCCATTCTATATATGGCGTGAAAGAACGTTTAATTTTGCTCAGAGGCCTATTTTTCAGCCTTGAAATTCTTTTACGTACCGTAAATCTAGGATACGGGATCACCGACTTTACTTCCTTTCCGACGGAATTGCCGGTCCTTTGGCCTAGCCGTGGTCGCTGGGTCTTAGGCGCTCCACCGCGGAGAGGTTCGCGTGTTCGAGTTCCGCCTCGGGCATGGGTGTTTGTGTGTATTGTGTATATGTGGGAAAAAAGACAACAGGATGAACAAGAAGGATACGCTTTATAGGCTGTGAACATTATCTGTCAGTAGCCGACTTCTGTTCGTGTGTTTGTTCGTTGCGCATTTCAAATGTGAAATCTTATTGAAGCATCTTTGTTGTGTGTAAATTACTTAGAGTATTTTTATTATTGTTTCTGTTACTGTCTTATTACTAGTCGACTGAAAGGCATACCGAAAAATTCATACTTGAACAAATAATTTTTATGTTCAATTCAGACCTAAGACTCGAACCGTGTAGACAGGTGTTTAGAAAACTTCAGGAGGCATTTTCTGGTAGTCCAGTTGCAAACAGAGGTATTATCAGATGTCTGGGAAATAAGTTCAGGCCAACAAGACCGCTAACGCTAAACCGATCTATGCATAGAACGTACACAACAGTGACCGTGGGTCACTAACAGTAGGTAAAACGTGGTCCGCACATACCAACAGAATGAACAAGATATGGGAGTGGTTTTTATCTACTCGTCACAGCATAGCCTGGTAACAGTCAACCTAATTTACTTTCGTACTGGCTTTAATGCTTGGAAATTCTTACGCCTGCACATGAGTATGTGACGTGGGAGCACATGCACACGCGATCTCGGCCGGTTATAAAACGACCACTTTGTTCTACACAGAGACCCAAAAACACGAGAACCGCTATGCGGTGTTTTTCCCATTGGGCAAACGGAAATACGATAACGCATCTGATGTACACAAGGTCACGTGGTTGACTTGTTTTTCTCCGTTCTGGAAGTGCAGTATAGAGGTGACTGTGATATCAATGGTTGAATTATTACAACGTGATTTATTATTTTGTCCTGTACTTAGTCACAAAGTGTATTATGGCTCAGCATTTGTTTTCTACTGCACAGCGTGTTTTTATTCATGGTTGTGTGTGCTAACTCAGTCAACTCGCCAAGTGAAAGTGCGATTTGCAGAAAGATTTCCAGGTAATCTGCGATTTCTATCTCTGGGGAAGCATAAAGTGTACAATACATTCCCGCACAACCTGGAAGCATTAAAACAAAATATCCTCCAGGAAATTGCCAGCATTTCTCAATGTGAACCAGGGCGAGTGATGGATTATTTCCTAAAGAGGTGCAAAAATGTATGGACAACGACGTTGACCAGTTTCAGCATCTCTGTTAATAACATTGGTAAGTAAAGCCCTTAAAGGTAGTTTTAAACATGTTTTACGGTTTCATCCGCGCTCTTCTATGACAGCGGCAGTCGGCGACGAGCGCCAAGGACGCGTACAAATAGAACACAGCGCAGCCGGTTCACAGTCTTTTGGATCACCCGTTCAGAATCCGCAACTTCACTCGCATTATTGCGATAACTGAGAAGTCCTCTGTCCTCCCAATTTGTTTCCCTCCCTCTCTCACCTACTCCAACTCAATTTATTCCCTCTGCACCTCTCGCCCTTTATTACACTATTTACCCCGTCTCTCTCTCCCTCTCTCTCTGCGTATGTGTGTGTGTGTGTGTGTGTGTGTGTGTGTGTGTGTGTGTGTGTGTGTGTGTGTGTGTGTGAGAGAGAGAGAGAGAGAGAGAGAGAGAGAGAGAGAGCGTCCACGATGTATGTACCATGTGTAGTTTTGAAACATGGCAATAACACATAAATAGAAGCTTTAGCAGTACCCAACATATGCAAACAACGTTAACCAAACGTTTATGTAACCTCTTGAACATGCATCTTATCTAAATTGTATAACTAACAACATGTCAGAAACTTTTGTTGTGTGATGTTTTTTTCAAAACTCAATTATTAACGAGACATTTTAGTTTTGTCCGACTTCGTATCTCATTAAAGCTCCTTGTGGAAAGCAATGTTACATAGGCTTTTCTCAAAATAGGACCTTAATTATATTAATATTGATCGGTTTAACCATTCTTCAAACAAACCGTATTTTTATAATTTTTTAAAAATTCCATTTTTAGGGCAATGTGTCCTTGAAAATTGGCCAAGATTACCGAACATTTTTTTATTTTACATCTAGCATTTTTTACTATGCTTATACTTTGTACTTTAACGACACACTTTCGTTTTCTAAATATCGATCATTTTTAAAGCTCCAGAAGGGGATTTAAATGGTCCAGTGCGGATGGGCGTTCCTCGTCGCTACAGCTTTCAAATTAAATTTTCGTTTTCACTGGCTTTAATTTTAGTCTCTTGCAGGGAGTTTTGCTTCAGAGAGGTTTGAATTGGCTGTCCTGAAATGAATTTGATATATCGAGCTGCAAATGCCGCGAATCTGACACATATGTTGATTGTAAAGAGAGAAGTGCAGTCAGTGTTCTGTAACTCTGTAATCCTGCCAGATTATTTCAGTGTTCTAGTTAAATACTATGCACTGTTTAGGTATTTAATAGGTTTTAAGTTATTTGTTAGGTTATAGTAAAGCAGTAATAAGCAGATATTTTTTTGAGTTTGGTGTACAAATTAGTGAAAGTGCATAGCGTAGAGGTGGACTAAGAACAATACATTTCTAAAGTCTGTGAACAATGGGAAGGTGAAAGGAAAGTTTTCGTATTAAAAAACGACCAAACAAATTTAAAATTTTCAAACACTGCTACTGAGCCCAAGAAGAAAGTAGCAGACGGTCCCACATATGGTGCTGGAGAATATTAAGTCGATTAGATTTAGGCAAAGTACAAACATATTGTTAAACTTTAAAATCCATTTCAATTTAAAATGTTCCTTGGACCCTAGTTTATAACTTGTTAGCTTGAAATTTTCAAGAGAGCTTCAGAGATTAAGGTATTAAAATTTGTCATGCACTGGTTAAAAACATAAATGATTGAGCTAAAATTAAATATTTTTAATAACTCATACTGAAAAAAAAAAAAAAAATTGAAAATATCAATAAATTGTATACAAACTTTTTTCTCTTAAACTAATTAAATCCAAGCAATGGCTGTATGACAATTTCTTTATATCTGTATACCGAGCTCAAATTAAAAATTTAGAAGAGATGCAATAAACTGTAGGGTTCAAGGGTCATTTCACATTAACACACCAAAAATTTATTTATTTTTAATAATATATTAATAATTTAAAAACGGTTAGACGTAGGATATTGGAATTTTGGGTATACTATACATTTTATGTTCTGAGTGTGTGGAAGAACATTCAAAGCAGTCAAAAGAAAACTGTGAATTTTTCAATTTTCATAGAAACATTGCTTTAATCAGTGCTGTACATATTCTCATTTATCATTTTATTTCAGTTCCAGTTTTATTGTATACAGGCTACATTGTGTATATTTGTGTGTGTTTGTTTCATAAAATATCTATAAAAACTGAAAATGGCAACTGAAGAAAATGTTTGTTTTATCCATAAGTCGTTGCGTATCGTGGTCAGAGGAAAGGGAATTCAGTTAGCAAGCCTTGCATGCACAACATATGGCCAGTGTCATATAGAAGGAGCAATGGGAAATTTTTTCCTGTGTTTTGTAACCAGCATTCTACCCCTGGAACGGGTTGGTCTTTGTGTCTCCCCCTCCCCCTCCCCCTCTCGCAGCCCAGTCGGTCAGGCGACAGCTGCTGCCCTACCTTGTTAAACCCCCATCCATGTGTATTGCGCGTGCATGTGTGAAGATAATAGCACACACACCTCCTTAAGAGGAACGCTAGTCCTAAGTGGGAGGAGAATTCGTTTTAATGCTAGAAGCTTGATCAAGCTGGAGAATACTACCCTAACCTCTAATCCCAGAAGTCCCGACTTGAACACCACATAATTAGGAAACTATTCTTTGACTACTTAAATCATGAATGCGTATATGTGATTCGTTATTTACAAAAACAAATCAATAATATCACTATAGCCCAGCGATGTCCAACCTTTGCGAAAGAAGGGAGGCTGGATTTACCTCCTTCCACTATACGCGGACTTTGCCACTCTTTAGCACTCAAACGTGCATTATGTTGCAGTGGAGAATCGGTTACATGCACGTGGCATTTGATTTACGAAAGAACTTTCAAATCTTATGCGATAAACATCTGTTCATTAGTGACATCTTTGGTACTGCTTAAGTTTAAGAAGTCTATCAAAAGATAGAAGATACACCAAGTGACCGTCGCGTAACCTATTGCGATACAGGCTTTTAGTATAGTTCAATTTGGAGAAACTCTGTTCACAAATATATGTAGAACTATACTCACTCTTATGCACACTATTCTTCAAATGCTTATTTCTCTGTCTACTACATTTTAATCAACATAAATATTTGTAGAAATTACTTTATTGCTAATTTTCTTGTAGGTGCAAGGGGAATTTGGGGATACACCAGACCAGGCTTTAAGCGATAGTGAAAAGTTTTAAGAGCCAATTGCTATGCGATACCTCTGAAATTCCGTTGTCTTTGTAAGACCAAGAGATAAAAAAACGAATGACATGTTCCTATTTGAGAAAAGTATAACTATTGGCAAATTCAAACAAATAATAAACACTATCTCCGAAATGGTTCACTGTATGTGTGCCTGCGTGCGAGCTTGTGTTTGTGTGTGTGTGTGTGTGTGTGTGTGTGTGTGTGTGTGTGTGTGTGTGTGTGTGTGTGTGTGTGTGTATCTATGAACAGCATAACTCAGAAACGAAAAGTCGGTTAAAAACCAAAGTTGGTATTTAAGTTTAATCTCTTTCAAGGATGCGACACGAAGATTTTCAATAAAATTCCTCTGCCCCTTACATGGAAAAGCTTTCGAACATTTTTTATTTTAAAAAAAATGGTTTTATTTTAATAAAAGTCCATACCTATGTTTAGGATATTTTTATGCCAAATGAAATGTACATTTTGAATTTTCTGGCTATATCCTATGTAGTCCTGTTTACTCTCGATGACTTTTGTATAACTGGTAAACCGTAAGAGATACACCAAACTTTTATTATACAAAAATATACATTTCGTTAAAATACACAATGTCATGTCCAAATGCATTTTTTGTGGAGTGAACTATTTCGGAGATATTCCTTGTTATTTGCGTGAGTTTTGCAGTACCTTTCTCAAATGGAAGGTCGTAATTCACTTTTTTATGTCTTGGCCGTTCAAAGAGAACGAAGTTTAAAGCCTTCATATGCGACCAGCTTTAAAATATCGGACTATAGCTCAAGCCCTACCTACTGTATTCCTCTTGCTTCTACAAGAAAATTTGCAATAAGATAACTTCTGCAAATGTTTATTTCTACTAACACGAAGAAGATAGAGGAACAAGAGTTTGCTAGAATAGTTAGTGCAAGAACAAAGAAAGTCATGTGAGTACAAAACATTTTGTTTTACTAGGAACACAAAAGCATTTATTTTCCCATTCGGCTTTGAAGTATCTTTTTAACTTGTTATGCGACATGATTCCACCGCTGACATAGTGTGAGGGGCTGACCGGTCCTCTGAGGTAGATAGATAACAATGGGGGGGGGGGGGGGGTGGCCTGGTAGCTGGCCGTGCGTGGCAGAATGGAAGGGGTTAAAACTACAATGTAGGGGAAATAACACATTGAGTCACATTTCCCCATCTATGTTGTACACAATTTAGGCATGAAAATTGTAAACTCAAACGTTCACAGTTTATCACCGAATTTCAACTTTGGACACTAATGAAGCTGTTAACGATGTAATTGAGGAAAGCTGTATAGTATCGCCCATGCCTTAAACTGTTAGAGTGCCAACTGGTCGCGTGGATGGTGATGTCACGTCTTTTCCTTCGGTCACTCTGAGGTGTGAGTCAACAAGCAGAATCTTTAACAACAGTCTGAATGCACAATTGTAAGCGACTTGACAACAGCAGATTCTTTCGCTAAAAGTATATTGAGAGGACCCTCTCTATTGTGTTCATGTCATTAGCAATGGAACAAGAGCGAGAAACAGGTTTACAAGTTCTTGGAATGTGGTCGTTAAAGAATGGGCACTACTATACCTACTCGTTTGCTGTTGAAATCTGCTGCAGCCTTAAACTGTAAATTCCAGT
This sequence comes from Tenodera sinensis, assembly GCA_030765045.1. Classification (NCBI taxonomy): domain Eukaryota; kingdom Metazoa; phylum Arthropoda; class Insecta; order Mantodea; family Mantidae; genus Tenodera; species Tenodera sinensis. The sequence goes on along the minus strand of CM060962.1, from coordinate 55,407,553 downwards.
TGAGTATAACAATTAAGTGTTATCTAGGTGATACAGCCTTCGTGTTATGTATCAGCTGATGGTTACTCCTTATGGACTGAAATGGGAAAAACAGCTTTTGCGAATTACCCCAGTTTAGTGTATAATTAATTAATGTAATAAGTTTAACAGCAAAACTTGGTTGCTAGCTCGGTTGGCGTAGTTGGTCGGATACCGGTTTTCTGCGACAAAGATTGCGGGTTCAATAACCGTACAGGACAATATTTAGGTGTGCTTAAATGCAGCAGCCCGTAAAAGAATTCCTTAGACATAGAATTAGGTTAATTAGGTTTTTATATTTTACCAATAAGATGACAACCAATTACAAAGCAATACATTTGGGACGGAACAAGGATTAAATAACTAGAAGGGCTCCAGACAATGTATCACTCTCTATAACAGGAATGGGCCAGCAAAATACCTTTTACAGATAAAAAATGTGCATTGTGACTTGTTACAGTTCAAATGAAACACCAGTTCAATGCATTTTTCAAAATAGTTTACTCTTGCATAGCCTCGATTTAAGTTTAAATTCCAGTATAATTGTACAACATCTTGCGATAGTTTGTGCACTGACTGAACACAGATTTGTGATTTTCTGTCATTGTTAATTCATGAATTTTCTTCGAAATTATGTTTATAGAATTTGTGCTCTCGAGTAAAAACATTTAAAGGGAAAATAACTGAGATTCCGAAAACGAACGAAGAATTTAGCAGCAAGCTATAGGCCGGCCTAGTCAATCCTACGATCTGTAGGCAATCGCACCTTGAAATAGTCTCGCTCTAAAACGCAAATGAAAAACTGCCTCGCAAGGCAATATCTCAATGTTGATATTCAAAGTTTTCTGGTATTAGAATCTTCAAGTGATTACCTTAAAATTTTCACGAGAGCTTCAACTAGCAAACCAAAATGTTCATGCGCACATTTAGTTCACTGCATGACCCGCGCGAATAATTCGCACAACCTGACAATTATTTAAATGCACCTTCAATTGTCATTCTCCCATGCTGACAGTAGCAACAGAGTATATAATAATCGTATATTTACAGTTTTTATATTTATTTTTGTAGTTTTTCTAATATAAGAAGTCATGTTTAATAAATAATAAGTTGAAAATTAATGAGAATAATATTAACCATTTAAGGAATTGTAAGGAAGGAAAAACACTATGTTGTAGTAGCGACCCAGACACATGCAAGCATAAACACTACACTACGGAAATGTAGTGTGGTTAGTGCAGTGGTTCTCTCAGCGAATTGATTTTGAATTTGGTTTTATTGTTATGTGGGTTCACGAACTGTTGAACTAATATATTTTGTTATAAGTGCTTGTGCTAGAGGTTCTAATGAATGCCCATAAATGTCATTCCATTATGTGCTTTCCTTCAAATTTACTCCAAACGTCTGCAGCCCTTTGTACACTAATATGTAAGGGAGTTTCTAATATATGTACAAAACTAAAAACAAAAGTACACTTTTATACCTAGAGCGTTATATCTGGCATACTAATATTTCAATCCAGATTGGTGCACCTCCAAAGAAACAATAAGTAATACTTTGTTTTTCAGGTATTAATTTAAAACATAGCTTGGGACTTATACTAGTAAGCAAAATATAGTTTGGTACATAAACCTTATTAACTTATGCATTAAAACAACTTTAGATATTAATCTGGTTTTCCCAAACTGTGTATTTGGAACTATTTGTATTATGTTATACTTGCGTGAAACCTGCTGATAAATTCTTCTCAAATGGTCAGAAATCTGAAGCTTAAGCTTTAATCGATCTTAAGAAGAAAAACCAGAAGAGAATTTGAAAATGTAGAAACGGAAAATAATAGGCTTAAAATTCATTTTTAAATTTTTGTTTTTGTATTCATACATTTTTAACTTCTAAGATTCAGTGTACAGATTCGATGCTTATTTTTTAAATATTTCAAAAATTAGAACTTTTTCAGAATAATGTTTTAAATAATCTTTGAATACATAGCTAATAAATAGAAATTTTAATTATGAACAAATTACGAAGTTTATATCGTATGGAAGGAGATGTGAAAATTTAAAAACAATTTCTAAGAAGTAAATAAGGTTTCAATGCAACAACTTTTACAAAAGCAGAGAATGAAGGTGTAAAGACATACACATTTTGAACTGAGCCGCTTAAGTCATAAAGAAAATAACATGTAGGAAAATGCAGTTGCTTAACGCTGAACGCGGTTTCTCGCCGGCGTTCACAAATATTCCAGCGACATACATAAACACGTGAATCCGAGCCAGTAAATGGCTGGAGTGGTTGAATCGATTAGCAGTACCAGCTTAGAATAGAGTGATCGCTGCTTCCATATCTACGGAAATACTGCCACAGTGTTGTCGTCGGAGAGCCAATACAAATGAGAGGGCACTACTACACGACAGAGATGGCGAATGTGCGATCGTTAGGGCGAGACGGGGAGAGACTGCTGGAATGTCTGTAACGAGTAGATGCGATGCTAAATTTGTGTACATACGTGTGCGAGTGAGAAATACATACCACTTGTGTCAAACTTGCATTTATGACGAAATATAAAAAGAAACGAGGACTGTAGTTATCAGAGATTTTGCTAAAGGCAGTCGTACATTTTAAGTACCACAATATTGTTGCAAAAATTTACATTTAGTTAAGCATAAAATTAGTATATGTCACACAAACGTGATTCCGAAGTTAAGTTGCGTTCAGGCAAAAACATTATGTACAAAAATATCCAGATCGTTTAAATAAACCTTTCTCGACATTATTTACTTTTACGTTGACTTTTGTAAGGATATATTTAATAATATAAAACAAATTATTCAGAAATATGGTTTATATTAAACACTGAAGAGTAAACTGTATATATACCTATCTGTTGAAATCTGTTGCTAGCAGAGGAGGAAAATATCCTAAGAAACATGCTAATGTATATACATAACAACAGTAAGGAGTATAAAAGGATTTAATGAAAAAGAAAATAAGAAGTAAAAGGGAATAATTGTTGGAAGAAAAACAGATACATCTGTTTATTCAAGATGAGGTTGTAAAGCAAGTGGACATCTTGAGATACCAAGTACGTGCCTTAAAGTAAGGTCGGTAGGACTACGAACTTTGGCAATGTGGCCTTTTGTAACCGCGCCACATAAGGGGGCCCCCGGAGGGGAGGGATGAAGTGAGAGGAGACAGAGGGCAGTCGATCCAGTAGCCCCGATGGAGCAGAGGGGGCAGGGTCCCTAACAGTTTCAGATTGAAGCTCCCCAGAGGCGTCTAGTACAACGGGCACCCTCCCTCGTTAGAGATGGGCACATCTCCCTGTGAGGTTTGGAAGCCGGATATCGTACCGCTGGGGTACGGAGGTTTACAGAGAACATACTTTTTCCCTACCTTGCATAGCTCAAGATACCTGTCGACGCGCGTCAGCGCTGGAAGAACCACGCGGATAACGCATGAAGCGAAATGAGAAGTGAGGTGAAATAGAGCGAAAGGAAATCCGGGGGATGTAATGAACCTTACCATCATTCGCCTAGCGACCGGGGAATCTCCCCAACAAAGCCCATGGGTCAAGAAAGTCGCCCAGGGAGTCGAACCCCTGATCGCCTGAGCCATCACGTTCGCTAGTATGTTCCTTAAGTAGTAGCACGAGCTGTTCTGTTGTCAAGAAATAGAGCATTAATAATGGTAAAGGAACATTTTAATATCTACTGAAAAAAACATCTTCCGTGGGCCCTTCAACAAAGAACTAACGACGGAAGAGTAGCGCGACACTATAGAGTGCGGTAACTTTAGTGTGATGACGATTCGAGGAACAAGAGTGAAAACGTTTAAAGGGTGTATTTGGAGAAGGCGAAGAATAGAAAAAGGAGGAATAACGCTGAAACACATCATAAAGAGGGAAAGAAGTTGGTTGATACGTTGGGTGACAGCAAACTGCTTACAATAAAATTCGCTCGAAGTGAAGGAAAATGGTAAAAATGCTCCGGAAAGAAGATATCAAAGTTTCATAAGCTGAGAAAAGAGCAAAATAGGGAAGAACGGAGAAGGCTAAGCTAACAGTGAAGGAGTTGCATTTAAGCGGAAAACCATACTAAACTATTTATGTTAAACTTGTACTACGCGTTGTTTAGCTACAATAATTTAATTTAATGCAAACTAATACCACTTAAATAGCCCTATTCTCCCTATGTGTTTATTCACATTTAATAGCACAATTTCTAAAAGTTGCTATTTACTGAACGTGGTGAAATTATATAATATTAATATAAGTGTTCTTGTCCCAGAAAACTGTGAAGAGGATGAATAAATGACAGAAACACCAAAATCGTTATCATATTTATGCACAGTATCTGGGAATATCTATACATATCGCTTGGGCATATCAAAATTTACATACCTACCTCTAGTGCACATTTTTTTCTGAGTATTTTAGATAATAACACAAATGTCTCTAAATATTCAGGCAATACTCTCAGTTGTTTCTTTAGAGGTTTTATACACTGAGAAGCAATGTTCCATCGTGTGAGGTGTGCCGGAATATTTTGGTTCCGAGTTTACCATGTAAAAATAAAACCTTGCGTAGCAGCCTGTCGTGGGTAAAGGCTTACTGCCCGGCCGCTAGGTCCTCCATCTCCGCCCACTACTGGCGTCATGAGTGGGGTGCAGAACTGGAGGATGGGACGTGTCCGCGCCCAGAGTCCTCCCGGCCAATTATGCCTTCGCGACTTGGGGTCGCTACTTGTTTAACAATTGGGCCCTCCGGGACCTAATGCGGCTGAGTACACCCCGTGCCAGACCTGGCAGCGGTGGGAAAATCCCCACGCCGGTACCGGAGATCGAACCCGGTTCCTCCGCTACAAATCGAAATATGTCTTATGATGTATTCCATCACCTCCTTTATTAATTTGCTTTTTAGGTCTTGTAAACTGTGGTTCACTTGTTCGTTCTGTCATTCATTGATTGATTCATTCATCACATATTAATCCCCTACTGAAATTTGTTTAGCACATGAAATCAAGAGCAAACACATCATCGCTTACAATATTCATTAACTACTGGAAATATTATCTGCTGAAAATGTATTGCTGGGAGATGAAATATGATTAAATGGTATATCTGAGGAATTGCTCCTAATATGATTTTCAAACTGTTATGGAGGTACGTAAGCGCTTCAGTTAGAACTTGTTAAAAAACAATGTAATAATTGTTTGCAAATTTCTGGATGACCAGTACAACATAGGTATAGGCGATGCCCTGAGAATTAAGCTCCGTGATAGAACTCTCTCCCAACCTTTCATTCGCTGCGATCCATCTGTTTAATCCCTAACAGCAACCTCACAAACCAATGGATTCCACTCACGATGCTCTCAAATATAAATTTAAAATATTTTCGGCAGGCATTATAAATGCAATAAGCAGACATGTATGTAATAAGAAGATTATCCCAAAATATTGTGAAATGTGGACTCATTTCCCATCCCACTGGATTCTCTCCTTCGACAGGCACGCGAACATATTCCAGTGTTTTTGTCCGCGGCCCAGGAAAAGAGTATAAAGATTCGTATACATTTTAACACTAAGAAATCACTAATGCTCTTTTTGCTTATGCTGATCAAGCATTTTCCTACATGCATCCTTGCGTTTTATTGAGAAGCAAATGATACGCTTTCCAGTGCAAACAACAAAAGTGGAGAATTTTACGCTTATTCAATGACGCGAAAGGTTGAGAATTCAAAACCCAAGTCCTCCAGGTCAACATTCTGTTAAAAATTTACAATTGTCCAGTTATTTGGATAATCTAAACTACGTAAATGTTAGAGAGTGAAATACAGTAGAACTTCAATTACTGAACTCCAACTAGATGGTCATTTATCCGGATTGCTTTGAGAAAAACCAAATTCCTATGGCTAAAATTACCTACTTTATAAGCCAACGAGTTGGTTCTTTTGCAGTTACTGCAGTATGCAGTTGTATGGCACTGTACATTTCTTTATCAAGTGACACTTATGTAAGTGCAGCACTGTACAAAATGTTAACATTTTTTGTAATCATTAAATTAATGTTATAGTATTCACAAATTTAGCTTTCTTTTAAAGAAATTGGTTTATCCAATTGTCTAGATATTTCATTATCCGGATCGAGCCCGGCCGCAATTAATCCGGATAGTTGGAGTTCTACTGCCTACATAAGTACGATATGGCCTTTGAACTTTAAAACTTGGAATTTCATAACAATACCGTTAAGGTGGCTGGAATTTTAATATTCCTAGCATGTCGTAAAATACCTTTTTAGGTCATACAGTCAACAATCGCTAAACAAACAATTCTGTTTTTCGAAATCCCCGTCACGCTACTGTTATTTACTGTAATCACCAGGGAGTGGGGTTTTAGTAAGTAAACATAGGAATGAGATTAACAACATGGAGTATAGAACCGGCAGGTAGCACGAGGGCTGTACTGCCTTCCACTCTATTTGTTTACAAGAGCACAGTAAGGTCGTACTAAAACCCTGCTCCCTGGTAATCACTCTAGCGAAGTCCGCATCGGTAGCGTGAAGGTTAGCGTGTCTGCCTCACGTTCAAGAGGTCGCGAGTTCGAATCTCGCTTATGGTAAGTTATCCGGGTAAGGTTTTCCCTTATCCTGAGAAGACGAATGTCAGGAACCTTAAAGATCTATGGACCTCGGGCTGATTTGAGCATCATTTCACCCGTTTCATTCATTCACCGTCCGATATGACATTACGTTGGAGGACGTTAATTTAAAAAAAAAAAAAAAAAAAAAAAAAAAAAAAGATCTAGCGAAGGTCGATCACAAACTCATTACAGGCTTGAGAAAATCAGACGAAATATTTGCCGAAAAGTTAAATTACATAATTTTAGTGAGCAATAAAGGACAAAAGCAAAAACTCTTATATGCTACATTCACATGAATTTCTCTAGTCGCTTTTCCACATACTATTCTTACAAAGGTTTATTACTCTAGTTACTTCTTGTAAATCCAGGTAAATGTTCAGCTCACATTTATACATTTCGTTGTACGACATATAGGCAAAGCGATAATCAGACCTTAAAGAACATGTCGCTAGGTTTTGAAATCCCTGCTCTTTGCATGACCACGAGAGAAAAAGACAAATAACCACTTCCTACTTTTTGAGAAAAGTATGAGTATTTAAATATTCAAACCAATAATAGGGAATATCTCGGAAATGGTTAGCTCCACAAAAAATATATTTGTCACAAATTGTGTGCTTTTATATGTTTGTGCAGTAAGAGTTTATCTCATACGGTTCACCAATTAAGCAAGTCATTCACAATGAAGACGACTTGAGAGGCTATTCCCAGAAAATTTAATATATACATTTCATATGACAAGAAAATATCTTAAACGTGTGACATTTTATTCAAACTTGTTAGTCATTTTGAAAAAAAATCAAAATTTTTAAAACATGTTTCATGAAAAGGGTAACCTGGGTTGCAGAGTTCTTTTGAACACAGTTTCGCATCCTTGGTAAACGCTGAACTCAATTACCAAGTTTGGTACTTAACTTACTTTTGCTTTTTAAGTATGCTGTTCAGAGACACGCATACATGGAACTTTTTTCTACACATACTTTCTGGGGGGTTTCAGGAAATCTCAAAAGTATACTTCTGGCGAAACCACAGTATCGAATTCTTGCGTAGAATACAAAATTCCACTTCTTGCTATAGATAAGCAGTATAAAAATTAAAAACAAACCTGAGAGGTGCAAAGAATGATTACAACTACAACGCTTAGCTCACAAACCTGTCTATACGTATTTGCTTGTGAACTAGATAAGTTATTAGCTACAAAGGCTCAAAATAAGGGTCCAGACTAAAAAGCTATGAAAATGAAAATACGTATTAGCCTTAAAGTTAGACGGATAAACTAAAACAATGGGGCCCCGCCGTGGTCGACTGGTTAGACCATTCGCCTCTCACCAAAGCGGCCCGGATTCGATCCCAGAGGACCGATGTGGAATTTGTACTGGACAAAGCGGCGCAGGGGCGGGTTTCCTCCGGATTCTCCGGTTTCCCCCGCCATGTCATTCCACTGGTACTCCATTTTCATTCCATTCATCATCAGCGTCATCGCCTGCGGTGCCGCATGTAGTAAAAGCGGGCGTTAAACGCTACCAAAGAATTAATAAGGAGCTAAAGCATATTTCACATGTACCTTTGTAGTGTAATTTTGAAACATATTTTTACCTTTTCTTACAAAGAAAATAGCTTACAGCACACAGGCCCAGTAGTCATTACATGGTTTCCTCTTTTTTCTTTCTTTCTTTATTTATTTTGATGGTCAATATTGAATAATTATTCAATATAAATTAATTATAATTAATTGACAAATAATACTGGCTGAGAAAAAGACAAGTGTTGCACCATTTTTAATATGTTCACTAATCTGTAAGGGATGCGCTTACAGAAGTAGGAGTATCTTCAGAAAAGCTTCTGGGAAAAAGTGATATGATCAGTGAGAGTCTATTCAAAGGTTTCGATTCGGACAGCAGTAGGAATGTGTAGAGGCAAACAATTCCACCTTTCGTGCTCCTACATATTACACTTATTTCAATTTGTGTTCCGGTTGTGGACTTATCTTCCTTGTTGGCAAGTTTCTACACACCCTTCTTCCAGGCTACTGCTTTCTGTTAAACACATCATTGTCAGAGCCTTAAGGTATATAACATCGTGTTTACATGAAAATCTCAATTTCTACGAAAAAAAAGTACCTTGGATCTTTATTCTGGATGGGTGGACTTTCATGTATCTCGTTTACATTTATAGATAAGCCTACTAGCTGTGATGAATGTTGACAAGGGCCCTATTGCCTATTTAGGACAGCGGGGTGAGCCCGCTAGATCGTTTATCGGTTAGGCTCTATTTATGTACTCTGTTACAGTCACCCTTTCCCAGAAATTTACCACACCTCGTTTCACTAAACATTATGTAAATTCAAAATAAAAATAAAACATTATCTAGTTCTGAAATTTGAACATTATTTTACGGATTACTGCCCTCGGAGCGTGAGGGACAAAGGGGAGAAAAAGTGCTTCCGGTCAGGTGTGAGGTTGTAGGTGATGTTTAGTTATATGTATGTTTCTGTGAGAAGGGAGAACTTCTGGTGAAGTGTATAAGCTGGAAGGGTAAAAGGGAAGGGAAACTGAAAAGAGGGTGAGTGAAAAGAGGGTAAGGAATTTATTGTGCATTCATGTGACAGAATAGAAAGCCAAAATCTCCACGCCAGTCTTTACAAGACACTACAAAGATTGACAGAATAGAATAAGCCTCAAGTAATTCGCAAATGCATATTAAAGTGCTTTGTCACAAAAATTCAGACTGCAGTTTTTCAAATGATCCAAGAGAACACTTCCGAATGATTAAGGCGGCAGCGTAAGACCCGAATTTATTCGGGAATTACTTGCCATTTAAAAGTTAAATACCAGGCATTTACCAAACATCATAATGCAACCAGTATATAACGCATGGAAGTTATTTCATTAAATCTCTACAAGTGGCCTCAAATTGGGCAGTTAGGACTAGATAAATTAATGCGGAGACACCGCACCATTATTAGCTAAGTTTAACCCTTCCGATCTTGTAGGCTGTGGTCTAGAAGGCGTCTAAGATACCGACGTTTCACCAAGTACTATGCTTGGCATCTTCAGGGTAAGGTGATCCGCACAGTACTTGGCGAAACGTCGGTATCTTCGATGCCTTCTAGACCATGGCCTATAAGCCCGGAAGAGATAAACTTAGCTAATAGTCAGGACGCCGGCCGTTAAAGCCAAAGTTTATACAACACACCACGCTTTTTATCACACTTCAAAAATTGTTAGTGAAGAACATACTTGGAAAAAAGCAGAATCACACGCTTTCAGACATGTTACACTAATTACGTACCAAAGTAAACTTCGGCTTAGAAAAATGTGAACATATAGCAATGAATGTTTTGGAAACAGAAAGTTTTTAGACATAGAGCTCTACATCCCTCCCACATAAGGTCTGTCTATTATGATTTTCTAAACATAATTCAACAAAAATAAGGCTATGCTATCTACAGAACTAAAGATATGAATTTTACCTTTGCGAACATCTCACTTTTTATGATATTTGAGAAAATAAAATAAATAAACAAATTTCTATGTAAAGGTTTGGTGTGGGAATTAAGATATGCACTTCATTAGCATGAGAACAACAAAATTTGCAAAACACTTTCCATTCAAAATGTAGGTTTGGTTGCAGGGATCTCGTGCTGCATTCTTGGAAAATACTGAACTTAATACAAAGTTTGGTATTTAACCAAATTTTTTACTTTAATTGTGCTGTTGAGACACAGATAAACACGCACACGCGAGGACTTTCTCTAAAAATGATTTCTTCTTGTTTGGATTCAGGAAATCTCAAAACGTGCATTTTCGGTGAAATCTCGGTATCTAATTTCTGGGTGGAATTTATGGAATTTATTTTACGTATCAGGCTTAATTTTGAGTTATGGCGTCCATAAACACAGATAATTATCTGCTTATAAGCGAGTGGGGCCTTTTCTAAAAATACCGATTCTTGTTTAGAGAACTAAAAAATGTGAATTTCCATTAAACTGGCGATATTAAATTTTTGACCAGTATTCACTTCTACTTCTACCATTAATAAGCAGTGCAGAAGGTTAGTATTTTTAGGATTTTTTGCTATAAGTAAAAATATTTATGACACTAATTATTCTAACCGAATCAAAATTTAAGAAATGCCGCGAGTGAAACAAAAATTCGCGAAAGAAAGCTAAATTTGTCCTATTGTTGCGATCATTACATCAACATACAATATGTCTGTTTCCGGGTTATTTATCCCTTAGAGCTGTAGTCACTGGGTAAATTTCCTCCAACAGAATTTTTGCCTTAACCAAAAGCTACACGCCTTTACACTTGATAGTGACGTACATAAAGCCCAGGTTGTAGATAGAAATTTTTAAGCCGTTGGTTTCAAGTTATCTACACGCAAACCATTACACCACAAGCGATCCTGTTGTGCTACTAGTTTGAGTATAGATAACTTGAGACCAAAAGACTACTAGGGATGGAGGGCGGTTTGTTATCCCCGACCCCCTTGCCTATAGTCCAGTGACAGTTCAATGACCCCTCCGGTTTTGCGCCCTAAAACCTCACTTCACTCATAGTTCAACCTAATTTCCTTCCGTCTTGGATTTAATGCTTTGAAATTCCTATACCTGGTGATGACAGTTCACTGAACAAGCAGGTTTGGTTGTGAGCCGATAAGGGGCATTGGAAACATTGATGTTAAAGTGAGCGGGCACGACGAGAAGCAGATAGTTTGGGATATTATTGGATATCTTTATTACCAAAGGAGAATCCGGATATCTTATATATTTATATAAAAAATATGTATCACCATCATCCCGAGAGCTTACAGTATTGTGCAGCGATTAAGGTCCTCTGGAGGCCGGAACGGATATCCTCACCCTCTAGTCGTGAAAGAAACCCGCATGCTGCTAAATGACGTCCGGTCCGGCGAGGCTGGCTGGTGCCACGCGCCACGACACGACAGCTGTCCTGCCCGCGCGCGCTCTTCAAACCTCCACTGGAGCAGAAACGTACTTCCGCTCAGGTCGTATGGCTTCCCAAAACAATATGTGCATAATGTGAAGTGGCCTCTCTCAAGTGGCACACCACACACCGTTTCAAATGTCCAAACCGACATTTCAAACTCTATGTTATTGTACACCAAGGGAAAAAGTATCAGTACCATATCGAGACGTAGTGGCAAAATGAATATTCCAACAGTTTCCACAGCTTTTGAGCAGAAAAATATCACTTCTTCTATAGCATAAATATGCACCCATAATATGGTACGGTATTTAATACGGCGCTCTTTTACGATCATACATTTTCCAAAACTTTTTTTTCCATAGAGCAAATAAGCCAATCTCAAAAAATGGACTTGTGTTAATACTCGTTGGTATTAAGCATTATTTGCTTTCTACAAGCATTGAAATAGAATAAACTTTTTAGTGACAACTGAGGCTGCTGCTATAAAACAAATTACACTGCGATTACACTGGCCATTATGAAAAAAATGTATTTTTATTGGTTCCTACGATCTGATATATTAAGATTGATAGTGAAATTTCACACTCAACTATGGAGCTAGGGTCTCAGTTTGCAAAAGCAAACTGCATTAAACTTTAAACCAATTCTCAGAACGTTGCATATGCTCATCTTCAATATATAAACCTCATTTTTAACAGCCATCAAAAGCAAGATGTAAGATGTTTAAATATCTACAATTTAAAATTCTGATTTAAAGGCTAAGTTAGTAAAGTTACGATAAAAGTTTCCACGTCTGAAAAAGTTGATACGAACAATGTAAAAGGAATACCATCAGAAACAAAAATACCGATAAATACACTGGCTATATCTAATGTCTCTATGTTGAAGGGTTTAGAAGTTGAGCGCAGCAACAGTTTTGGCAAATTTGACATTGGAGACTTGAATTATTCTTGAAAAATCCAGTGTTACGGCCAGGACTCGAACTGCGGATCTTTAACATACTGTGGAGCTATCATAGCAAAATGGATAGAACCTTCTCACCCGATTCATATGTCCCGGTTAACACTCTAAAATATCTCCAGACATCATACATGCAATGTTCCAATTTTTATTCAATTATTTTAACTCTGGGCTTTATAGTTATCCAATTTCAGTTTAGCACGAAGCAATACACAGGAAGAGGGGTATCGCTAATATGGCAGGAATAAATGTAAGAATGAATAAATGTCTTGCTAACACTACCACTGGATCAGATCCGGCATAAAGAACTTGTGTTGTGGTTATCGATTATGCATGTTAGACGCACGAACTGTTGAGACGATAAGGTACACTTGTGAGAGGCACTGTACATTTGTTAATACGTGCTAGAGAACCAACCAATTGAACAGCGATACATAGTGAAGGGCTTTTAGTACACCCCGGCGGTAAAAGCAAGCGTTAAGTACAGAATAAACACGAAATTACTACGAGTAACTGCCCTAGTTGCTAAGATACAGTCTTCACAACACAAGCGGAATGTTTTCCGTTCAAAAATAGATCGCTTGCCCTTTCTTGTAGCATGTCCTACGAATATCACAGTGCAAGTGGTCCTTTAAAACGCCAATAGTGTTGCTAATTGTAATACATAAACACACTTGCATCACCAAACGAGCTCACAACAAGGAACCCTTTCCCTCTCTCAGGATCCTATCACTGGGTTGAAACAAAGGGTGAAGAAATGCTACAAAATGAAGAATAACAATTTTCATAGTAATTTTTAAAAAAATAAATGTAGGATTAACAAATTCTAAAATCCCTTGGTACATGTTCTGTTATTTTCCGAGAAATCGCCTAAATTTCTCCTTAGTCACAGACAAAGATGCCGCTACCTTCCTTAAAGAGTTGACCGAGCTGTTGGAAACAAATTATTCCTTAACCTATATTTTACTGTACTTCAAGTTATTTTAGACACATTTTTCGTTATAATTTTGGCATGCAAACTGTTGCAAGTGCCCTTCAACAAGCACCCTTCCCAGCTTTTGCTTTTCTACCGTTAGCGATAGTTGGAGTAAAGTCAATGTTTTGACACCTGGGCGAGTGGGAGATAAGATTGCATGTTGGAACTGCAGTATCTCGGCACAGAAAAGCCAAACTCTATTGCCTCGTTTTTGTTGGATGGTTTAAACGGCTGGTACAACACCTGCAATATTGCACCGCTCCATAAAAGTGATAACTGATAACTGTCCACATCGACAGCTTGCTTCTCAGAAGTCAAAATTAATTATTAAAGTCAGATATGGTATTTAAAGTACGTACATAAAATAACAACTCTAAACAATGAAACTCTGACATGAATTTTACATGTATCACACAGAGAGTTCGCAACTGCGAAAGGTCGACACTTCTTCTCCATAAGGATGAGAAAACCCTCAACAAATGCTTAAAAAATTATGAAAACGTTTTTGCCTATTTTTTAATGTCAGAAAGCTCAACCGTACATCTTGCACAAGCCCGAAACAAAACTATGGGTTCTTGTGTTATGGGAAGCGGGAAATGTGAAATGATCAAAAATTTCATTTTTCATTTTCATTACACAGTTAAATTCTCTGATTTTTTTCTGAACAAGAATTTATATAGTTTTGTGGTTCTATATACAATTCTTCTTCCCTTAAATACACTTTAAAGATATGGGCTTTGATTTACGTCATTATTACAAATTTTTTGTTTCATTAGCTTTTCCTTGGAAACAATTTTTTTATATAAATAACTACTTTTCTCAGCAAGCATTTGGACTAGAGGTTTGAAATTTTGCGCAGTTCTTTTTGATATAGAACTACACATATTGACATAGAATTATGATATAACTCACCACTTGAATATGGCACCCATATTTTTTTTTTAAAAAAAAGTGTGTAGATTTTAAATGTTCATTTTTCTTCATATTGAATATTTTATTCTAGCTAAACCATAACCGATACTTATATAATTCTAGGTCAGTATAACAGACATAAGAGGCCCAAATGTAAAAAAAGTTCAGTGCCATGCTATTTATAGTTATTCTAATTTTGTGGCAACAATATAACCTAGTTTTCACAAAATATTTTCTTCTGTTTACTTATTAAACAAATTTTTAGAAAGAAAGTATAAGAGCTAGGACAATGAAATTTGCCATAGACATTTCCCATAGCCTGATGTATATGTTTCATTTTTTCAAACGAATTCACATAGTAATAGTTGAGATACTTTGCCCAGGCTGTACTTGTCTAAGCTTCACACTTCCCGCTTCCCTTAAAATCGTTGGTTTTAAGAACTAAAATAACAAAAATACTGCACCTAACACCCTGGAACGGCATAATAAAAGTTAATATCAATTAAATGTTCCAACGAAGGCTACATTTTCCCTGCAGTAGGTTCCTTTCCAATTTCAGGGAAACTCAAATTTCGCTACTCGTGACATATATGTTAAATTATTTATAAAATATTTACCGATGTTTCACCATAAATTACCTACTTATATGTATGTTATCCGTCACTTTAAATCGTTTAAGCATTTTCGTGAATTTCGCATTTGATTGTTCCTATCCAATTCATAAACTTCATTAAGAATTAATATTTCACTGCCTAACAGTATAATCTTAAAACAAAGAGTATAAGTATAAGAACACAGTAAACAGGAATTAGCACTTGCCTAACAATTAGTGGAACATATTGTGCTTTGTTATACAAATTACACAAATTCAGTAACTCCTCTATTTCACTATTAAGCATATTATAAAACAACTAACGTTAACAGAGGATGTCAATAAATGGTCAAAGTTCGCCTATGGTTATATTTTGTTAATAAATTATATAAGTGTAGAATCTTCTTCTATGCTTTTATTTGAAAATCCAAAGTCCCACAGAAGAAGAAAAAAAAAAAAAGAAAAAAAAACACATACGTTCGCGTAACACGCCCCCGTATTCGTGAAGATCTAGTTTATTTTCTGTTTCTCATACGTACAATTTTATACCTATTATTAGACGTGATTTAGCTTTCCATGTCGAAAACTCGATATGGGCATATTTTACCAATTGTCTGTCTTAGTTATACAACTAAAG
>CM060962.1:55371874-55386874 GCA_030765045.1 Tenodera sinensis | reverse complement strand
AAAAGAGGGAAGGTGTGACAAATAGATAATCTGAGTCATGATCATGATACATGTGTGTAGAAGAATTCGCTTTTCTCAACTTCATATTTTTAATACAGTGTTCCACGCGCATTAAATTTTGTGCTATGTTCCTAGAATTTTTCCAGCATGTGCTCCATTTTATGTGACTTCAACTTCAGTCTTTGGTTTCAAAATCTGAAAATTTGTTTACGTTTAAAAAAGTAAATATACAAAACGTTTTAAGAAGTCTTCAATGTCCATCAAAACAAAGAAATTAATTATTTTAAAAGTAATTATTTTTTCTCCGGACAGAGATTGATGGTATTTGTTGGACAGTTAAACTTTATAGAATAATAAAACTGTTGTTATATTTCACTTTTTGATGCGCACGGGGTATTTTGAATATCAAGGTATTTTGCGCTGTGAATAAATTCAAGAATTAATTCCCTCAAAACTATAAAACAGACTGTGCTAGATCTTTGTGTGGAAGTTTACATCATAAACACCCTCAAGTGTTCAAAATAATTATTTAATACCTATTTAAATATAGAAAATTCAAATATCAGTCCTAGGGCCCTTAAATTCCAGTTCTTATATTTTTAGTATATTTAAAATATACAAAAATTGCGTGAGGTGGTGCGTTTTCATGGTTTTTTACTATGTAATTGTCTTCTTATTTACTTTCTTATATATTTTTCTTATTTATTTATTTTCTTATTTACTTATTTATTTTCATGCTTATTTATTATTTATTTATTTATTCATTCATTCATTTTCTTGTTTATTTATTTACTGATTTATTTACTTATTTATTTATTCATTCATTTATTCATTTATTTATAACACTGCTGTTTACTCTGTGTATAATACGAAATTAATTTCGCTTTCTTATAAAATAACACTTTTGTTTATCAGCAGTTTATCCATGTCTATATAAAATTGTCTATCAGTCTCTCCAACTTTTACTATGTTATTTGCCAGCAACAAGAATTAAGTGTGCATTTAATTGACGCCTTGCATTAGGATAAATAGGTAGATGGACAAAAATAAATACAGGCTCGTGTACACCGAGTCTGGGATAAATTTCCTCGACCCGATGGACCGGCGGGTAGAGGCGGTGAAAAGGACTCCCTTTTCTTTCCAAGTGATACCATAAGCAAAATCATAACACTAAAGATTTGATGGCATTTTCCCATCTTAATACAATCCGAACATTTTCTCTGTGATTGGAATAGATTCATCAATCTATCTCCCTTGACAGTTTTCAACTTAGCGTAAGCAGTATTTGTGCAAAAGTTTCTATTTCTGTTTTAGAAACTTTTCGTGAAGGACAAAATGTATTATTCAGTTATTAGATGAAAAAGTGTATATAAATGTTGGACAGCCTGCACATTCAAGTACCGACTTTATGTTTCTAGTTATATACAAATTTTCATTGTCCAAGTTTTCACCACTATTGCTTATTATATTTCAATAGAGAAAAATAGTATATTAACTTATACACTTTTGGACACCCTGTATGTTGCAAACTTCATGTTTTTGGTTATGTCACTGAGCACTTTATTAATATACCGGCTCCACATTGGAAACACAATCACTTAAAATAAATACATATACAAGAACACGGGCAAATTTTGCCCTTGGTTGGTGCTCCTTAGATTAAGTAATTTATTATTCCCTGATAAGTGGCTTCCAGACGTTTCTCTTTTGCATTAGAAAAAAAAGGAGAAGGAGGACGTATGGTCACTAAGTGTTCAAGAAATCTGAAACCTTAAACCAGATATTTAAAGACATCGCTTATTTTACGAGCACAGGTTTATATCCTAATTATGATATAGTATTTTTAAAATAGTGTACTAAGAAACCAGTTTTATATGGCTGACGAAAAATAGAATGGTAGATGGCTCAACACAAAATCCAATCATAGGTTTGTCCAGACTTGCGGTGTTGTGTTTCAACTGTGACATTAAGCCGGTGTAATAAATATAATTTCCACCCACAAAACTTATTTGCACAGCAGGAAATTGAAAAGTAATTATCAGCTATCAGTCGCCATTAAATTTTGCGTCTGCCATAGTACTGCTTTTATAGATTACAAAATTACATTTGTAGATTATTGACATTGTCTTCACATGCAACCTCGTGTAATCATTATTAATTCGTGGTTAGGTCGCTATGGAACATTTTAATGATTTCTACAAAATAGTTTTACGATTTGCTAACTTTGCAATCGAATAGAGTACTTGTATAGTTTGGGTTGTAAATTTAACCGTGTTTTGAACTGGAATACTGGAAAATGTGAGAATTTATTAAAACTACCGATACACACTTTTAGATATAAACCACAAAGTGTGTCTGATCGTGTTTGCAAAGGAACGTAAACTGCGAAGTTTAAAAAATATGGCTAAGTTATCATTCACAGTAATTATCATGCTCAAAGAACATAAATTTGAATTAATATTTTAATAGCCTTAAAAGGCTTCCTTGTCCTAGGGTTAAATTATGCTAGCGTTTTAAAGTTAATTAATACACACATTCCATTCATCTTAACTGAATTTGCCAGGAAATCAGGAAACTATAGGAGGTTTATGATTTAAGACTACTGGCAAGTAAATGCATGTACATTTCCTTGATGCCCCCCCCCCCCTTTTAATGCAAAATTTAAACAACGTTAATGTGAAGCATTACTGCGTTCTAGCAGCTGTTTTAATGCATAAAGTTCTTCACTTGCACGCCAGCACATAACCATTCTTTCCATAGGCATCTATTTTCATAGCGGAAACGCCTTCGAACAGCTCAGCTATAATGACATTTCCTGCTCCTAAAATGCATTATATTTTGTTCTCAGTTCTATGTTATTAGGCTTTTAAAAACATCTGCCAGATGTGTTGAATGATTAAAGCTGGAGAAATCGGGTCTAGGGTTGCTTCTCGATACACTGCAGTGTTTTCCGGATCTCATCTAAAGAGTAAAATATTAGTTTTCTGAATATCTGTTATCTAAGATTAGGAAAACACACCAATGAAATTAAGCGAAAACCTCCAAAGAACATATTTGAAACGTACAATTCCCAAAAAATACCCAGTACATAATTTCGAAATCTATTTCAACCTTCACTGCGCGGACGCTTACATTTATGTGTAATGAGCAGGGTTTTAGTAAGTAAACATAGGAATGAGATAACAGCATGGAGTATAGAGCCGGCAGGTACCACGAGGGCTGTACTGCCTTCCACTCTATTTGTTTACAAGAGCACAGCAAGGTCACCGGCACTTCCACTTCCCGTTGTAGATGCACGGTTAACTTGATGGATTTCGTACTAAAACCCCACTCCCTGGTAATGAGCTAAAAACAAATAATCAAAATTGCTTTCTAATTCACGTTAATTATTTACAAACTCTTTTCTCAGCACGTTCCCCTGCTTCAACAGTACCTCATGATTGTATTTTTCATCCGATTCATTCAACATTTTTCATGCACGTTTTGAAAGTTCAAAAACTTTTAAAACTGTCCAATAAATTTTTAGTATTGCGAAGAGGTTTTTGAATTATTAACTTTTAGAGCAATTAGAAATTCTTAAAATATAGGAATTTATACTAATAATGTTTTCAAATTTATTTTCCTGGACTAGAACTGGTCCAAAAAATGTGACAGTTTTTAATTCTATGATGAGAAAAATGATATGGACATTAAAATAATAATTATTTATAATATTTCATCGAGTGGAGGTAATATTTGACATAGGAATATAAAACTCGTTATCTAACGGCAGTAAGTTTGAAAACTAAGAAAGAGGTCGAAAGTGTTTTTAATGTAGGTACCTATGTTCAAGTGTATGTAATCAACCTATGGTTTTTAGCTTAAACTTAAATTTTTTTAAAACAGAAAATTTAGTGTTGTGCTGCTACCTCAAAATGGACATGTTCAGGAAGTATCCAACTTTTCCTTTCTCTTTGCTATGAATTGTGTGCTCACTGTGTTTATTTTACTAACAACAGAAATGAGAAACTAATGTAATACACTTAATAAATGTTGTATTGCCTAAATGTTATATGATCCATTAAAACTTAATCATTGTTATTTAAATTATTTTAAAACAATTAAAATATTGATTTGCAAAAGTGTGCAAAATAGTACATTTTTCCATAATATTTTGTAAAATATTTCATTTCTAAATCATTCGTCTACTTTATATTAGAGATAAATATTTCCTCATCTTGGACTCTTGGAATGGAAAAATATAATTTGCAAAATTGGATTGTCTCATCCTCTGTGCGAAGTAACCAAAATTTCAAAATTATTCCCTTTCTTTTTCTTTTTGTTTTGTACTTTTGGGGTACGAACTAACTATTGCACAAAACACACCCAGGCACGTATGCTGTACGAAACTTTAATACCAAAAAATAAAATATTTGTTCCAACCTTACTGGGTCTGGATAACTATGTGAGAAATAAGTACGACTATTTCACTAGCTGTTCACTTACAGCATTAGATACCAACAAGAGTTAAAAACAATACACTGTTCATCTGCAAACGTGAATATATGAGCACAAAAGTGTTGTGTTACATAAGAACGTAAGCCAACCACCGTTCTCTGAAAGTTAAGACTGCTCGCAACACGTATTTCACAAAACCGTATTTTTAGTGCCACTTTTGAGTTGCCTGCATCCAAAGAAAACGCTGGGTACAGGTTCTACTTCCTGAAGTTTAACCTCCACATTCTCAAGTATAGAAAGTACAAATAAAGAAACGAAAAAATTAAATTCAACAGTCAAACAGCAGCTTAAGTTGTTTTATGGCGGAGCAATGTCTACCCCATACGCTAAAAAAACGTCAACATATCTACGTTTTTGGAGCTTGTTTTTTCTAATACGAACTTCTTACAAGACACAAGAAAATAGAAATCGTAATTTTAAGGCGCATTTTATTCATCCACCTTTAACAGTGATACTTATCTCTAGTTATGAATATTGAATTATTCTTACAATATAAACACACACACACACTACGTAAGGAGTACCTAACACTTTTTTTCTTAGAATTAAGAAAACTCTGAACTGCTCAATTGGTATATTATACAATTACAAACCTTTAAAAAAAACAATAATTTTTCTGGAACCTAGATGGATTAAAAAGCATTTTTTTTCTTCTATTAACGTCCTCCAACATTGTGTCATATCGGACGAATGAATGAAATGAAATGGGTGAAATGATGCTCAAATGAGCCCGAGGTCCATGGAGCTTTAAGTTACCCGACATTCGTCTTCTCAGGGTAGGGAAAACCTCGGAAAAAAACCTTACCCGGATAACTTACCCTAAGCGAGATTCGAACTCGCGACCTCTTGAACGTGAGGCAGACACGCTAACCATCACGCTACAGAGGCGGGCGGATTAAAAAGCATATATTGTATTTTTTAAACAAGAGAATTTTATTAAATTTACGTTACATTCCGGATTTAAAATCATCATATCGGATTAAGTACGGAATGCACCCCAGAAATTGCTGTGCTTAATAGACGCAAATATGTATAATGGAACAAAATACCAGCAATTAATCAAAATTCATCTACCATACATCCCTAATTCACTCACCGCGATGAATGGATGCATCACAGTACCGCAATCAAAGCTAATTAATATGGACCGTACAATTTCACTCATTAAATCGACATAGTTTTGTTTTATCTCTTCTGGAGCTCTAGCAATGTCATCTGGAGAAAAAGTTACTGCTGTTTACCATTTAAAGAGACGGAATCATGTGAAAAAAGTCCACAAAATTCCTATTTTCAGATGTTTTCTTCAAAATTACAAGGTAATCTTTCTAAAATACCTTTTATTCTCCTTGATTTACTCCTGATTTACCATCGACGTGCAGGTGGATGAATAAACAAATTATTACTAGCTATTACTAATATTATTTTATTCGAGTATTTAAAGATACTAGCAACTACCAAGGTCATAATACTAGGCGTTATCTGTGCAACAAAATTTGTCCCACTTGGGTAATTTTATGAGCCAATAAATTTACTGATATGATTGTCGCATTTAAACACAATTAAATGCGACAATCCTGGACCAAATTAAAAACGAGTTGGGTGGTTTTTATGAAACATTAAATTGTGGCAATCCATTTCGCTCGGAGAGTTTGGTAATTTCTAGAACTTAAAAATTTTAAAATTCCCTCACCTTAATTCGACAATATATATACTACTGTTTGGAACTAACACTTAAATTTGATAGACTAAATGTAATTTCACATACAATGTGTGTGCAGACTAAGGAGTGAAGTGGGGTCAGAGAAAAGAGTCCAGCGTGTACCTGCATTAGCTGTCTGTCAAGCCCAGAAAGGGTGGGGGGAGAGTACAATGTTTGTGTACAAAAGGTGTAGGGTGATTTTCGCCAGGTCCCTACTACCTGACGTTTCGTCAGGTAATGTGCTTCTACTCCCCTGTTTCTTCTAACACTTTTGTTATCTCAGAGTTGCTTAATGTTTATGAACGCCAGTATGGGAGTTTAAAATTCCATCTAAATCTACATGCCTTTTGCCCTAAAATGCATATATATATATTACACCCAATGTTGAAAACAAATACCAGAAAAGAACGTAAGGTTCACCGTTCACCACTGAAGTTCACTTGCCAGAGCGTCTGCTTACCATCCAATGGCCCCGGGTTTGGTCCGGGTGGGGACAAGTTGCTTCGGTGAGACTTTCCTGAGTTCCCACATCCTGAAATAGCGAATGTCAGGTAAGTTCAGATGCTCAAAAAACCCAGTCTCAGTTGGGCCATCATCAATTTATTTCATTCATCGTCCAACGATATTAGAAATGTGAGACTGTCTTTATTCGACAGATATGTAAACCGTCATTTATTTCACTTAGGAGTACAGCAAAAATTATTATTTATACCACATCTAAATTTAATCTCACATTTCAGTCTTGGTCACTTTTGGAGGGTTTCATGAACTTCAGTAAAAACATAATTTCCAACTGAATAACTTAACATTACGCGTAACTTCGAAGAAGCATATGAGGTAAGGAATAAATAACCGAAAGTGTCATTCTGCGTGCATATTTTTTATTCTTACGAAACGCATTAAAAAGTCCAAGAATGTTTTACAAAGTCAGGTAGAACAGCGTTCACGTGCATTAGCACACTACGTAAAATAGAAACAATGCATGCATTATTCCGTCTGTTATCCATTCCCGGCTACAGAAAATAAAATACAACTTCGTTCTCTTTAAAATTAAATTAGAAAGCAAATAAATTGCACTCAATATGTCCTTCCATGAACCAGTAACATCTTCATGCTTTTGATCAAATGCTTCCGAATATTGAAAATAGTAAAACTGTTAGAATAGTGGCACTACATTGCTCCACAGTTGACAACACGGAAAGTAAAAAGAGAAACACAAGGAATAACAGCATTTTAAACCGGTTACAAATAAGTCACTTAGAGTATAATTTCTCTTTATCGCATTATTAAATAAAAGTTGACCTGTTAACGTTTCGGAATTATGTTTAAAACCATGAATTCATAGTTTTATTGCATTCCATGAAATCAGGTTTCGCTCTCTTATGCAATTAGGAGTAAAGAATTACTGCTATTTATTCTTAATTCAACTGACCCGCAAATACTATGCCGTTTAATATATCTATGTTTAATTCCTTAATAAGAACATGTCTAAAATGGATAGCTTAAGGTAAGAAACCTCTGGAAAAAAAGGTGAAAAGCTACGAAAAATGCAGATTTCTGACTTTTGTATCAAAAATATATTATAGTTTTTAATATAAAAGTGTAAAGTTTCTGCCTGTTTAGCTAATTAAACGTGCAAATACCTGTATTCACAGTGTCACATTACACAGCCGAGTTGTAAACATGGTTAACTCTGTTTTTCTGACACTTCAAATTTTCAACATCCTACATTCACTGAAATTCTATTATTACAGAAGTTATGAAGAAATGTTGACATTTAGTCTACAACTTTCCAAAAGACTAACAAAACCTAGCAAATGCATTTTTTAATTATTCGCTATATATCTCCCGCAGTTCTCTGGTGCTTATGTGAATCACACAAGATACAAAATTCTTCAATTAGTATAACGGAATTATCATAAATTGTTCCAGAAATAGGCTAATAAAATTAAAACACCGTTTGTGTTTAAACATATGTATAAACAATTATTTTATAGGACATTAAATTAATTGGTAATTCGTAACAAATGAAAACCCTGTGAGGTAGGATTTTCAAAATTGCTAAAAGGGTGACCTACATAGTTTGTGCGATATGCAGCAAAATGTTGCGAAATTCCTAACCTCTATGTAAAATATGTATGCTCTCTAACCAGCAAATCATGAGTGCATATTTCGCTTTTATTGCCCGGTTCTTACATTACTCGAGGAACTATGGTAAAACACGACAAATATAGAATCGTCCCTCAATATTTGGATATGTAGTAAACGCGCAATTCCTATTATGAAAACTCGGATCGGAATGACGAAAGCATCACCCCCGCGCGATTTTATTCTCGCTCCAGTTATTTTCTCTCTCTTCCCCTTAGGATCCGTTTTGTAATGTAGGGATGCATGTGCGGCTTACATAATGCTCGACGCGTCTTTTTGCGTGGGTAACGCTCTCCGAGACATGCAGCAGTCACAACATTTACTATCTTGAGAAACACGTGACATTATATCGGGCACGTGTTTTAAAAAAGCATTTACGAAAATTTAAACATATTTAGGTCTCGCCTATTACACTTAATTACGGAAATATGTATGTGTACACGTGGAAAATGAATACGAAAATGGTCTACTCGAAACGTTAACTTTGAACCTAACGCATGCTGAAAGAGCACAAACAAAATCAAATTAAGGTTATACGATAAAATAAATAATGCTTTCAAACATTTTAGCAACATCAACAATAATATCAGAAAATCAACCACATATTTTCATTAAAAAACTATACAAAATGTCATTAATACCCTGTTTGATTTCATTTTAATAACGAAATAAACTATAGGTGTATGTAGAGACTCAGTAATTAATATAATTGGGAGAAACACAGTATCGACGAGATATAACAAGTGGATAAGTAGTTTGGAAACTTGGTATAGCCTAAGCCCTTCTAGATAATAGTTGACAGTTTGAAACCATTCATTAACAATATCAAAATGTGACTAACGTGTGATAAAAATGACAAACTGCAACTAATGACATGCAGAAATGCGCTAAAAGATCGGGCTGAGATTCTTTTGTCGACTGCTTTTTAGGCCATTACTGTAGAAAAACACTTTATAGGTAGTCTCAGTAATTTTGGAATGAACAAGGATAGCTCGCTTTGAAAATAACCAAAATGTTAACTAAGCATTTACAGCACTACCAACCAAGTCCTTGAAGAAAAGGAAAGTTGAGATTCCCAAAACATCACTCCAAAGCGAAGAAAACCCCTATGAAAGCTCATCAAGGTCCGCCTTCATTCTAATATGGTGACCCTCACCGCGTGAACATCTGGTCTTACTCATTTCCCAACCACTTTTTCACAACTTACAGACTTCCTTGTGTAATGTTTCAGCCATAGAAGATGGATTTTGTTAAGTTTCGGTGTCAACTGGAACAAAGTCTGAGGTGTTTTCATGTAAGAAAGACCTTACAAAATATGTCAGTGTAAACTTTCAATCATCAAAATTTCTTACAATTCATCTGATGAAGAAACACCCCGAAACCATTATTTCTGAAAATTCGGAGTTATGAATTTAAAAATGTGTACACGAGTATACTACAATACTAAAATAAACAATGGTTCGCACAGCGGAGATCAGTCTCTTATGTGTATATGTAAAATGAACCATGCTACAAGCGGTAGAAATTAAGAATTTAAAAGAGTCTGAAACTGCTTACCTACCGCATTTCAAGTGCCGTTAATTTTCAAATAAAGGAGGCAATGTTCCGTACTATAATCGAAATTAGTCACTGCATCTTTGCATTCTTTTATAATTTTAATGTTTATGGAGAGGATAGAGAGAGAAAAAAATAACAGTTACCGGTTCAATCCGAGAAGAGATCTGAATAGTGAGTAAATGTGGAGCTATTTGGAATACAAAACTTGATATTATGGCAACTTATCCTCATGTATATTTCCGTTAGTGGAGTAGTATTTGATTAGAATTTTACTATGCAGCCAATAACATACAATGTAAACAAACATAGAGATAACAACACATTTCAAGTTCCATGACCAATTACAAAATTCGAAGTCGAAAACTTGAAGAAGCAGAAGATCGGACTTTGTAAGGAATCTGCTGTCATTCGGTACCTTGGCGTTTACCGTTAGTTAACCTCGTACTATGTCAAGCCCACCCTTCCAGTTATAGGTTGTTTACACTCACTTTCTTCGTTATCACCTCTTTCCGATATGCCACCTGTGCTTATCTCTACTGAATATTATGCTCATGGTTAATTAAATGGTGACGTTTAAGATTAATAAATAAAATTGTCCCTCGGGAGCATAAGAAAACACAAAAGTGATAAATCATTAGAAACCCACTAAACTATGTAAAAATAGTGTACTTGTTATACTTATAACACATAAACTGGCATTCAAGAAAAGGTGTTTGCCTTTACTTGGTCACATTTCACGTGAGATAATAGTATTCCTTTTAGTTTACAATCACATTTGTAAACAACGGACTAACTATAAAAGAAAACTTCATGAACAGTGGGAAAATAACTTTAGGACTAGAGGAAAGGACAGATACACAGTATATACCCTAATTTTTCTATAAAACACCACATAGCTCAATATATTCTACGAATTTAAATAAAGTGTATTATTTTACTAGCTTAGTACCTATGAAGAATACGTTGTTTTCCTCAATTATTTTATAGAAATTTGCTCAGACAGTTCGTTCCTTGAAGATTAAGCAGCTGAATGTTGAATCAGCAATTGCAGGACATAAATGGAAAAAAGAGAAAAGAAAAACAAATCCCAAAATACACTACAGGTTCTGTCAATCTTAACACTGTAAAGCTTTTCATTCAGCTAACTTATTTTCTCTATGGTCGTGTTAACTTACCTTTACATACACACACAAAATAATAATTTTGGTGCAGCAAAATGTGGGTATCAGTCTCCCCTTTTTAAAATGATTTTTATTTCACGTACAACAGCAATATTTCGAGAGGCAACTGGAAAAATTATTTCTCTCGACTTGGGCTACAACCTTTTTTTTTAATTTAATCCCAGGGTTTCATTAACTGATTCTAGTTTAAATTAAAAAATTAGATATAAAACAACAATTAATATTTAAAATATTATTATGATACAAACTAGGACATTTAACCCCCTCTTTATTCAATGTAAAGCGAGTTTGAACTTTTTCCTTCATTCTCAAGATATACTCACCTCCAGTACGGTGCAGCAGAATCGCATGATCAAAACAAAACAAAAAAGCTTGGTTAAAACTTCCGAACAACAGTAAGGGTCTTTACAAGGGGCAATGGGGTAACTTTTCTACTTATAATTTTTCGGCATTTCAGAACAGGTTTTCTACTAGGAGCTAGGGAGTGGTTGTTTGTATTAAATTACATGCAATTTCTTGTTATAAATCACTTCAGCATGCTTGGGGAGGACCATCGTTTCGCCATCTTTTGGCAGAATAAACATGCAAGGACGTTGGACGTCGCGACGTCGCTCGACGGGCGTCCTCTGCCCTCTGTGAGCCGAGCGGGAAACTGGAGGAAGGCGGGAAAGCAGTGGATCAATAAAAGGGGACAGGGACCGGGTTCGATAAATGCGTGCGTCTAACTCAATGGAAAGCGCCACGCCTCCCCGATGCACGTGGGGACCATGTGCTCTGCCTTGCTCTAGCACATGTTCGTACAGGTCCCTGTCAATGTCCTCTAATCTACATAAGATTGAAAACGTACTCACCTGCTAATCTGAGAGCTGACATCCTCTGGAACTCCGGCTCCTGAAGCCACTTCCACATGCGGCGAAACGTCTCTCGACCGGACTTGAGCTTTGACCAGGGCTTGGGGTTGCGAAGCAGGTCCGACAGCGTGCCTTGAGATCGGCATAGCACGCGCTGGGCGAAGATCGCCTGCGGGATGCTGTACCTCTTGAGTTCGGCGCTGATGCGTTGGGCCAGTTCCTTGGTGTTGATCTCCTCTACCTCGCCGGCCCCTGCCGTCGCGCCAGCGCCCACCCCCACGCCCCCACCGGGCACCAAGCCGCCACCACCGCCACCTCCACCTCCGCCGCCGCCGCTCGACGTCGGCACGGTCTTGACGGCGACCGGAGTCGGCGGAGGCGCCTGCTGCTGCGGTGGCTGCTGCTGCTGCGGAGGTTGAGGCACGAAGCTCGGCGGCGACGGGGAGGCCACTACCACGGCTTCCCTCTGGATCTGCTGGGCCACCAGCGACGGCGGCGAGTGGTGCGGCGAGACCACGGCGGCGCCGTGAGGCGTGATGGTGGTGAGCCCGTTGATGGTGGGCAGGCTGGCGGCGGCGAGCGACGTGGCGGTGCCCCCGAAGCTCGTCACGATGGTGTTGGGGGGCGAGTGCAGCGACGCCGACGGGGGGCTCAGCGTCGGGCTCTGGGGAGCCACGAGCGTCGCCCGTCCCACCAGGTCTCGCTGGGTGTAGGGAGAATCGTAGCTGTTGGGCGACATGCTCTTCTGCGGCGAGTGGAGACCGTTCTGGCTGTAGGAGCTCTGCGGCGATAGCGGAGAATGCTGCTGGGGGATGCTGATGCTGCCCAAGCCGTTGTTGGGCGACGAGTAGTGATGTGGTGGCGACATTCCCATGGATGGCAGCTTGTCGTAGCCGTAGGGAGAGTTGACGCCCATGCCGAGACCGATGTTGCCCAAGCCGTTGTTCTGCATCACTGTGAAGGAGCCCGACACGTTGCTCGCGTGGCCGTACGCGAACTTGTCGGACATGGTGGATATGGGAGGAAGGGGTTGCAGAGGGGTTAGGGTTGCGTACGAGGAGCTGGGGCTGAATCCTGGCGGCGACATCCTTCCGTTGACCGACGTCAGAGTCTGATAAGTCGGCTCCGGCTGGAGGGCGCGGAAGTCCGTGGCGTCTATCATGCTGGCAACGCTGACGGAGATTCCCGACGTTGGCGATAGCTTCCCTGGGCTTAGAAGTTCCGAATCATGGGAATCGTCCTGAGGTTGAACTATCACAGACAGGCTCTCCTGTTTGGCGGTGTCGCCGCTTGCCACGCTCACGGCACCCTCGGCGGATAGGTCCTCGGCACTGGTGGGCAACTCCTCTTTGATCTGTATGTGGCCGTGCTCGCCACCAGACCCCGACTCCGTGAGCGACTCGTGCGAAGTGGGCACCGACCCGGCCACGACGGATCGTGAAATAGTGGGGCTGAGCTCCGTGGGCGACATGCCGAGGCCGGCATGCGTAGATGCGGCAGGCGAATCGACCGATTCGGGTAATGGCTCGCTGAGCGACTGCTGTTCGGCCATTTCCCCCATGTTTTCCATCTTCCCGCATAAAGTTTCGCGCACCGACGGCACTCGCAGAGTCTGCAAACTTCACCGCACTCGTCACGCACCGAAATTACATTCGCACAAGTCCCTGGTCAAAGACTTTACCACCGAAAAAGTCCCATACGCAAAATTTTCACCATCCTCCAGACGTCCATGTTTGTATGCCACTCCACCGCGCACGCAATTGCGCATAAGACACTGTCGAAACGAGTCAAAACGTCTGACGTTCTATCAGACCGTTAGAATATAGACACCGACACCACTAAACGCTCTTGTCCCGCTTGTATATGGTAACGCGCTACGCGCCGTTCTTTTGTGAGCAGCTGGTTCAACAACTATTACAGCTGCCGCCTCGGTCTACTCCCCACCGAAAAACCGCACTGCCCCTACCTCATTCACCGTAGCACACCAGTCGCCAGCTGCGAAGGAAATGGCTCCCGTTTTCGCTGCAACTCTTGGACGTCTATTGTCTGACATTTGCAAAGTAACGCACATGCGATGGTCACCGTCGAGGCGATGAGTGCACTTGGATGTGTCCCCGGCGGGTCTCGATGCTGAGACTTCAAGCTGTCATGCTCCTGGCTCTCCCTTCTTCATGTATTTCCCTCCTACTACGGCGAGCACATGGCAATGGCATGGATATTGATTCAAGGCAGACGAAATTCCGATAATTTTGATGCCTTAAAATCAATAATAATTACCATGTGAGTTCAGAAGGACGGAGCTCGGCTTGCTGGAAGGACTGGTGGTTCACTGCGATGCTGCAAATCACGGAAGAGGCTGCAGTTCACCTAAAACAAGAGAAATATTTACGGGTTGGTGTGTTGCTGTTTGTGCGGGCCAGTTTCTCCCACGCCACTAATATTCGTGTTTCGTAATGGTGGACAGCGTCCCGAGCGTCGAGAAAATGGCCCTACTCGGGCCTCGCCGGACCTCAATAAGTAAAGTGCTAGTAGTCTGACTGTGATTTTAAGTTCTGTGTGCTCGATCCCGGTAATTAGGGTGAGCCAGGTACAAAATAAATCATGCAGCTACTCCTTTAAATACAGCATTCATGCATTTAGCGTAAAATCTAAAATTTCACAAAACTAGGTCACAACACAAAGTTCTAAAATATTCTGATAGCATACGTTTGCTTCAAGATGTACTGGATGTGAAATCTGTGATGATTGATATTATTGTGAAACCGTGCACTACGGTGTGATCTCGGTACAGTAGGCTAGTGTATAACCCAATTACCCTGGTGTAGTGTTACCATAGCAACCGTACAAAGCCCACTCACAACAACATAACTTGCTATTTTTGTAATAAAAAGTTCAATTCAAGCACTGAAAAGTACGAAATTTTACCATTGTTTATATTTGCAACACGTTAAAGTAACACCCGTTTAATGAATAAGCTAATATTAATGCAAAACTCGTGCAATGAGGGATATTACTCGATAGCTGAAGAAATTTCTCGCTAGGTTTGGGAATCTTTTCCACAGTGGTT